>QNUK01000673.1:0-331543 GCA_013621035.1 Clarias magur
AGAGAGGAGTATGGATGTGCTGAACACTGTTTGAATGTTATAGTCTTTACCTGTAATAAATTATATGGAATATTTATTGTATTTATGTATAATGACATTTATGCATAATGGTAAGATATGCATTTTTCTTTCCTTGTCGACTGTTTGCAGGACTTGCAGGACATTCAGGATCATTACAGAGCCATGCATCACAGACGGTTCTCTGAATCATTGTATTAACACAGAATTACTATCAGAGACTTAAAGCCTTTGCATTCAATTAGAAACTTATTATACATGTTGAAATATAAAATAGCATTACACGTCAACCAGGAACAAGCAGTAAGAGTAATGGTCACTCTTGGGTAACTGTGGATCAGTGAAACACACACACACACGCACACACACACACACACACACACACACACACACACACACACACACACACACACACACACACACACACACACAGGTGAGCAACCTTCATGCATTATTGAAATATAACAAGGAACTTCTAACGTTTTGGCCCTCTTTGATTAATTCAATGCTTTGCCTTAAAGTCTGAGATCAGGCTTCAGCTTATAGTAGATTGTAATTAAATATTGAGAGCATGGAAATGCAGTAATATTTAATTCTTCTTTTAACCAAATTGGAGTTTTAATTTACCTCATGCAGTGTGCACCTGCAGAGCAGGAATCAACACGGCATCGGTTAACACGGGAAGCCAGGCTTAGCCACGGACCATGCGCCTCCAAAATGAGCCCTTGTCCAATATCTGGAATGGCAGTCAAATATTTATCTAGTTGATGAAGCAAAGGCAGTGTGCTGCACTGACAATAATTAAAGTCTAGCCCGTGCATCGGTGAATGCTAAGATCATTTCTAATAACCTGTATTCTGCCGGACAGGCCTGGCGTGCCGGCTTTCGGTAGCTGTCTCGGAGAAGTGAGCTACTCTGTTTATGAGGAGTTTACTTAAGAAATGATAAATACAGTTACTGAATGCTGACATTTAACATGAGAGCTTGCTTCCTGCTGGAAGGCTTATACGCGGGATGATTAAAGCGGTGGAAACACAGTTTACCAAACACACGTCATGTCGGACAGAGGCTTGGACAGACCCTTCCTTAGGAATGAATCCGTGGACTCATTACTCTCACTCTACTCAGCTTGTCAAACAGTGGTATACACGTAATATTTCGACCCTTTTATTTACCAGTTTAGGCCCCTACCAATTAAATAATTTAGATCATCAATGTTTTCTGGAAAAAACACTGCAAGGTAATATTTATGATAATGGCTAAGGAAGACAATAAACAGCTACACCTATACGGGTCAGTCCAAAAGTCTGCATCCATGGACATTTCTCCTAATATGAAATGATTTTATTTCAGACTCAAGATAGTTTTCAAATTACCAAAAGGTTGTTTAAGAAAAGCAATACCACTTGTCTCTTGAGGTCATCCAAGGTCAGTCTCAGTCCCAGAACAATAATTGCATTAAAGAATGGTACTGTAACATTATCAGTTCTGATACAGTTCTGAAATGCTCAGTGTTCTTGTATTTAACTACTGTGAAGTAAAAGGTTGTCACTTTGTACATTTGCTGTAATTTATACTAGTGATGAGGCATTCATGAATGATTCGTTCTTTTTGAACGAGTCTTTAACGTGACTCAGAAGAACGAGTAGTCTCAGGGAGTGATTCGTTCATTTTCTACTGGGCGCGCATGCGCAAAGCATCGCACAACCTCCGTAGGTTATGTAAAGGAAACAGTATTGAACGGAGTCTTCCAAGTCGCTCGTTCTTTTGTCACGTGACTCCCATAGACGATATGCAGTGCAATAGATTCAAAAGAATGAATGACTCGGACCAGAAGATATGAGAGATGAGCTGCTCATTCTGTTTCTCATAATATGTCCCTATAGCTGCATTGTAATATTTTCATTACTGGAACTATAGACAACATTTGTATATGTAGACGTGTTGGTGGTCTATTTATTGAAAACGTTACATTTTATTTTATTTCTGATCATAAAAACGAAATGAACTAAATGACTCAAAAAAAGATTTGTTCATTTCGATGAATGAGATTCAGAGAACTAAGTCACTAAAATGATTAAAACTTCCCATCACTAATTTATACAATTAAATACATTTATATCCCTAAATGTTAAAACACTACCCCATGTTGCGTCTTTCTGCTCATTGCTAAGCTTTGAGGTGTGTTTGGCGTCATTAAGAAAATCCACACCGACCCATGGCTGAATTAAAAAAAAAAAAAATTATTGCTTCTTTTAAAGATTTCTACAGCTTTGACCTAAACATAGAAACACATGCCTAAGCAGAGGACAGAAAAGCTACACCTTAGAGGGTGAAACAAGAACTTCCACCAGCAGTTTGATGAGATCTAAGATGTTTCTAAAATTGCACATTGACCTACTTTTTGATGCTTTCACTGAAACTAGTTTGAACGGACTTGTTTTTTTTTTTTTTTTAGATGGTGTGATATAAAGAAAGGATGACATAAGTATCTGAGGATGCCAATCTGCTAAGATTGTGTGCGTGTGTGTGTAAGTGTGTGAGAGAGAAAGAGAGCAAGCAAGACAGATAAAGGGGATAGACAGTTGTTATGAAAGCTCTGCATTGCTTTGAATGAACAAGTTTAAACTTGAGCATTTCTTCTTTTTATACCTGACACACGCATGAAGGCATGAATAACAAGCCTCAGTGTTTACAGCAGAAGCATGTGTTTAGTTCATTGAGGATCAAAATCAGCTGACTTATGGCTGTCCCTGGTAAACAAAAGTTCTTTTTTTTTTCGTTTCCTGCAAATGCACAAGAAATAAAACACTTCATTTGGGTTACTGAGGCAAAAGTTAAAGTGTATGTGCGTGTGTGTGTGCACGGAGTACAGTGTTATTTTACAGACTCCTTTTTTTTTCTGGCATATTTTTGAACATGCTGTTGTAAATGTCAGCTCTAAGCCAGAGACCCTCAGTATTAGTGCAGCGACTGCAAGCTGTGTGTGTGTATGTGTGTGTGGGAACAAGTCCTCACTGAAAGAGAGGATTTCACAAATCACTGATCAAAGTTGTCTAATTATGTAAATCAAGAACTCTACCAAATGTCAGCATCAGCAAAGCAGATTTGCAGAGGTAAATGATGACTTGCCAATCAACTAGACACATCGTCAACAATTTAGCTTTTAATATAATGTCCTGATTTACTGTATTTACCCAATCATTTGCTTATGATATGATTTAAAATACGAGTAAAGCTGCTTAGCATGTTTCCAGACCCATATTAATACGTTATCTACAGTTGAAATGTATTTTGTACACAAAAATAGATACTTATTAATCACATAATTAAATTATAAATAGAAGCAATTTTATCATAAAATAAATAGATATGAATATGATATGATATCTGACAGCCTGCACAATCAAATCACACATCAGGTCTCACAGATATAAGCAGATATAAATATAATATATTATAAAAGAAATTACTGATATCATATGAATGTGTTGTGATAATGAACATTTTACCTGTGTGTGTTTGTGTGTGTGTGTGTTTGGAAGGGGGTCAAATACCACGACGATGGTTTGAGCTAGTTCCCATTGGACATTTTACTTTAAAAAAAGAAAAAGAAAAGAAAGATACTATATTAGGCACACACACTATTATTATTATTATTATTATTATTATTAACAATAATAATAATAATAATAGTAACGAAACCAATGTATGTTTGAGTTTTACATGAAAAATGCCATCATTTATTTTTAAACAAACACAATGCAGCCATATAAAGGTTATAAAATGTGCATGACTTGTAGCACTTGCACAAAACTAGAAATTGTGCAGTGTTTATTGTACAGTGTTAAGTGCATAAAAACCACATGATCAGTATCTTTCAAATTCCTGTCCTACTTTGATTAAAAAGTGTTTGGTGTCACTTTAAATTTCTTATGTTCAAAACTCCACAATTGAAACTGTTACTGCTTCGGCTGTGATTAAGCCATGTTTCATCATCAAATATTATAAGAAAGCTTGGTCACATGACTGAGTATGCCATTTGGAAAGATTCCTGCACAGTGCATATAAAAACGTTCCGTTTAGTGCATTTACAGTATTTTGAAGGGAGTTGTCACGGTATGCACATTGTTTTAACTAAAAAAAATAGTATAATTATTCAGACATTACAATGGAGTGATTCCATGAGTAAATTTCGCACACATTACTTTGAGGCCACACAGCTTGCAGTGACAGTGCTCTGGGCTTGAGAGACTCGCCTCCATGTTCATCGATCTCACGTATTGATCACCGATCCTTAACAAATAATATTAAATCAAATAACACAATAAAGAGTGTTTACCACTGACACAAGGCAGCGTGTAAAATCTATAGCGCAGGCTTACTCACCCCAGCTGGTCGTGTGTACGTAACGGATGTTTTCACAGTCATTTTCAGGGTAATGAAATACGGTGCTTATCAGTGGGTAAGGTATTCCCTGACTTAATATAATGCACTCAAACTCATCTGAAAGCAGAATTCCCCATGGTATCATACTGGGAGAGATGCAAATGTATGAACCTCCTGGATGCCCTGGGCACCACTGCAATCATTACCTTTGAATAAGAGCTGTTTACCCACCAAACACGAATTTTACGAAACACACCTGACGACCAGTTTAGATTTTTCAATACCCTACTGGACTTAAAAGTATGTGGTGATTAAAAAATAGCTGAAAGTTTATATATATATATATATATATATATATATATATATATATATATATATATATATATATATATATAGTCTTGTATTACTGTTACACATTTCACTGTCTGTAAAAAATTATTGTTAAAATATTGTTATATCATTATTAAAATACTTTCAATCAAACATCACAGAAGAAGTAAAGATCAAGACAAGACTCACATTTAAATCTTTAATATCAAAGTTGGGTATACTAGCTTTGCAGTTGCTCATTGTCCATCTTTGTGTTGGATTCTCGCGATCTTCGGCTGCATCATGAATAATAGATCAGAATACTGCTTTCCAGCTGACCATAGTCTTCCTCAAACACACCAACCATGAAACACACTGGAATTTAACTTGAGACAGAACAAAACATTGCATATTACACTCCATTTGCATCTCATTAGCAAAGTACCAACCACCACCCTCTATGGGTTATCCCCTTATAAATATATTTAAATATATAAATATCATGAATACATTAATCGATATTGCCCTGCCTCTCTGAAAGCATCCCATCTCCTCATCATTGTATATCTAGCTCTCTCGAGACACACACGCATACATACAGACACATATTTTAGTCGCTGGCCCTCCCCTTTTATTTGGTGCCTAAATCTGAGCAAAGTGTGCTCTCCACTTTTTGAAGGGTGTATGCAGACAGACTGAAGACATGAGCATCGCTTGGGGCAAACACCTGGCTGTGGTTAGGAAAGTAGTCAAGAGGTACAGTATAGGTCAAACTCGTATCAGAGCAACAATGATCATTATCATTATCTTTTTTTTTTTTTTTTTTGCAAAATACTACATGTTGTTCTACCTCACCCCAGGTTTTTGTCTTCTTCAGATCAGGCGTCAATCACTTGCTTACTTACGTCCTACATTTATCTTCAGCAGCTGCGATATCCTAGTCAGGGTTGTGATGGATACACGGCCTATCCAGAACTGGGCGCAATGAAGCGCCATACAGTTTACTAGAGAGGACACCAGTCCATGCACAAGCTCTATGCACATACTTTAACCTTTAACTGTTTTATTCAGACATACGGTATATAATATGTGTGTGTGTAAAAGCATAATTAAAATCATCCGATTGTAGTTGGCGGCACGGTGGTGGAGTGGTCCAGGGTCCGGGTTCGATTCCCGTCTTTGTGTGCATGGAGTTTGCATGTTCTCCCCGTGCTTGGTGGGTTTCCTCCAGGTACACCGGTTTCCTCCCACAGTCCAAATACATGTAGGTTAGATTAATTGGCATTTCCAAATTGGCTGTAGTGTGTGAACGTTTGTGTGAACGTGTGTGTGTGCGCCCTGCGATGGATTGGCACCCTGTACAGATCTCTATAAAAGCAAAGGTTTTGGCAGTTTGCTAGTCTGGAGCATTCAGGTGAGTGTTAGCACAATGCCAAGAGGGCTTGGTCTTAGAGAAGCAATTGTTGCTACAAGTCATTCTGGAAAGGGATATAAAACCATTTGCAAACAATTTGGAGTCCATCATTCTACAAGTGAAAAGAATTCAAGACAGTTGCCAGTCTTCCGAGGAGTGGACGTCCCAGCACATTCATCCCAACATCAGACCACACTATGCACAGAGAGCTACAAAAAAGCTATATGTCAGACTCTACAGACCTCAGGGAGAATGTTAAACATTAAGGTCCATGACAGCACAATTAGGAAAAGACCGACCAAGTACTGTTTGTTTGTATGGGTTGCCAGGTTAAAGCCTCTTCTGTCTAAAAAGTTTGCAAAACTGCATCTGAACAAAGCACAATGCTTCTGGAAAAAATGTCCTATGGACAGATGAGACCAAAGTGAAGAAACACCTCATATACCCACTGTCAAGCATGGCGTTGAAGGGGTGATGATTTGGGCTTGGTTTTGCAGCCACATGACGTGGGCACCTTGTAGTCATGAAGTTAACCATAAACTTTTTTGTATACCAGAGTATTCTAGACACAATGTGAGGCAATCTCTCTGAAAGCTAAAACTTGGTTTAAAAAATGGCTGAAAAATAAAAGAATAAAGGTTTTGGAAGTTCTTAGGCAAAGTCCAGAATGTAATCCAACTGACATGCTGAGGTGGGACCTTAAGAAAGCTGTGCATAAGCGGACGCCCAAAAACCTTAATGAAGTGAAACAATGTTGGAAAGAAGAATGGGCCAAAATTCCTCCAAAATGATGTGGAAGTAAAGCCAATGCAGCAGAACAGAGCGCATGACAGCACCACAGACCCAAGACCCTTCAGGCAAAGAGCCGAAGATCACCGACTCTGACCTCCAAATTCCTCAGAGCCCAATCTGATCAAGCATTACTCACCCTCACCTTTAAGGGGACAAGCAGACCCAAACCATGCTTCTGTATGATTGTATATTCGTTAGTTTCCAGACGATGGTGCTCCCACTGGAAACTTCATGACCCTTCTTCCTCTTATTGTTCATGTGTAATTCCCGTGCGACCTCACGGCATCACTTGTTGCTGGCAGAATGCCGCCGCATGACGCTTAGCCAATTAACGGCAGAATAAAGCCAAACAGATTTCAACTGATAAATCTTTAATGATACGAGGGATTTTACACAAACGCACACTTGACAGTGCTAAATTAAAGTAAATACTGTGCATGATTAAAATTCCCCCGGCTGGAGGAAGATAAATGTTTGAATAATTTATCTGATTTAATTGACACGACTGTGATGTTGTAAACAGAAATGTTTTGATATTCATAATACATTTTGACAAGAAGACTTTTTTCTTTTTTTCCCCCCGCTCTCTTTTTGTGTGGGGTGTGTGTGGGTGTGTGTGTGTGTGTGTTGGGGGTGAGGGGTGGGGGGGATGCTGGGGATGGGATCCAAGAAAACCTAAATTGTGTGTGTGTGTTTATATTGATGATTGATGGTGACAAAATGGATAGGAATATCTGTAATCATTTTGCTAGTAGTGATAAGGAAAATAGCTTTTTGCTTATTTTCTCCATTATTTACAGAAACAAAAGCAGAAACAACAGTTTCTTTGGTTTACCAAGGCTTGGACATTAGGTTTGGATGTGCCACGCCATTAGTTAATTAAATACATTAATAGTTATGGCAAAGGAAGGTCCCCGTAAACCCATTTAAACTCCACCCATGAGTTCTGTAAATGAACTTTCAGTGTTCAGTATTTACCTTTAGCTTCAACGCAGACTTTGTGAAAATGGTTAAATCCACCATATTATTCATAATAAGTACCCAAAAAGAAAAAGATGTTAGAGCAGAGTACAGGAAAGGAGGGAGGTGCAAGGAGCAAGAGTTGAGAAGTGTTCTGCAAACACATCGGTACACAAAGCTCAGAGCCTGCCCGGGGCTAAAGCACTTTATTTTAATCCTGGGAAGGCATTACTAAACAGGGGTATAAATACAGCTGGAGAGTGATTATGACAACGGGGACATGGCAAGTACTCAGTACACACAGATGTATAACCCTAATACACAAAATAAAGCATCACTTAGACTCGGAGCATGGGGAGAATATGAATTGAATGAAATTTCGAAGTCACGATATTAAGTTGTGCCACAGGCACGGTGTCCAGCTCCTTCCTCAGATAAGCAGCGCTCTCCCGTCGCTCTTCATCTGCCCTCTCCCTGCCCGCTAAACTTCAGCCTGCTATCTGTAAACAACAGGCTCACTCACCACCATAAATGAATACATCAAATTTTGATGGAACGGCCTTGTCATGCCTCTGTGGCCCTCAGTAGCATGCGCCACGATACAATGTACACCTGCATACATGAATAGGAAAGAAGGAGGCTGCTGTTTGCCTGGCTCTGTTGACTGAATTTTTAAAGCTGGAACTCCGATTTGATGCTAGACCACAGCTCTGTGGATACACACAAAAGAGGCATGAGAAAAGGCCTTCTGCTGCAGGCTCGAGTGTTCTCCTATGAAGTGATATATCGCTTTGAACCGAATCACAGCGTTCAACAGAGGAACAAAGAGACTGATGCAGTCCCGGGTTTAGGAAAGTGTCCTATATGGATCAGGGGTCACCAGCGGGACATGGTGAAACACCTGAAAAATATCAATGCCCCGTCATATCAAGCCAGGTATTAAGTTGTACTGGTTAGCTGATGATTGAAATGTATGAATTGGTTAATTTATGAAAATGAGACTTGTTACTTGATTTGATGTGACAGGTCACTATATACAGTAGGAGATACAACCTGCAGACATCCCACACTCCCAGAGGTTCTGGGAGGCTCCCGCTTATTTATAGCAGCTCCAAATGTTTTTTTTTTTTTTTTTATCACTTGCGTTTGTTTAGGTATTTCACAGTTCACAAGAGCTGAGGTTTACTTTTCATTTTTTGTCTCGCTGAGTCTGCAGTTCCAGGTGTGTAAGCACTCTAGATATTGTTTTCTGGCTTCCGAGGTGTCAACTTTTGGTGTAAAACTTTTGGTGTAATATGTAGTGTAAAATACTTCATTTTTATTTTAAATAAAATGTCTGAGCTTCTGTTGCAGATTGTGTATATCTGAAATATCTAACGATGAAAAAGTCAAGATGAAAAAGATATCTTGTCTGTTTAGTGTCTATGGCAAAAAAAAAAAAAAGGCAAAAAAATGGAACAGCTGTAATTATTTTAACAAGTATCGTTGTTAATCAAAGCAACAAGTCTTCATCTCCTTTATAAAAAACAAGCAAACATAATATGATCATACATTATACATGTGTGATTATGTGGTTTTTTTATGTAAAAAAAGAAAAAAAAACGTTCTGCTCTAAAAAGTGAACGTGAACTCAAATAAGCACCCATGACTTCATGTGAACAATATGTGGTCATGTGAAAATAATCAATCATGTGCTAAAATCGCAGGTGAAAATAAATGAACCATCATGCGAGAATAAAACCACATGCAAAAATGTGAGAAATCCTACACATGAATTGCATAAAAGCCACATGTGAATTTCTGTAATGGTCAGTCATGAATCTTATGTAGCTGGAACATAAAAGAATGACTGCACACGTCTATAATAGACTGTCTAAGATATACACAAACAAACACACACGAACAAAAAAAAAAAAAAACAAAGAAAAAAGAAACATGAAGACGTACTTCAAATATTGAAAGTCTTTTGCTAAATGAAGGCATTCACGTGGTGGCGCGCTTTATTAACTTTCAATCAATAAACATGCAGTCGGGGCGAGAAGTAATCAGGAAATGCAGCCAAATGGGCTGACAGCGTATCAAAGCGATGCGCTCGAAGGCAACAGAGAAGCACTAACAAGCAGTTTATTACCGGTAGCTGTTACTGACATTAGTCAACACTGAGAAAGATAAAATGGAATAAGGAATGGTGCGGGGGAGAGAAAGGCCCACGGGCGGTGAGTTCCTTATACGCTCTTGATAACGACACGTCTCCTCTTTGATATGATAACAAATATATGTTGCTGAGACACATCAAATGCACAGAGAGCTCTGGCCATGGCATCGTCTACGAGAGCAGTCGACTCTGTCAGATCTACTCATTTAGCAACGTAGGCCCTCTGGATGCTGCTGGATGTGATTCACTGATCCTGGATCTGTTTCAATGAAACAATAGCGCAGAGATATTTACTGTATGTCTTTCTCTTAGACCTTGATGAATTCTTAGTATGGAAACTTTTAATGATAATTGGATCTCTTATATCAGAGCTCTCTGGAGTGGCCTGTAAGACAGACTAATTGTTTATTATTTGAGTGACAGTGTAATCGTATTTAGAGCTGACCCGAACAGGGCAATGAGATGATTCTCTATAGTCAGAACCCCTCCATGCTGATCAGTCATGCCCACACACACACACACACACACACACACACACACACACTCTCTTGGTCTTGGATGGTGACAGGCAAATGCAGCGATGGTTAAACTGCCGAGAAGTTGAGATGAAATGCTCTAGACTTCAGTCCCTGTCTTAAGTCTACTAAATCTATCTTTTAGACCTTTTTATAGATTTATTTGTGTTTATATGGCCACATGATGTCATATTTATATCACCATATCAGCCAAATCAAATGTAACTTATATGCCAAATATAACTAAATGACTGCTTCAGGAATTCCATTCCACTGCAGATCAGACTCAGCACAAGCAAAACAAGGACGTTTTCCTCACCCTTCCACTTTGTGAAATAGGAACGAACTTGTGTATTTGATTAATATGTACTGTATAAGGTCCAAGTGATACTAATAGAAGTAGCACGAACACTGAATGAAACGTCATAATGTTCAATAGTTTCCCATAATATTCACTTTAACATTATGCAAATATATCTTAGGACACCATTAAAATATGTATTATATATGTATACATATACAGTAATATGTACAGTATATTCCTGCCCCAAGAACATTACAAAGAATCCTTTATTGCTTAGTAATAACAGTACTGTACTGTATGTTTCAATTCAATTTGTATAGTGTTTTTAACAATTTTCATCTCGCAAAGCAGCTTTACACAATCAGAGAAATTATTTAAGTTTGTATGAAACGTGAATGTATATGAATAAAAAAAATGGTCAGATAGTCCCTGATGAGCAAGCCGAGGGCGACAGTGGCAAGGAAAAACTCCCTGAGGTGGCAGTAGGAAGAAACCTTGAGAGGAACCGGACTCAACAGGGAACCCATCCTCATTTGGGTGAAACAGAAAGCAGGAACTGATCTGCATTCATACTGTGTGTTATTTGATTAAATATAACATAAAGCAACACATTACTAACACCAAAACCAGCACCACCGCTATTACAACGACAACTAATAATTCTTCCATCATCTAAACCACTTGTCCTATATACTGTAGAATCACAGTTGGCCTGGAGCCGATCCCAGGCGCCCTTATGGCACAAGGTGGTATGAATGAGGTGCCAATCCATAGCAGACTACGAGCACACCCATACACTACGAGCAATTTGGAAACGCCAGTCCGTCTACCCCGCATGTCTTTGAACAGTAAGAGTAAACAATCAATCTAATAATAATAATAATAATAATAATAGTAGTGGTAGTTAGAGTGTGCACATTCGCATTTGTTCAGACATTAGCTCTTTGTCGATACCAAGTGATGTTGTGTAGTGTGTAGTAGATAATAATTTTGACATTGAAGGTGAAGTGTGTGTGTGTGTGTTGTGTGTGTGAGTGTGTGCGTGCATGCCTATGCGTCAGGGGAAACATGACTCCATCACCCCTCAGGTATATTGAGAAGATGCTACAGAGGGAGCGAGAGAGAGTGGGAGAGGGAAAAAAAAATCTCATCTAAATAATTTTCTTGCCTTGTGGGCAGTTACATGCAAATATGAGATCAAACACATATTGGGTGGTAAAAGTGAGATTGGTGTGAATATCATCAAGGTTGGGAAGTGGCTGGTGGACTACACAGGGGCAGGGTGCTGATCACCACTGAGCATTCTGGGAGGAGAGATAGAGTGCGAGTGTGTGTACGAGACAGATGTGGACCAAGTGGACAGGATATAAATGAAAATATAACAGCTTAGTTAACACCTCTGGTGCACACGCATGGGAGAAAAACGGCATGCTCTGGCTTTTATGCAGTATGCATAGACGTGCGAAAAGGCAAGTGTCAGAATGACGTCAGTATGTTAAGGCTGAAGATTTTATGCTGCTACTTGGGTTAAGAAAAAGCAAGTTCTGAACGAGATCCTGGCAAAGAAAGCTCTGTCTCTGATGATTTCATTTAATCAGGCACATTCTAGCTACCTTACTGGACAGCTAGAATGTGCCAGCAGCACAGTTTGGATTCGACTATTAAATTATGAATAGATTAGATTATTCCCAATCTAGCATATTTGTCAGAACGCACCAAATCCAATTAAAATATTTAAATCATATAAGCTTAATCCTTAGAAATGTCAGAAATAGCAAATAAACGGGAAATCAAATGAAAAAATAAATGTGTCGGACTTAAATTCATTGTGGTCCTCTAATGTTACAAAGCTAAACCTTCATTCATTCATCCCATAGAGTTCAGGGCACGAGACAGAGCAAAGTCATGATACTGTAGGTTACAAGGACACACACACACACTACACCCATCTGTCTGCAGTGCATGTACTGTACCTGGGGGAACCTGTAAACAGACCGGCGGTCTCAACACTCGGGGTGTGAAAGTGTCTCTTAGAACAAAACCTGGACTGTAGAGATTTGACATCACAACTTTTACTTGTGGGGTCTAAAATGAAAAAAAAAAAAAAAAAACCTGTGTTGGTGAAGAAAACGGGCTTTCATTACCTAATCTCTCTTTAACATTGCTTAATCAACTGTGCTCTACAAGGATTTTTCTTTTGCTAATTGAAAGATTTACAGGGAGATAATTTAATAAGGAATACTCCCTATTTGAAATCTCATTAAGTGACATTGCGCAGCAGAACTTGTGTTGTGACACACACACACACACAAAAAAAAAGCGAGTCCATTCGTCTAAATGTCATTTGCTTTAATCTCTGAGGAGTTGTGCCATTTGAAAGCGAGCAGTCGTGAGAGCGGAGAGCAGAGGAGTCGATGGACGGCAGGAGGACGGAGCAAAGCAGCGCTCATTCACACCTTCAGGCTGAGAGAGACATAAACCCTTAATCCTCTGCTTTTTTTATTCTAGATCTCAGCCTGTCTGTCTGAGACATCTCTCTCTCTCTCTCTGTCTGTCCACCTTTCCACGCCTCATTATTGCCAATCATTTGAATGCTGAGTGCCCAATGTCACCTGCTCTGTATTCTGATTACTTCATGCAGGAATTAGTATGTATATTTAATGCAGGGTTTTTCCCCTTTCCTTTTTCTTCCTCGTCTTGATGAGTGCAGCAAGGAACGGAGGAAAGCTCGGGCTCGCCTGTCTGCCGGATATGCCAGCATCTTGGCCTAATAAATGACAGCGGATTCATGCATCTGTATTCTTTTATTTATAAAAAAAAAAAAAAAAAAAAAAGCAAGCCGGACGATATTCTGATATTAATAATACAAGTGGATCCACTTTGATTAGGCCTGCGCGGAGAGGCGCGCATATTCAGCATTACAATTAAATCTTGTGATGTGAAATGGGAATGACACGCTAATGAAGCGAGCCAGCGAGCCTGAACCGAGACTGTCCAACATCATTATGGGATATCTTAGATGAAGAGTAATTATACGAGGAACACTGAAATGTCATTAAAAATCTTCAGTAAGTGATTTAACCCACTATTCCTCTGTCATGCCATCTCTCTCTCTCTCTCTCTCTAGGACAGAAAAGTTCCTCTTCAGAAGTTCCAGCAGAAAATTGTAGCCCTTCAAATACTCCGGGATTTTCCCAGACAGACACAATCAAGTGTCCTAACTTAATTTGGCGCATCAGAACTCAGTGGTGGCTTGATGTAATTGAAACTGTTTCTTAATAATTTCAGATGAATTGCCAATTAGATCCTGATCTGAGACCTAAGCACTGGATTAAACTGAGAGCAGTATCACTCAAGAGTCTTTAAAGAATGCTGTGTATATATATATATATATATATATATATATATATATATATATATATATATATATATTTATTTAATAGATCAGTTATGAGACTAGTGCAGCTATGTACTGTATAGGATGAATATATTTAGTTTATTATTTTAAAAATAACACATCTTACCGTGTAGCATGTTGATTGGTGAACAGTGTGTGTAGCAAAAAAAGTTTGATAAGACCAAAAAAGTTCCTCATATAGATAGAATAGTAGTAAAAATCCTATAAAAATGGTTTTATATATAACCATGTGTAGCAAATTTTTTTTTTTTAATTATGGATTTTTTTGTTTATTAACTTGGTGAGGGATAATAACCCCACACACATAGAGATACATGTCAGTTTTGACCTTGTGGAGACATACGTGTCTGGACCCCACAGACTACGGAAATAATTTTAAACTAAAACTGACAGCACCAGCTTGATGCCCAAAAATGCCCAAAGATAATGTATGTGTTTTCTGCATGTGCATTTGAGATACAAAATTAAATAGTTGTTCAAACACATTCTGTTGCAATGCATTATTTTATCTCAACAACTGACAGATTTTCACACACCTTAAAATATTTTCTAATGCACAGTGGCACTAATAAAAAATAACATCTTTGCATATCCTATACAAGAAGTATGTGTGCTGATTTTTCCCCTATCGTAAAAAAAAAAAAAAAAAAAAATCCTTCTCCAGCGTGTGAGCGGGTGCAGTGATCCCACATGAAAGCCTGGGTCTCTGTGGCTGTGCTGAGGAGCACATCAGTAACATGACCAGCAATACAGGAGGAGAGATAGAGTGCACTTGTGTCCCTGAGGGTGAGAGAGAGAGAGAGAGAGAGAGAGAGAGAGAGAGAGGAAGCTATCCAACCCAAACGTGCCTTGCAGCCATGCAATTATTTTTTGCACTGCATTCCAATATCAGCTCGGGAGCAATGCAAATTATTTAAGACATACTTTTTTTCTGGAACTGCAATTATAATAATGATGATCTCAATTAGCGTTGCCATCACCTTGGACTATTTAGTGGCCGATTGCGCTGCCTGAGGGTGCGTTCTGCCACAGACGTGCTGTCAGAGCCGAGAGGAGAAGGACCGTTCCGGGCAATGAACCCAGAACCTCAATATACCATGATTCTCATCTGCAATCATACAATATCACGAGGGCCAATCGAAAGGGCCATTCTGAGCAGTGTGTAAAGTGATGTGCTTTAGAATTTTCGAATATTTACAAAACAAATTTTGCCTACAAAAATCACGTCTTACTGGTATATGAGGAAAACAATATCTGAGCAAATAACTGATGGAGTAATATTGACCTGGTTGTCGGTCTGATTTTCTTTTATTCATCTTTTGCTCCACATGTCAGTGGGGTGGATGGCACTGACTGGCAGTGGTGAATTGGTAGTGTTGCTGCCTCAGAGTACTTGTATTTCCTTAGGGTTCCCCAGATTCCTCCCTAGAACACATGTGCACTGGTGATCCTAAATTGCCCTCGAGTTTAAGTACTGTAAGTGTGTGACAAGACGCATGTCTATGTGTGACATGTGTGTGCATGGTGTCCCCATCCCAGCGTTCCCAGTAATCCCAGTATGGGCATTAGATATACACAACAACCTTGACTTGTATCACGTGGTTACTGAAGATGTACTGTAGGAACAAATGTTTCAGCAAATTATTAACAGCCAGCCCATAATTCCCCTAGACTTATCGCCATGGTTGCCAGGTTTGTCTCATGGAATTGGAACACTTGCTTGATATTTTTTGTATGCAGTTTAGAGAATTGACAATTTGCATGCAAAAAAATTAGTTATAATGATAATGTTTCTTGGTAAGACTGGAGTTCAATACAATATTTTGGGTTTATTGACCGAGGTCTGCCCAAATACAGCGATGAACTCATCGGAATATGGCTGCCAGAACACACTTACCTCTCAACCCTGATTAGACCATATCTCAGAAATGATATGAAGCAGAACTTACATTTTTAAGCCGCTTTTGGTGTGAAATTGAAACGCCACACAAGCATTAGACATGGCTTGTTGCGTTTGAGCCATTTTCATCCCAGACTCCAAACATTGTGAAAATCTTTATTTTTACTGTTATTATTTATAGCCGAGATACTCAAGGCCCAAAATTCATTTAGATTTGACTTAGCTGAGCCTGATTTTTTACTCTTACTGTATGTAGCTAATTACCAGACGTGTATACTGCCAGGTGAGATTAGCTTTAATGAACTAGAGTCTGTTTCTTCAAGAGAAAGAGTTGCACATTGACCCATTTCGGCATTCTCTCTATACAGTACATGTCTCTCTATCTCTCCGTGTCTGTCTTCTTCCTGTGTTGTTTAAAGTGCCTTCCTCTTCCTCTTCAGTGTGTGGTACAGAAGCCTCGCACCACTACCCCTTTCTTTTATTCATTGCACTGTAAATAACTCCACTTTATGAAAAGCAGCCAGTGTGACTCACGGCTACCGCTAACCACAACACATTATTATTTCATGGCCTTTGAAAGAGGGGTCTGTAGTGTTGCTCACACTTTAATGTCTGCACTCTCTCTGATGTTGTGTAGTACACAGCGCCCCTTGTTGCGTGCCGTATGCCATCCCTCACTTGAATTCACAAACACTTCCAAGTGCATAAATAGCACAGAAGAAGAAAAAGCAGAAGAAGCAGACGAGTGCCCCGAGAGCTAGTGTACTGGAACTCTGTATAACAGCCTCAGTAGGACTACCAGCTGTTGCCACTGGGGTGAGGGGTGAGGGGGAAGAGGGGACAAGGGCGGGAGGAGGTGGTGGATGATACCCGCAGTAGTCTATACACAGCAGTTTGCGGTGTATAGATGGGTTCTTCGGGTCCTGTTAGAGATTATTTAGAGAAAAAGTCAAAGCCCTTTAGACTAAAGGAAGGACAGAGAGAGAGAGAGAGAGAGAGAGAGAGAGAGAGAGAAAGAGACATCCGTTATGAAGAGACTGGTGTGAATAATAATGAGACCCTAAGATTTACACCAGAGGCTAAACCTGGTTTTAGACTTATGCTTTCAGCTGAATTCTATAACAGACTCCAATAATGCATTCTCGGTGTCAGATTATATGATGAAGATCCTCTAACAAAGGACCTGTAGGTATAAATATAATTCTGCTCACATCAGTCATTATGATCCAGGCTCATGCAGAAAACGTTTCCTGACATTTCATTTGATGTCGCACTGGAAATTCGTTCGCATGAGTTTGGAAACCCATGATTACAGCATGACATGTGTTTATCGGTTTTGGATGAAAAAAAAAATTCTCATTAAGAATTATTTAATAATTTAATAATCTCATTTAATTATTAAATAAAATAATCTTTAAAAATGTTACCGTCTGCTATGAATTGTTTTTGCCACAGCCCAAATTCTTGGCTGATCCCGTCGAGGGGTCGGCACAGCGGATCATCCGATCCGCACACGACTTGGCGAAGGTTTTACATCGGATGCCCTTCCTGCCGCAACCATGGCATTTTTTTTTTTATCCGGGCTTGGGACCAGCACTGCATCCAGTAGTTGGGGATCCGACATTTTGGGTGGGAATTGAACTATGACTTTCCGAAACCTACCACTGAGCCAGCAATCAATTCTGGGCTCATTAAAAACCGGAGGTCTAGAGAGAGCTGATTGGCCGAGCTCTCTCAGGGGGGAGGGATGAGAGGTACTTAGTGCTCCGACATTAATCACGGCTCTACAGCCAGTCAGGGGCGTCTGTGAGCTCGCGCAGCGGAGGGAGCGGATAGCGCTGTCCTCCGAGTGTGTTACGCCGTCCCCAACGGTGCGCGAGCGGGCAGTTCGAAAAGATGCGGTCGGCTGGCGTCACGTGGTTCGGAGGAAACACCTGATAGTCTTCGGCCCTCCCGGCTGAGTGGTAGTAGTAGCCTTAATGTGGGAGCGCCCCCTAGTGACAGGGAGGAATTGGACACGACTAAATTAGGGAGAAAATCGGGGAAAAATCCAAAAAAAAAAAAAAACAATAAAATGTATATACAAAAACTCCCCCTCATGATAGTGGTGCTCATGTGTTTCACATTGAAAATAATTTCCTTGAGGACTTTTAAGGCAGTACAGAACTGCTCCTGTCCTGATTACAGCACAGTGGACTGACTCAGCTCAAGAATTTGCTGTGCTGTTGATTGTACTAAGTATAAAAAAGTAAGGGACTGACTTTTAATTTTTCCAGCAAAATAATTGCATTGGCGCCATAAAAAGGGACAAATGGAACGAAGCAGAACGCTACTGACTGAGCTCTTCAGTTCAGGTCACGCTGCTAGCTAGGCTAACTACTGGCCTGCCTTAGCCAAAGTTATTTTGTCACAGAAGTAGGGAGCTGCACTTATCCATTAAAAACAAAATATTACTTTCTAAATTTTATCTTTAACAGGTTCATTTAAACATCTGAATGTACAAACACACACACAGCTATCTTAGCTGGTGCAAAAAAAATTGTCGGGGGGTGCGCAAACAAAATTAAAATGAACCTTTTAATACTCGCCTGTAAATAGGCCATTTATTAGGTGATTAAGCATCATTACTACTAATATAAAATAAAGTCCTGACTCACATCGCATCCAGTCAGCAGCTCTGCTTGCCATAAGAAGTGCTGGAAAAAACTCGTTGAGAATGGTCCAATCACATGAGCCCAAATGTTTAAAAACAATATTGATTCGCTAAGAACAAAAGTGGGAGGGTTCAGTGCGCAGAGTCCCGCACACAAAGGATGATTTGGCAAAATCCAATCAGAGCTCAGCCTCAGGTCACATGCTTTTCAAAAACGTGCGTGCCTACATAGACACTCGTTTGTCCGGCGCCCCGCGTACACGAACACAAATGAACGTAATACAGTTTAGATTTTTTTTAAATTGCAAATAAATTATATTAAGGAATACAGTGGAATGTTGTGACTAAATGACTTTATTTCATTATTAAAATAAATAATTATTATGTTAAATAATTACATGTTAAAGGAGCATTCTTCTCTGTCTAACTTTAAGGGGGGCGGCGCCCCTGCGCCCCGTATTGACCGGTGTTATGCGCTAAAATGCCCCCCTGCCCCCCCCCCCCCACACACACATAATCTCTATTAAACATTATATTAGAGAATAAATTCATAGATTTATTATGATCAAATATGATATTACTATTATAATTAACCCTAGGCATGTGACAGATGTCGAGACCATTAATACAAATTCTCATATAATGTTTAATTTGTGGCACATTTATTTTACAGGGATTTGTCAAATAAAAATAAAATGTTTGCAGTAAATAAATATTGCTGATTAAAAATTACGCGGAATGATTTTTATTATAAAATACGCAATATAAAATAGCATGGTGTATATGAAAAAAAATTATATTTTTTTTTACATTTTTCCCCCTATAGGACATGTATTTTCTATATTGCTTATTTTATAATCACATTCGTTTGGTCTAATTTGCAATTTGTAAATGATAAGCCTATAAATTTGTGTTCTAATATAATATTCTACGGAGATTATATGGGGTGGGACAATCTGTGGCAGGGGGGCTAAAATGCGCTGCTCAACAGCATGTTTTGCTAACGTTAGCAAAAGATTGTTAGGTGGCTGATATTGACTTACACCCTCCATAAAGGAGTTTTTCCTTCTTTCTGTGAAATGCTCTGGGATTCTTTTCCCACTCAGATGTGCTCCTAAATGCTCTCCAGAATAGGGAGAAAGTGTGTATGAGATAAATATCAGGAGATTCCAAGTTTGCTACATTTTCTGCCATTTTTACAGGGGCCAGCTATTTAGAGGCACGTACACAGGCATCCCATTGTTTTTTTTTTTAAATCTACTTTGTAAATTTTCTGTTTATTCCCTGATGTGTAATACGAGGTTTTATCAAAAAGTTTCAAGACTAGTTTTGTAACACACCAGTAGATGGCAGCACAAGGCTACAGGGATCACTGACCTTCATAAGTCAGTGTGCCAAAAGACATCGTCCTGTGTACACCAGTGCAACTGGAGCTATTCTGACCATGTCTGCTATTTCTGCTATTTCATCGTGAACAGCCAGTTAGAACCAAGAGAGAACATGAAATTCTGCATGAAACTGGGCAAATCTGCCACAGAGGTGTGTGACATGATTCTGCAAGTTTACTGAAACGCTGCAACAAATCGTTCAAGGTGTTTGGAGTGGCACGCGCGCTTCAGGAGTGGAAAGAACATCAATGGAAGACGATGAGAGATCACAAAGACCTTCAACGAGTTCACCCCCCAAAATGTCGAAACCATTCAGCAATTCGGATGATGAGTGGAGAACAATTTTTTTCAAAATCATCTTGTATTAACCACACATTCCAGAGCTAGCTCATGTTTTTTTTTTACTCTATACAGACACATACGTCTACCGATGTTGTAGATATACATCACTGTTTGCTTATTTGTTGCTTATGTGTAGGTGGTAGATTATTTCTCAGCACAGCACTGACACGGTATTGGCTGGTACAGTATAAATGCATCAGACCACTTTATTAGATACACCTACCTTGTTGATGTACCATGTAGGTGTATACTTAGTACTACAGTATTTTTTTTTTTCTTCCAAAAACAGTTATGTGTTCAGTTATTTTACTGGCCCCTCCTTTATCAGTGTTAGTTTCTGACCGAACCACCACTGACAGCTCTATACTAATGCAGTGCCTTAGTATGATTAAGTGTCCAGATCTGGGCAGTGGTGGTTCTTTGGCCAGAAGCCGTCACAAGATAGAAGATATTGCGGATTTTAAATTTACAAAGCTCATCAGATACAACCGTAGATGTACTACACTGATACTGTATATCCTCCCGCTTTTACATCAGTAAAAAAAGCAAGATGGAGTGTATCAACTGGCCAAATGCTCCTGATCTCGTCAGCCACACCTCAAACACCATCAAGCTAGATAAAAATGAAATGAATAGAAGATGTGCTGCCTTCCCCGGGAGGCCAGAGTCTAGCTCGTACTGTAGGTAAGCAGCATGGGTCATGTTCTCCACTGATCAAAGTGGTGGTCTGGGGCGCATTAGACTGAGAAAAACCAATGCCGGCATCTTCCTCGGTTCTGCTCGTCTAAACAATACTCTAGGTGCTGGAAGCTCGAACAAAGACGTGTAACACAGCTATTAAACATTAACTGTTTTTTTTTGTTCCCCCTCCCTTTCTCTCTCCCTGTTGCCTTTCTTACTCGTGCTATGACTTTTACAACAAATTTTTTCAAGATTGCATAAAAACATAAGGCTGGCCTGATTTCCACGCGGCGCCGTTAAGGAATAAAAGATAAACAGAATACAGTCTACAAAAAGCAGGAAGTCCCTGATGTTGGCGGCAGACAGCGTTTCAAATCCTAGTTTTGGTCCTTTATTTTATTCAGCAGTGGAAAGCCATGAATACAGAAAATAATAATAATAATAATAATAATGCCTGTTACAATTCTCCATCATGATCTCTACTCTCTGAAAGTATGGACACAGTACACGGTAATGAAAAGTATAAAAAAAATTATTTAACCTTCAAAAGAAAAAAAAGTACGAAAAACAACAAAAAAGTATTCACCAATTACATTAACATGTTTTTTTTTTTTGCTACTGTCCCAATTTTCTGTATACACAGAGGATCATATTCCCCATCATCAAAGAATGATAGTAATAGAAAGGATACATGACTCAACGGCCAGACATAATGTTCCATAACGTATGCACAGAGGTACAAGCAATAAATACACACATTAGGTAAAGCCTTACAGCTACGCAACGCAGATGCAGGAAAAAAGCAGGTTTGCTATTCTCAGCAAGCAAGGTGACAACAGTAAAAAGTCATGAAATTCCCGAAAAAAGAAACACTGATCTTTTAGCTTAGAAAAAAAAATGTCCGGTAAATTCATGAATCCACCAACATTTTTAAAATCTTTTTACATAATATGCACAATTATCAAAATACAGACAAAATCATCCCAGAAAAAATCCAGACAATCCTAAATCTAGTGGAGGAGCAGATTGCAGATCTGGAGGTCTTTCTGGTATTATGTGCAAGCAACAATTTTAGACATTTTTCTTTTTATTATTATTATTATTTTTTTTTTACAAAACCCATGCAAAATCTACAGGTAATATGCATTCTGTGGTTGAAAGTTCTTTTTTTTCCATCCTTCCCAAAAACAGTAGGGCTGAGGTATGCATATTTTATGCATTGTACACTTAGGCCATCATCCTGATCTTCTTTTTTTTTTATTATTATATGCTTTTATTAAATCATATTTCCAGTCCACCACATGAGTTTAGACATGCATTTAAAAAAAAAAAAAAAAACACAATATCCCCTTACAGGTATATGTTTACATAGTCATTCTACAAATGTTCCAGGACAACCTGTGACAATGCAAACCTTTCATCTCTGTCATTGGGAATGTAAACTGTATTGGCAACGTCTTATGGAACAAGTAGAGGAGAACATGACGGCTCCTGTAGCTTTCTGTTAACTCATGCAAACTGCCTTATTTGATCTAAAATGTTGGTGAAGAGGTAGAACCTTTTAGAACGCCTTTTTGGATAAGTAGAAGAACCCCAAAGAATATGCTCCTTAATATTTGGTGTGATTAAATGAATTAATAAAATCAGTTTGCAGTGAATGATAAGCTTTTAAAGCCGAAGTGGTATAATTATGTGTATCTGCTGTAAGCCAAAACAATACCGGAGAGCAATAACTGCACATGCTCTTTTACGCACAAAATATACGTTGATGTTTCAGGTACAATGTGTGTCATGTTTTAGATTTCAGGTTTGGACAAGGACCGGGAAAAGTCAGCAGGGGAAAGAAATGCTGGACTTCAGTGAACCTTACAACAGCTTTGTGTGCTAGCATCTTTTATCTCATAAAAGAGGAGGCAGAATTTTGTGTAACTTTGGTTTGACTGAAAACAGAAGTGACTGTTAAAGCAACAAACCCTTTTCTAGATGACATTAGCGGTGATCGAACGGAACAATAAACTCAAATCTAATTAAAAAAGTGGGGGCGGGTATCTCTACAGAGAGCATACTGTAATCTCTCCAAAGAACCAACTGTATCTGGATAGACATGGATTGTACAATGAGGCTTATGAAGCAAAGCGAATATCACCTAGAAAAGGTTCTTGACATCGATCTCCTCTTTTATAATGGCTCTATTATTTGCTTTTAAAAGATAACCAAGCCACATCATTTCAACTGGAAATCATGACGTTTTTTTTGGCTTTACTATATATCGTAATGTTTGGTTCCTATGTTTTTAGTTTCGGAATTGACATGGATCTGAGAAGAAAACCATACAGATAGAAGAAGACATGACAGACCAGACAACTCCACTGTACGTTACATTTCACTAATTAAGAAAAAAAATGTGAAAAAGGCAGACGAACAATGAAAAAAATAAAACCAACCCTATATATATATATATATATATATATATATATATATATATATATATAGAAACACATCACAGACACACAAATGCTTGTTTTGGTCATGATCCATGTCTAGCTGCTCTCAACTGCTAGCCAGGCCACATCCTCTTTCTGCACCCAGTAAGTGGTCAATGGGAACTCTCCAACTGGAATTAAATAAAACACCAAAATCGCTGTCTTCATTCAAATCTTTGTACAGGGCTAATCGATGCGATCCCCGAGGTTATTCAAAGGTAGTTAGCAGAACGAAAAACAAACAAAAACAAACAAAAAAAAAGCTTCTCTTTGTACTAGTTAAAGTCACAGAAGGATGACCAAAGAGTCTGGTGGCTTCTGTCTAAGCTATTGGCCATTGATAGTGTTGGCTTTGGTTTCTAGCTGTTGCCTGTGACTCTGCAGGTAGACAAAGCTTTAGAACAAGGAGGTAAAGAGACTAGAGAAGAGAATATGCAGAAATGCACATTTTTTTTTCCTCAGCATGATGCTTACACAAACATTTACATTTCAACTCAGTTATCACATTTCACTTTTCAGCACAAACAGAGATAGAGAGACATTGGAGACTTTTTTTGGACAGCTGCAACAGTCTTGATACCGCAGGTCTGTTATTAATGTGACTTTAAAAATGGCATTTACAGTTGGTGGTGTTGTAAACATAATGGAAAATAAACTTTGTAAAAGGAAACAAACGGAAATACTGTTATTTAAAGCGTTCAGCAACATACAGGCAGTGACACTAATTTCTGGTACTACTCCTGTGCAAATAATAACATAGCAACAACTTGAATTGAACCAGCAATTGTATCTAACATCAGAGACTACTGTGGGTCGAATATTCACAAATTTAAACTTTTTGGCAGTATATGTGGCCATCAACGGTTCTACAGATAAGACTCAAGTTTTTTTTTCATTTAATTTCTGTCCATGAGTCTGCTGTGTATGGTATGAAGTGGCCAAGCAAATTTGACTCAATCCTTGTCCTATTTTCATTATCATTTAAAAGGCAGACATCTGATGCCTGTTCTTATGCGGTCCTCAAAGGGTCTGTGAGTGGTTCTTTGGGACAGTCTCCTGGACACTTTCTAAATAAATATTCCCCGCTTCCATTTGCTGCCTTCTTGCGGTTGTGGAGTGGTTAGAGGGGATGGGCTGCTCAGTGTGGGTGGAGTCCCAGCAAGCGGGGGTGGAGAAAATCATCACTCCAAGTCCTCTGATAGGTTTCCCTCCTCTAGCTCTCGTTCCTCATCCAGCTCTGGACTGTGATTGGCTGTCGTCACCAGTGACATTGGACAGTCATCATCGTCCATGTTGAGTGGCTCCTCCTTAACGTGAATTGGAGGCCTAAAAAAAAAACAGATCAACATAAAAACATTTAATGTCCTGAATTGAATCACTGAGATGTTGATTATTTTAATACTGATGGGTTTATATTAAATGCCATCTAATGGATTATAATAGAAACACATTCTAATAAAGTTCTAGTCATTTCCATAGCAATAATGTAGTAGTAGGGCGGATGCTTCACATTAACATAATAAAACATGTATGTCATCATACTGTGAGATTTCTGTGAGGAAACCATTTTTGGGTGGCGTTTCCAGTGTAAGAACATTTTTTTGGCCAAGAAAAGGTTTCCATGGTGTCTCTGTATCATGACAACCTGCATTTTCATCTTGTAAATTTTCGCGAAAAACAAAAGGTGATGAAGGACCCACTATTTATCAACAAATATTCTTTAATTAATAATGCTAGTCACTTTGTGGCGTGAAGTTGTTGGAATAATATCACTGTTGTGGACAGGCTCATCACCCCAGCCCTACGTTCATGATTTCCTTACAGAATCATGCCTTGTCGTTTTGTCCCATACTTGGACTGTCTAATCAGGTACAGGTCGGGGACCATCTCTGTAACTTGATGATGAGACTAAAGAAGTAACTGAACGACAAACTCTTCCTAACACACTCAGACACGCTTCAAAAACTGATCGCAAATGTAAATAGCAACGGTCATAAAATACGAAGAGCAAAGTGCTTGATACTTCAGGTTTACTGATGGCACCTGGCTGGAAAAAAAAAAAAAAAGAAGAGAAGCAGCAACCCCATTATAAATAATGGAGAATTTCTCATCCCTTTAGCCCCTGGAGCAAAGGGGGAGTGAAGCTTTTTTATCTTGTTAATAGAAAGCGCAGGCCTTCGTTAATATGCAGAGGCTGCAGTGGCACTTCTTGAGAGAAGCGAGAACCTGCAGCTAGGCTCCTCCATTAATCAACTCTAGCCCGTCAGTTCGCTCGGACACTATGATCCATGTTTTTAACTCCAAATGGATGAATATCTTTACTGACTGTCAATAATTGGAGTGGGGAGGAAAAGAAAAAAAAAAAAACCTACAGTGATGCTGTTAGTGAGCACCTTCTTCCCCTTGCAAAACAGTGGAGAGGAGAGGCTACTAACAAGAATAATAACGCTGTCACACACAAACAAGGCTTAACATGATCCTAGGCCCTTGGCAGGGAAAGAGGTTTGTGCTACCATGATAAATCTGACAAAACCTAATTATTTCTGACACGTTGGATGCATCGGGAAATCCCGCCAGACTATGAGAGACAGACAGAGAGAGAGAGAGAGAGAGAGAGAGAGAGAGAGAGAGAGAGCAAAAAAGGGGAAACCTTATCAACTAGTCTCTGTATTAGAATGTGTCTGGAAGACATCTCTTGGGCAGCACTCATCAATGACTTGGGGAACTTTGAATTTGAAAAGAATTTGAAAAGGTACAGATTGCTTTAATATTAATGACAAAACAAATTAATATTCAATGGATGATTGCTTTTAATAGGAGGGATGTTGTCTGGTGAAACCCTTGTCACATGACTCATTTATAGTATTATATACTATATAAACTAAATGTATTAAAAATTCAGCCTAGCACTGTACCTAGCACAATAAAAAGGGATCGTCACATGACCACTGAACAGATTTAATTTTATATACAGCACCACATTTTCACCAACATGGTAGTGAGTGTGTGTTACTGGTCATCCACTGCTGGGTGAAGAGCAGGTCCCAACGAGGCTGCTTATTATATTAAATAATGACGTTGATTACTCAGTTCCAAACAAGGATACCACTTCATTCTGTCTCGTACATTATGCCGGATCTCATTTTTATAGTGCATTTGTGGCCCGTTTCTAATTACACCTATGACTATTTCCACCCACACAGCAACACGTGTGCTGTTAGTGTGTCTGTAAACATGCATTATAGCGATATAATGTGGAATGGGGCCGTAAAACCTCCCATTGACCTGCACCTCGGCTCTTCGCTCGGCTCTTTAAAGCCACCCGGCTCACATTTATCATGCCATAACAAACAAGGCTGCAGATATGGCCCTAAAGATATTACCTGGAGACAAATGATCCCCGGCCAGGGCAGCGCTGCACTGGCCATTAAGCCCGACACAGGCCTTTAGCCTGCATGTGAAGAAGCATGGCTTACGGCTTTCATTTGCATTTATTAGAAATCAGCAGCACACTTGTGTTCTTGGAGGAGGGAAGAAAACGATTAGTCCCTTCTCCACTGTATTAAGACATCAGGACGAGTCATTTAGTGGTTAATGAGAGGCATGCATTAGCACGCCATGAGCCGGCACCAGATCCAGCCTGGATGTGTTTGTTTATCAGGACATGCCTTTTACGTCTGCAGATCATAAATAAAAAATAATGTCCAGATTTCTTTGGTTTGATGAATTTAATAATAAGATAATATTCCGTCGCAAACACGTGTAAAATTGAAAATTGGCCTCTTTCCGTTTCCTTTAATTTCGTTCTCTCTGAAGCACACTTGAAGACGAGACACAGTCGCACTACACACCTGATGTAACATGGCCAATGTATTTGTAACTTTATTCTCGCGGGGGAAAGGCCTCTTTATTATTAAATACATCTGAAAAAATGGCACTTACAAAACACAATTCTTCCATTTTGTCGCGGTCATGTAAAGGAGATACACCATCTGCCACCTTTAATGTCCAAGCTCAGATCAGAGAAAGAGAGAGAGAGAAAGAGAGAGAGAGAGAATGAGAGAGAAAGAGAGAGAGAAACAGACTTAACTGTCCATTATTAAAGATTAAATGACCTAAGGGAATGAATATACTGGGATTCCAGCTGGCTTTCAGATTTGCCCCACTTAATGCTCCTGTCCCACTTCTTAACCTAACACACACACCTACATTTAAACTCCATTCAGATACATTTTAAAGAATCACACACACACACACACACACACACACACACACACACACACACACACACACACACACACACACACACATATTAGGCAATGTGCTAGTAGCATACAGAACTTAAGATGCAGAAGTAAGATGAGAATGACTGTGTGACTGTGCTGGCTGCCTTACAGCGATGAGAAAGGGGGACATTGTAATATATATATATATACATATAGATCATACATATGGGTGAGGGTGGCATATTTAAATATATAAATAAATATATAATTCCATATATAAATAAATATTATACAATGTGTATGTACGTATGTATGAATGTATGCATGTATGTATATTTTATTAGGTACACCTTGCTTGTAGAGTTGACCCCTTTTGCCTTCAGAGCTGCCTCAAGTCCTGGCATAGATTCAACAAGGCGCCGGAAACTTTCCTTAGACATTTTGGTCCATATTGTACAGATAGCATCACACAGCTGCTGCTGTTTTTTTTAAATGAATCTTCCGTTCAACCACATCCCTAATGTGCTCTGTTGAATTGAGGTCTGGTGACTGTGATCTCACTGTTATGTTCAAGAAACCACTATAGGGGTGATTTTAGTTTTAGCACTTTATCCTGTGGTCATAAAGGGATGGATGTGCTCAGCAACAATACTCAGGTATACTGTGGCATTGAAACGATACTAAAATGGTACTAAGGGGCCCAAAGTATCCGAAGAAAATCTTCCCCACAGCATTACGCCACCACCAGCCAGGATGGATCCATGCCAAATTCTGACCCTACCTTCCAAATGCCACAGCAGACATTGAACTCATCAAACCACTAAAAAGTAGCCTCAGTTTCCAGTTCTTTGATCTGCTCTTTGCCATACCCCGGTGATAATGAGATGTTAGTTGAGTTACTGTTGCCTTTCTATCAGCTCGAACCAGTCTGGCCATTTTCTTCTGACCTCTGGCATCAACAAGGCATTTCAAACAGAACTGCCCTCATTGGATATATCTTCTCTAATCCCAGTAGATAAGCAGAAACACTCAGACCAGCCTGTCTGTTGCCAAAAACCCTGCCATGTTCAATGTCGCTTAAATCACTTCTGATGCTCAGTGTGGACTTCACCATGGCTACATGCCTAAATGCAGTGAGCTACTGCTATGTATTAGTTGCTATAACAGGTGTATCTAACAAAATGGGCAGTGAGTGTGTATGTGTACTTCATATAATATTTATATTATTTTATATAATTAATTTCTTAGTATTAGGCAAATCCAATCTCAGACAAACAACAACATGTGAACAAAAATGTCAAAAAGAAGAAAAAAAACAACACCACATGGGCAATACTAAATATCCTTTTGATCCAATAGCTTGTAGATCCACCTTTAGTACTGTAGCAATAACTTGCAGTAATTGTTTCCTGTATGTCTGAATGAATCATCATTGTGAAAGAGCTTTGGCCGATTCTTCTTTACAACATTGATTCACTTTATTTGCTTTATCTGGATGTCGCTTATGCACCGCTCTCTTAAGGTCCCACCGCAGCATGCTAGTTGGGTTAAGGTCTGAACTTTGACTGGGAAATTCCAAAACCTTCATTATTTTATTTTTCAGCCATTATGATAATTATTTATTGGTGTTCTTTGGATCAATGTCTATCAAGCTCTAACTGTCAGACAGATGGCCGCATATTTGCCTTTAAAATACTCTGGTATACAGAGGAGTTATTGGACAACTCAGTGACTGCTGGATGCCCAGGTCCTGTGGGCGTGAAGCTGAAATGCTGCTTGGTTTTCACTTTTATAGAGGTTTGCACACCTGCTGATGATCATTTAATCAAGGACTGATGATTAGCAGCACCTGGCTGCGACTTACCCACTTACATCCTGTGAAAGCACCTAGGGGGTACTTAGTATTGCCCACTTGTTTTTTTTTTCCCCTTTAAGGCTTCATTTTTGTCAAATAAATAATGTCACAATGAAAAAAAGGAATATTGTTTGTCTGAGGTTGTACTGTAGTTGCCTTACACTAAAAGGGGATTCTAACTTTTGCAAATGAATATGTATACACACTACATATGGTGTGTGTGTGTGTGTGTGTGTGTGTGTGTGTGTGTGTGTGTGTGTGTGTGTGTGTGTGCACGCATACATGTGTGCGCATACATGTGTGTCGGTGCTAAGTGTCCCATCTTTGGGTAAACATGGTGCAGTAACATACATGACATCACTGATTAGTCTGGAGCACATTCTCTACATCCACATTCCTCAAACTCACACCACATGAATCTTTAATCAGCCTGCTCTCTCTCTCTCTCTCTTTCTCTCTGCACCATTAAAAAAGATGGAAAGGCAAAGATTTTAAAGTAATTAATGATACAGTTAGCTGCTAAATATTAATAGGAACAGTCGTGCATAAAATATAACATCTAAACCTCTACATTGCAGACTTTGGAGTAATTAAAACTGAATCTGTAATAAGGATGGTCCCTATTTATAGGTGTTGGTTGAGAGAATTTAATGTAAACTTCGGGGGTGAGATCCACAAAACCAAATGATAGATCCACTTGTGCTTTTTACAGGGCTACACTTTAATTCTTAGCACAGTCTAGTGTAGTCACAGCAAAGGGAACACTAGTTTTAACACTAATAGTCCTGACCAGGGTGAATTTACTCTGCGCATATATTTGTGCTAAGAATGTTAAAGCAGTGTTTCCTTTGGATGAGTGATGTGTATTGTGGTCCACTGTGTGTGAAAACAAAGAATTCGAAATCCATAATGGGTTTTAAATACTATTAGAAACTGCACGTCTTTAAAAATAAAAAATAAAAAGTTAAACATTCTTCTCAATCAACAATACTTTGGGTGTTTCCAAGAGCTACCAATATTATATGCATTACATATTTATTACGGAAGCTTAAATTTAAGGGTATATTTAATGAATGTATGTTAGTGTAAAGTCAGAAATGTCTGCTAGAAGAATAAAGCAGCAGACACATTTTATTGCGCTGTGCGTTTTCCAAATACCACACTTCTCTAAGGCACTTTACAAAGTAGCCTGCAAAATGGCATGCATGTTAAATGTAGTAACTCACATGTGGGGGTGTGGGGAGTAGGCGGGGCTGCTGTGACCGTTGGTGTCGAGGTGGTCGAGGGAGCCGTTGAGCTCGTCGTGGGTGCTGCTCTGTAAAAGGCTAGGCGGGCTTCCGCTCAGCAAACCTGGAGGACTGGCGCCCATCAGACCTGACGCGCTGCTGTTCATCAAACCTGTGTTTCCCAGCAAGGGCAAAGACGTCTCTGCCAGAGCCGCCTGACCAAACAGAACATTCAGACACGTCCGAGTTAGAATTTAACATCAATTCACCTTATGAAGTTTATTGTGCCACATTCAATGTTTGAGCGTAATATAAATGCAGAAAACCTCTGCTGAGAAGATTCTTCTAGGGTATGTTTGAGTTCCATAAACAACTTCTTTAGTGAGGCAGATAGGCTTCAAACATGCAGTGAGGGGAAAAAAAAAAAAAAAAAAACATCAAGCGTCCACATTACTATTCAACTGCCCGAAACTTTACCTGAAACTAGTAAAAAAAACTCCTGACATTTTTGCCTCCTGCACATTAAAGTTATATATAGTAATTAAAATTTAAAATTTTTGCCATGAGCGCCTCACTGCTCCAACATTACGAAGCCAAATCATTTATGACAGCCGGGATAAATATTAATGCTTATGCCCTTGCATTTGCACAGGCTGCTATCAATCTGAAGAACAGGTGCAGAAAACCAGACTGGCAGAGATGCTACCTGCCTTTGCCACATGGTGTCCTTCTAGACTCTTACTACTTTTCTTGTGCCAGCCTTGCTCTCTCTCTCTCTCTCTCTCTCACACACACACACACACACACACACACACACACACACACACACACACACACACACACATACACACACATATGCACAAACTCTAAAGAATTAATACTCCTGCTGTTCAGGCTGTAATTATAAGAATAGAAAAAATGATACACAAACTGTGTACTGAGGCAGACACTGAACGCTCACTCTGACTCTCTAAGCACAGTCGAAGGCTGCCACTTCATGCTCTGAGTGTGTGAGTGTGTGACACGGTTGATAGCTGAATTGGCTGCTCACCTGCAGGCTCGCGTTAAGAGCTGCTCCATAACCCAGACTTGGAGGCAGGTTCTTCACCAGTGTCGGGCTCCTGAGCAGGACACAACACAAAACACACATTCAAATAAAAAAAACAAACATCATGCACTCTTCTCATGTTATGTTACAAAAACTAGACAGAAATTATAAAATACAAGAAATACAAGAAAATGCAAGAAGGTGGAGTTTTTATTAGAATTTAATTACCATTACCGCACAGAATCCAGACAGACACCGAGTGTTAATTCAACACAAGGGATTTCAAATTGTGCCAAAGAATAATCTGACCCACATCCAGTGATTTTGCAGCTTGTGTGTCAAAGACGTAAAAAGAAAAGCGGAGATAGGGCTGTACCCTGTTATCTTCTGAGATCTGCGTTTCTGGTACTCCATCTCATCCACTGTCCACACGGCTCCCTTCACGTTCTCCACCCGCACAAAACACTTATGCAGACTGAGGTTGTGGCGCACTGCGTTCTAAAACAAACATAAATAAATTTTTAATACAAATGACTAAATGTGTAAATAAATATTAATAAGTTACTAATTAATAAGTACTGGTGACATTTTGTAATGAATTAATACATTTAAAATATGTATTCAAATGAAATAAATCAAATAAATAATTAAACAATTTATAAATACATCATTAAATCAGGCTTTGATGTCAAAGATGTCTATCAGAATACACACACACACACACACACACACACACACACACACACACACACACACACACACACACACACACACCCTGAGCGATGGTCACTATTAATATCCGGAAGGTCTCTGAACTATCCCTGAACCTCACATGGCACTTCTGACATCGATTTGTGAGAACATACCTATATTTAAATAACCAGGATTATGAAAATGACCCCAAAATACATTTAAATGCATAATTAAAATGGCTGTTTGAAAAGAGGGGTCTTCTATATCATAAAAGAATCATAACTAATTAAAACACGCGGCAATGGTGGCCAAATAATAACCTTGCTTTAATATTACAGTTTTTTTTTTCATGATTTATTTCTGGGATGGGTTTTAGTGATTTTGCTCTATGAAAGAGATTCTATAAGACAGGAGAAAAAAAAAAAGAAGAAAAACTCATAAGCAGATCTCGCATCTGACCTGAAAATCCCAGGATTTGATTGATCTTAATGCCCATGGCTCTGAATATGATAATTTTAATATTAATGAGCAAATGAGCAGTTTTATTATGCATGCTATATAGTTATAACTAATAAGCTGCCGGGCTGAGAGCTGGATCCCCAAGCTGAGCTGATGAGACCAAGCGGAGATATTAAATCACCTTTCATTCCTTTTTAAAAATTCTCTCAGTTAATCAAATGACAAGCCCATCACAGCCAAGCCTTGTAGAGGCAGCACAAAGGAACAGCCCGGCTCAAAATGTAAATATCTCAGCGCCGCTATTGTAAAAGGAGGGGCCCAAATACTCCTAATGCCAATCCTTGGCTTTTTTTTTTTGTTCCACCCATGGCCAGATTTAAATATTTCGTGATAAGGAGGGAGAACCTGTGAGCCTGTTTATCGGTGTGAGTAAAGGATATGTGCACAGAGAGAGACCGTGCTTAATATCATCTACAGCAGCTTGTAACTAGTAGCGTGTGTTTAGGATCAGAGAGTAAAGCAGTAAGCAGCTGTCTTTGATCGTTTCTGTGCAAGACCAAATACAGTAAAGGAGTCGCGGCACTGTGCGCTCATGTACAGGGAGCTATTGCACACCCTTGTGGAGCTGTAATCATATGCCAGCATCATTAGCAACCCAAATCCAAATTAATTCACTTTGCTAAATCTAGAGCTGGGAGATGCTTAGCATGCTGATGAGAGAGCTCACAGACTTGCTCTGAGAGAAAGGGCTTCTTTTTTTTTTTAAACTCAATTCTACAATAAAAATAAAATAAATGCGCACACTTCCAGCTATCTTATCGTCACAAACACTAACCCTGTATAAAAACAAAACAAAACCGAAAAACCCCAGGAAGATTTTTTTTTAAAACCTCCTGTCTCTTTTTCTTGTCTTCTCTGAGACAGAAAAGGCAGACATTGTAGTTGTTGGGACAGGGATACAAATGAGAGCCTTTGTCCTGGTAAATAAAGAACGCTCCCATAGTGACAGCAGCATTTACTTAGTGTCGGACAGGCCTTAACCTCTCTTTCCCGCAGTATATACATGAGATATGGTGCATACAAAGAACCACCTAACAACGGTGCAAAAAAAAAAAAAAACCCCTCAGACTGCATCTGAAAGGCAAACAGCCATCTTTCAACCTAATTAACCAATAATATGCCAGGGAGGGGGTGGCAGGGGTGGTGAGGGGGTGAGTGAGAATAAGCGTGCAAGAGAGAGAGAAAAAGGAAGAAAGAGAGGAAGGAGTAATACGCTGCATCTAACAAAAGGTGCTGATGATTGAGTGTCTGGGTAGTAATTAGCGTGTCAGAATGCACACCTCCCTGCCAAGTCTCAGCTATTAATTGCACCAAATTAGAAAACGATATCAGAGGCCGAATTATTCTTTCACTTGTCATTTTTTAGAGCAAAGAGAAAGGGAGAGAGAGAGAGAGAGAGAGAGAGATGAAATTTGCCGTTTTCAATAGCCAGGTTAAAAAGAAGGGAGGGCGATACTTATATATCTGTGTCAAGTAAATAAATGCTCGTTCTGGACCTTCGTCTCGATCCAGTAGACAGGCTGAGAAGGGCTAAAAGGGAAAGAATGTGATGGTAAAAAAAAAAAGAGAAAAGAACAGGAAAGGAGTAAAGTGTTACCTTCCAAGTGGCAGCGTTGCGTCTGAAGTAGGCAAAGGTGCGCGTGAACCAGCTGTAGATTTCGTTAAGCGTTAACTGCATGTCTTTCGAATCCATGATAGCCTGCAACAAGACGGCATCAAAGGACGTTAGCTCGTTTAGCCACCCTCACCCCGGCGTAGCGTTAATTCAGGCAGCAATTAATTCTAATCTAATCAGGCAAAAGCTAATTTATTTTTCCACTCACCTGCCTGATGAGCGTTGCATATGTGAACGGTGGTCTGACATCGGCGTTCTTATAAAACTCGTAGTTTGGGGCTATTTCTGCAATAAAAATAACGAAAAAAAATTAAAGGATAAATAAATATACTAAAAAAAACATTAAGAAAAAAAATGCTAACTGAACTCCTTAAGGGGGCAAATTCACCTAGGATTCATTTAAATTAAAAAGTGAAGGGGAGGGCTGCGCATCAAATCTTCCTTTTACATGTCCAACAAAATGCATTTTTAATTAATCCCTCTCGAGAGAAATCCTAAACATTAATGTGTGCGTGAAATTAGCGCTCGTGTAGATATTTTGTATGCATCTGAATATTTCATGCCCCCCTCCATGCAAGGCCAGTAAATATAAACATCAAAAAGAGTTTTTTTTTTTTTTTTTTAAACAAACACACACAGTTCCTCTAAAATGTGATGAATTTTATATCATTTCTCAATTTGATTGTAATTAACATTCATAAAATATTGAGGAACTGTACGGCATGATATTTGTGTTCATTTGCACAGAGGGAAGGAATGAAATAAAAGGGCTTCGTCTGGATGCTGCCTCTTATTGGAGCAAACAACACACCAGGAGGGATGAGTGTGTATCCAAACAGAAGATGAACGTACAGTAACGCTGTGCACGCTTATTGTATTTACCTGAGGATAGTGGCATGGAGTACTTATCAGAGTGGCGTCTGCGCATGGCGCCCATGCTCGGCACGCTGGCGGGGCTCAGGACGGAGGGCACCTGGGGCATCTGGCTCAGTGGTGTGATGGGGGTGGTGGGGGTGGTGGGGGTCTGGGGCAGGTTCGGAGGTGACACCGATGGCAGGTTCTTCGACATGGTCAGGCTTGACACTAGATTCAACTGACGAGGAGAAAAGAGAGAGAGACAGAGAGAGAGAGAGAGAAAGAGAGAGAGAGAGAGCGTGAGAGCTTTTCAGTTTTGAAGGACTCAGACAAATAAGAACAGATTCTGCCGTACAGCTGTGTTCACACTAATAAGCTGCAGAGAAAACAGCCAATCTCCACTAATTACAGGATGAAACTGTATCATAAGAATTCTAATTAGAGCACGCTGTTAAAGATTATCTAATGATGATCCTTTGTGTTATCTCAACCCATCTCTATCCCACAAGAGGTTCCTGCCTGTGTGTGTGCGCGAGAGTGAACGTCTTCTGATAGAGAGTTACCACCTGTTATTTTGGCATCACTTATCTTTCTTTGATGCACCTGGATTACAAACACCTATTGAAAGAAAACCCTGACAATTTTTTTTCAGGATCCAACTGTTTTAAATAGACCACTCTTTTCAAGTTTTTATGCTTATTTCCCGACTGATACCAGTACGAACTCAACATTTCTTTACGGGTGAAAGGGTAAGTGAATCGTGGACTATTTCTGATGGAGAGAATCTGGAAAAGACAGAGGGGAAAATGAGTTGGGCATCAACAATCATTTATCAACAGTGTTGATGAATAGTAGGAAATGTCAGGTTGCCTGTTCCATTTACAGCCAGTGTTTACATACAGTAGATGATCATTAAAACCCCACTTAATGTTAATGAGATAATGACAACACAAAGAGCACTATATAGTCATGGAGGAGAAAATCAATTACTCCATTACAGAAATACTGTATTGCACCTCGGCGAAGTGGCCGTATCTACAGTACATCAATAAACATGCATTATTGCTGACATAGGGATTTTTTTTTTCAAGATATGGCAAGCCTCTGTGTAGTATACAATAATTCTGCTTGATATTTTCAATTTTTTTTGTCTTACTATAACCAGCGTGACTTTGATAATGGTTGACTCTACTGGCATCATTTTCTCACTAGAACACTCTTCTGTGTATAAAGCAGGAATCTCCATATAATTCAGCCGAGGTCAGGTCACGGCAACGGGCTGCCGCTCTAATGGACCTCCCTTTTAATCCTCCATTCACTGTTGTACACTGCGTGCCGCAAAAACCACAATATCAACCAGTAATTATGCGCTACTTGTTCTACACCGGGACCAACAAAGGCGTCTGATACACCATCAAACTGAGCAAAAAAAGAGCACTTCATAATAAATCCTATTAAGAGCGAGTGTGTGCGGGGCATGTATATTTATAGTGTTAAGACAAGATTTTCTTCCCCTCTCTCTTCACCTGGTTACAGCAACAAGCGTAACATGTTTGCAGGCACACAATCCCGTATTTGCCAAATGGAATTTATTAAAGCCTAACTGAGCAGGAGTGAATGAGAGGCAGGGATGAGCACTTCACCACCTCCACTCATCTGAATATATATTCAAGGTTGGCTGAGAGAGAGAGAGGGGACCCTCATTATTCAGGACTTGCAACCTTGGTAACTTTGATTTTCAGCCATCCATGGCATGGCCAAAAGGTAACATTTAATGAAGTGCCATTCAGGGCATAAATGGGGTCATATAATAGACAGCACGCCTGCACCTTTTGTTGGGCTACTGATAGCTGTTAAGGATGCAGTGATGAACCAACAGGGCTCATTTTGCCCTGCTAATAAACTCACACTAGTAATATTTATCAAACTTATGGGCTGTCTCTTTCTCAATCCTTTGCACGCGAAGGTAGAAATTATCCTGAATATAACCAAATGCGCACAGACATGTATTGAAATAAACGCACGCGCACACACACACACACACACACACACACACACACACACACACACACACACACACACACACACACACACACACACAAAGGGAAAAAAATGGGAAAAACTTAGACAGCTCGTTTAAAAATCAGCCATTAATTGCTCACCATCAAATGCAATTAGCAGCCTTTTCATGTGTGGTTTATGTAATGTAATACTTCATTAATAGCATTCATTCATATGCAGTCTTGGATTACAGGCTGAAATTCTTTATTAGTGTAGATGTAACCAAGCTGCTGGAATTCTGAAGATTAAAAAAGGGAGAGTGAATAATAAATTGGCAGAGGGGCGCAGACGATTCCTGGAGGATCTACAGGATAATTATTCTATCTTGTGATTATCTATTTTATATGGTGGGAGGTGATGAGGAAAATTATGCCATTCAAATTAGGCACGTAGTAAACGGTAAAAACACGCTATGCATTCCGGTACAAAATATTGAGAGCTGGATAAATAACTTGGGTAAAAATATTTATTTTTTTGCTCTGGGGTCTGTATGTAAATACTTTCTATGAGCCATGATTATGCCTACATTTCATGTTTTCATTCGATATATAACTGGAAATGCATTAAAATCCATTTTAGGCTCAGCATTTAGTGTGAATTTCCCGATACCTTTCAGATTGTTTACAGATTGCTGGTTGTTTCGTCTCACATCTGGTTCGCCAGGCTCCATCTATCATTAGAGCTGTTTGTTTTCAGAATGAAACGTCTTCTCTGGCCTGTGGTCCCTTTGAGTGCTCCTCCGGTCACAGAGCTTAACAGCTTCTGCCGGCCAACAGGTTGTTTGCAGTATTAAAGCCATCAGGCCATAATGGCTGCGCCTTTTTTTGGCTCAGATTGAGGCTATGATTTAATGCACTCCCCTGTTGTCCCAGTCTCCCCCTGCTTGAGTCTGATGGGGAGCAGTGAAACCTGGCATTACAAATCCCATTCTCTCCTCATCCTCTCCCTCTTTGTCTCTCAATGCTGTTAAACGCTGGAGTTTAGAGAGCTCATCTGCTGGCCTGCCGCCCTGTTTACTGAATGTAGAGCAATATGCACTCACCGGTTTAGGAGATGGCTTGGGCTCTGAGGGCCGCATGTGCAAGTGGGCCATCATTGCCTGAAGACGCTCACGTTCTTTAGAAAGCTGTTAAAAAAGGAGAGGTAGGGGGGGGAGAAGAAAGGAAAATAGAACGGTTTTAGAAATGAGCGATTTTCCCCAGACTACTATACTCATACGTCTTGTTATTCAGCTTGTCTGAGTGTAATGAATCCTGCATATGCACAGTTTGGAGTTTTTTAACCTCACAGACATGGGCTTTAAAACAAACAGAGAGAGAGAGTTAATATGAAAAAGGAGAGTGGGAAAAAGAAAGAGAGATAAAAATATACATGTATAAAAAGAGAAGAGAACAACTCCTTGTGTCGGTGGTGGAGGAAGCTGTGTGGTGCAGTGAGGTCAGAGAAAAAACAAATAGCACTTCATCTTTTTGTCAATAGAAGAATTTAGGTCAGCAGTGCTCTGACAGTAACAAGCTACTTAGGCCATAAATTAGAGGGTCCTAAGCGCCTAGGCAAAGTCCTGTGGACTCAGTTAAGGCTGGACTGAAGCCAGCAGCTGCCAAGAGGTGAAGGGGTCCCACAAACAGAGTGCCAGGCGAACCCCGCCTCCCTGACTAGCTGCCTTGGCCCGCTCCCTCCGAGCTCCAGTTAATGCCCTGGCCATCCGCTATCATCAATCTAGCTCACGGCGAGTGACAGAGACCAGTCTGCGACCGTGCACAGCGTGCTGAACTTTGCCACGCAGCCTGTATCCTCACTCTGATCCGTGCCTCATTACCACTGACGGAAGGATGGAAAAAAAAAAAAAAGGAAACAGGAAAAGGAGAGGACAAAAAAAGCATGATGGAAAACAGCAACACTGCTGTAATTGGTCACAGTGTAAGCACGGGAGGTCGTGCCTCTTTGGTCTTGGGGTGCTTTCCGAGGGGAAAAATGAAGGTGGAAGACTTCTGTCATGTTACATATAAACTAAAATTACTTTCAGATTTATATCAATATGGAGAAATTCACAGAGCACGAAACTCTTTACAGGTTAAGCGCATGACTTAAAAAGCACTTTTATACGTTAAGTTTAGACCCCTAGTCACAGACTAGAAGAATTTCTCTTTGTTTTTCATCGTCATGGCACTTAAACAAAACTCTCCTTTCAATCTTTAATCAATCTGTTGTAACTTTTAACTTCGACATTGGTAATTAATATTACTAGAAAACCTGTTGTTTTACATCTCTCCTGATTCAGTGTCATGGGGTGACCCATGCCTCCTCTCCCATAGCGCATTACAGCTGACAGGGGTGTGAAGACAAAGATGGTGTTTTGCTGGCAGGAGAGCAGGCCGCAGCTCTGAGTAATAACGTCCTTCAATCACTGCACTCATTATCTTGCCAGCATGACTTCTTAATAAGGTCACGCTCCACCTCCTGAAAATAGTGGCCCTCTTTAGAGCTTCCGTCAGGTGCAAAGTGCATTTAATTAACACCGACCAGCCCGAGATGCGTGCATATTAATTGGACAGCATGGAAAATAAGCACAAATCCTAATTCAATTAAAAATGCCAGTGTCATATTTCTCACAAGATTCACTCATGACGTCTTTACATCAGTGGGGAATTATTACAAAAATAAGACAAAAATAATAAAAATCATAAATAATGGAAAATCGCTGGAAGGTGCTGTTGATTCACCTTGATGGACAATGAATGTATTCTTGTATTTTGCTAAATCCACTAGAGTAGCAGTGTATATGAAGGTGATGACGAGGTACCTGTATCTCTAGCTGCTGTACCACCTGCATTTGAACCCGGCACTGCGCTGTGCTCCTGTCGTCTAGGGCATGCTCGCTGTTAAGGTGCCTAAAAACAAAAGGAGACGGGTCAATTACACAACACAACCTATTACACATAGGCACTATTACATGCTAGAGGAATAATGTAGGCTTTTTATGTGTGTGTGTTTGTGTGTTGTAAAATGTCAGTGCATTCTGCCACCGTTTTATTATTTTTTTTTTCAAGGATCTCTATTTCTGAGTGTTCCTGATGAAAAAGTGAAAACTACAATTTACAAATTACAATAGGGGCACTGTCATCTAAATGCAGAGCAGCACTGCTTATAAGGGATGTTGGCGTACAAAAGGCATTACAGAGTGGTTTTGTCCTCTTCATTTATGGAAAACAATAAACGCAATTTAACTTGAGTAACATTTAAAAAGCGCCTCCTACGAAGGGTGCATTATTCAGACGACGTATTAAATGTATCTACTCATCCCTTCATTAGAATAAAGGGGGGGTGAGGAAAAAAAAATGATAAAAAAAAAAAAAAAAAAAAACGACGGACTGCAAAAGCAGTCAATGACGGTTTTCCTTGATTGGATTTTGTCTGCAGGACACAAAAGAAGCTTGCCATTAAAATAGACCTTTATTCCGGCGAACGCATGGAGGCGAAAAGGTTTTTAAAAGTGTTGTGATGTTCGGTAATGAGCCTCTATCTAAATTATCATTGGTGACAAACCCACAAAGCGCTCTTTGAGGAGACATGGTTATGAAATGCCAAAGCTGCCACTTTCTTTCCTGTAATTATAGGTTAGCTTGCAGACCCTTCAATGATCATTTACAGTACAGCCTCCAGTGCATTAGAGTGAGCTTAAATCACACCGACACACACACATGCACACACACACGCACACACACACACACACACACACACTGCTATGCATTTCCTCTATTCATTTCAAGCAGGCCATTGTTTATGTGCAATATGCAAAATAACAATGTATTCATAACCCTCCCAAAACACGCCAATCAAAGTGGAGGGCATCTAAGAGCACAATAGCTCCTCTACCTTTCAATTACAGCCATGCCCCATTTTAAATCATTTCATTTCATCATGGTCATTTCTGCTTTTGTAACCATTTCAGGTTGAATGCCCAGATATTCTCCATTATAAATCAAAAATGAGATGGCTTTAAAACAGAGAGGGGCTGGGAAAAGCTGGTGGCTCCCTCCAGCCCATGCCTAATTGCTGTTTCAGAATGCGCATGCATAGGGGCATTTCATTAATCATTTAATCATGTCCCTCGCAGGGAAGAGGGGAACTAATGTTGCAAATACCCTTTTCATTTCAATGCTCATAATGCTATCTTATGCACTTGATGTATGGCGGATGTCATAAATTACAGCTGCTTCAAAAGGGCCAAGTACCCGCTTTCCCCAAAGACACCTACTCCTTTCTCCTTAGCATCAGCATTCTGGATTTATCTCTCTCTTTTTTTTTTTCTTTGAGCCAAAGAAAGGCTTTGGAGCAAGGTCAGTAGTTAGTTATGTTACATCAATACATGCATATGTATTAATACATTATTAAATAATAATAATAATAATAATAATAATTATTATTATTATTATTATTATACAAATGAATGATGGAAAGCATCTAAAGATGAGATAAAACGTGTGTGTGTGTGAAAGAGAGAAAGAGAGAGAGAGATTGGGGTTAGACGGAGTCACCAATACCTCTTAATGAGGCAGAGGCGGCGGGCTCAGTTCAAACAGAAAGGTGAGGAGAGGATGAGAGAGGCCGTCTGCACAAAGACAGCTCTGAACAAACATCTCTGGAGCTGCCTGTAATTTATGGGTCACTTTATAGGCATATTGATTTTTGTTTTGAGAGAGGGAATAAGAGCTCTGATGGCGCTGCGCTCTGTGAAAAAGACTGACAGGAGCAATCCACTCTGTCACCGACTGCATTTAGCATTCTGTGCTACAGAAATACCGTAATAATACTTTCAACAATATCTCAAATGGAGGCAAATGACGATCGAATCTTAAACAAGTCTGGAGATAAGTACTGTACATAGCATCGACGCCGGGTCCGGGCAGCGGAGTGACACGCAGACACCAAAAGGGCCAAATAAGAGCCACTGAGATGCGACGTAACAGAAGGAAATGCATTTTAAGCATTATTAAATTCAACAGTGAGATAAATGCCCAACTGTACGTCAAGACTAAGCATAAAACTGTGAGCCCTGTAACAAACCTACAACCGGGCAAAGCTGTGAACCTTTCCACCCAGAATCAGAATCAGGTTTTAACCGCCGAGTATATTGACATAGACAAGGAATTTGATTCTCTTAGAGTACAAACCAAAATAGAACGCTGTACATCCAGTAATTAGGCATACTGTGTGATATTATGTAAGGTTTAGAGTTGAAGCTGGAAAAAAGTGACTGATGTTACTGAAGATTTAATAGCACACATGTACTGTACACATGTACAAGAACTATGAACCGCATCATACTGTACTTTTTCCCTTTCGTGCTCCACACACACACACACACACACACACACACACACACAGACACACACACACACACACAGACACACATACACAGACACACATACACGTGTGAAAGAAATCCAATATAAGAAGTAGGGCAGCAATCTACAGCTAATATAATAATAAACTTGCCTGCATTTGAAGAGCAGAACTTGGGTGGTATGAATTTATTATGTTTTTCTTTTAATTTGACATACTCCCCAAATAAGTTGCCCTGAATCACACCACAAGCACAAGGAGCTCTCAGAATAATGCATTCTTTGTTGCATAAATATACATATCTTGCTGAAACACACCCACTTGCGTTCACACACACACACGCAGTGATATTCCATTTGAATTTCAGAGCTAATGTAAGGTGCCAGGCACCTCTAGGCTACCTCTCCAGGTGAGAAATACTTAAAAGAATACTGAACAGCTATTAAATGCTGATCTTGACAAGTTTTTTTAAACGCACACTGCAAAATCTTCACCAGCAGCTACAACCCCAAGCCGCCTGCCAAGCCTTCAAAGGTACCATTTGATTCTGACACCTGTTTTATGTAAACCATTTTAGGCGTGTGTACTGGGATGATGCGTGCCACTGACTGCCATCGCCTAAAACATTAAAAGCCTCTTCCTGACACAGACAATAGCTCCTCCAAAGCACGGTGACACCCGCCATCTCGATGGCTCAGATCACACTGGCTTTGTGGAGGGAGGAGGAGGAGGGAAGGAGGGGTGGGGGGGGGGGGGTTCAGGTGAGGCTTACTGTACTGGAGATTCTGAGTCAGGGAATGATCAGGGGAGTGTCATGCTTATTTCGGCGCCACACACTTGAAACACATGCTGCTTCACACACTGTTGTAGCAGTGCTCTATTGTGCAACATGTAGCGTTTCTTTTAAGGTATGTTCCCCGCCTTCACTTAATAATCTAAACTCAATGAAGTTTAGAATGAAGTTGATGATCATAATGTAGGTCATGACAGGGAGAACATCTAGAAGATTTAGAAAACAAAGATTAGAATTAATTGTGATGTATTCATATTTAATTGATCATCTTAAGACTGCAAAAGACACTGTCTAGTAAGTAAATTTAATTTAAGCCTATTTAAGCTGACGGCCCTTTCTGAAAAAAAAAAAGAAATGCATTGTAATTCTTTTAAATTTGGCGTCATCCATTTCCTTGTTCTGTTTGGAGTTAACTCTCGCAACGCTAAAGCCTGGAGCTACACAAATCTACAAAAAGAACAGGAGAGATGAAAAATGTTCCTCATTTCAAACGCTGTTTATGCGAACTGACGTGGACATTTGCGCCCCGCCATAATGCGCGCGGGATCATTATTTCACAGTTAATTACCGAAACCTGATTAGAATATTCAAATGAACATTCCGTCTTCCGACGTCGAGGCACTCGTCTCCGAGTGGCAATGTGATAACCTATAATCTCCAGCACGGCAAACACCTTCTCCTTTGATGGCCCTCACTAACATCCCGGCAACAAAGCAGGCCAATTACAAATGAGCTAATTAACTAAATTGTTGATGGAGCATGAAGAATTCATTTCACTCCATTGGCTGCACCATGACAACACTAAATGTATCCCGTTGTGATGGGATAACATGGCTACACAAACTGCCACTAGCTGCCGGCACTTTTCACCATCCTATCACGCGTTTCTCACAGCTGGTACGGAGAAACTGACGGTCTTTCCGAAGCTCCGTCTCTAACAGACTGACTGATAATATTGAAAGCCAGTCTGAAGTATTACTACACAAGTTTTGCACTTTTCAACCGACTGTGAAATCTTTCAGCGCCTTCAGTGCTTGTGTTAAAAACACATTCTGTGTGCATTTTGCAGTTTTTTTTATTTTTATTAATCGCTATTTTTATGAGCATCCATTGGAGTAATTAACCATAGCAAATGTCTGTGAGTTCAATTCTTTTGTCAGTATGATTTGTGCGTGTTTGCGGCTTTATAGCAAACGTTTCTTTGTGAGCTGCAAATATTAGGATCTAATCTAACAAAGTAACAATTTTATGTATAGTTTTGGTGCAGAGAGCGAAACTATTACAAACAATCATAGACACCTACTTTAAAAACTGTCCGAAGTCCTCGCAGATGCTCTCACAGCCTGGCCATTTACACACTCCGTGACCATAGAGGGAGTGTGAGTGTAATGCTCCAGTCTCTTCGTGTAACGAGCTAAGATGATGGGTCAAAGTCAGAGCCAGACAGAGAGAGAAAGCAAGAGTGAAAGAGACAAAGAGACAAGAAAGATCAGATTGTCAGATGTCAGATTTCTGTTGTGTCGCAATCAGTGACAATCGGGTCTGGTTCTGGCATCGAAGGGAAGAGATCTAATCAAAGAAAAGGCACAAACACCACTGGCTGCTAGGAAAAGCTGCAAAATCAGGCATGTGACCTCTTCATGATTTTACTGTCCCTACTGTTTATTATAATTACACACCAGACCTCCTTTTCAGACAAGTGGAAAATGACAATGATACCATGTGCAATGATACTGCCTTTATTGTCATTTTTGGACCATGAATTTCTATTTGACCACCGATGCAGACCAAAATAATTCCCTTGGCTTTCTTGGTGCTGATTATAAATGTGTATCGGTAACAGTTTGCTAGGACGTGGTGCTAGAATCACATCACGCTTTAAGTAATAGCATTAGCTGCACATTTAAGGGCAAGGGCTGTTTTAAAAAGGTCAGCAGTCAGTTACTCACTTACCTATGAGACGATGCTGAGGAACAAACCAGGCACACAAGAGGCTCAACAGGTCTTTTTGCATGTGTGTGTGTGTATGTGTGTGTGTGTGTGTGTGTGTGTGTTTACAAAGACCTCACTGGTTTCCTCTGGCTACATCGATCAGCTCCAGTTAGTAAGCAGCTGGCTCTGACAATTCCACATCCTCAATCATTATGGGACACCATGGGACACTCTGAACCATTTCTGCCATTATTTTTTTTTTTCTTTTTAAATTTAGTCTAAGACTTTTACTAAAGCTATCAATTTTTTTTTCCCGAGCAGGTCTTAAGTAGCTACTTAGATGCGATCTACTTTAACCTAATTACACAACACCTGCGCTAACAGCGAAGACGTGGCTGCGGCTCTGCGTGTCTCGCGTGGCAGCGGGAGCCTGAATAATGTATGGAGCAGGTAGACAGAAATGCAAAATGCTGTTTCACACCGGCAGAGCGGCAAACAAAAGGACCATCACATGGATAAACAGCAAGGAAATGTCACACTTGCATCTAGTATTCTGTTTACATGACAGCCTGAGCTGCTGAGGTAATTCTGAAAGAGAAAGCAGGCGCGAAATGCTTCGTGTACAGTGAGGTCTGTTTGTTGCCTGCTCCTGTGAGATGCACCTCCATGCTCGGTCTATACAACGATGAACAATCTCCAGGGTGGGTTTTTTTGTGATTTTCACTATTACTGCACATGCTTTAATAAAGTATTGAAGAGCAAATAAACAAGATGATAGCACGCTCTTCCCTAAATAATAAATATGTCTCGCCTGTTCTAAATGGGGACAAAAAACGATAGCACTTTGCTCTCTTCTTTCAGATGACATCTTTAAACAGCCGCCTGTGGTTTACACTATGTTTGGGTGCATGTGTTGTATTTATTTATGCATTTGATCGTCTATTCATGCATGCATGCCCAGAAGGAAGATGGAAGAAAATATAAGTGTATGTAAGATTGAAAGCATGTATGTGTATGTAGTAAACAAAATGGTAAATACAAACAATATGTACAAATACAACAGAAAATAGGTACAGCCACAACATACACTACTACTATAATCCCATCCTAAAAAAACAACTATTTAAAAAAATAAATAAAGGGAAAATAATCAAACAACTTGCAAAAGTAGCTTTAGGATAAGACTATAGTTATCTATTTTTCATTATGATCAGTGTTCGGCAGTGAGGATGATACCACAACACTCAGATACAGCAACTGCACAGTGACAATGACTTGCTAAGAGGCTTATCACTACATCATCCACCCCTGCCTGAATATGTACAGGACATGTGATAGTGCGTGTATGTACAGTATGTACAGTATGTCTGGAGATACCTTTCTCTGCGTGGGTTGACGGCCGGGGACTGGCCGTTGGAGATGGGGTGGTGGGTGATCGGCGGAGAAGCTTTGGAGGTGGTGGAGGAGGTAGTGGACGAAGAGTTGGTGGTGCTGAGGTCCAGGCCACTGTGTTTCAGGCCATTGTCCTCCATGGTGTGACTGCTGGTCACGTCCTTCCACAACTGCTGGAGCTCGGCAGGACTCAGGCCTGCTGTAACACATACATACAATCAAGTCAGTCAATGTGCTTGACCACTCACTTCTAAACACGTACAGGTACATATCCTGGTCTTAAGTTCGCTTTTTTGTCCTTTCCACAAGACACATCTTTTGCTGCCCATGTTATCATTTTTGCTCTTTATGTTAGTTCTCTATATTAGCTTTTCTGCTGTCTGTGTTACTGTTAAGATTAGATCACAAAACATGCTAAGTACTAACCTAGCCAAGTGGCATGCACACATCCTGTCCATCATTCACTCACATTAGTAAACCTGATGACTTCTTTTGGTTTGAAGCTGTTATAATTTTCACTTAATCCCTCCCATCACTTTCCAGTCCTACCTTTCCATACGAAATCTAAGCCCATGTTAAAAACAGACAGAAGCAAGACTGGCTCAAGCAGAAGATAAGAAAAGGTGCACCTGTGCTGTCCTTCTGAGTCTCACGCTCTTCATCCATACTTTCCATATCTCCACTGTGCCTGAGCATTTGTAGATAGATGGGAAAAAGATCCACTTGCACCTTCATGTCTTTGCTCTGAATGTAGAATCCAAAAGTGCTCGCCTGCCAGCAGTGTGGAACTCATCTAGCCACGATTATAGCCTCACAAACAAGCTCCTGTCTGCAAAGTCATATCATCACGTAATCCCTCAGCTGAGACAACAACAGTCCTACGTCACAACGTTCCAAACAGTCTGCACTTAAGACCCGTTCGCCACTGTTGTTATCTACGAATGCAGCACCGGGTGCTCGTTCCAGCCAAAGCAAATGGCAGCTCCTCATTTTCTGGGCTTGCGGCGCGAGGCGGTAAACAACAACAACAATAACACCACCACCGAACAGCGAGGGAGGAGGGGAGAGAAAGAGCGAGAGAGAGAGAGAGAGAGAGAGGGAGACAGAGCGAAAAACAACAAGCATGCAAACACAGGCACTAACCCGGAAAAAAGAAGACAGACGGAGAGAGATACAGACAGAAGAAAAGAGGTGACAGGAGAGCGAATGACAGATAGCAAGAGATCAACAAGGAAGAGGGAACGTGAGGGGAGGCAAACAGAACGGGAGCGAGAGCGGAAGAGAGAGCCACGCACAGACGGAGCATGTGAGTGGAGTCACGTGATCGTGGCGGGTTTACCTGGCGGGAGAGTCTGTGCAGGGAGGGCGCTCTGTCCTGGGCCTGGGGGCAGAGAAAGCAGGCCCTGCCGCTGCATGCTGAGCAAGTGCTGCTGCTGCTGGAGCTGCTGCATCTGCAGGAGCTGCTGCTGAAAGACCAGCTGCTGTGCCGCTAACTGCTGCTGATGCTGCTGCTGCTGCTGTTGCTATAGTGAGAGTGTGATACACAGTGCACACACGCACACACACAACACACACAAATCACACACATTAACAAGCAAGTGGAAGCTCAACATACATATGACACTACTGCTCGCTTCTTCTCATCCCTCTCTCCCACCCCTCATGCTCTCTCTCTCTCTCTCTTTCTCTCTGTACACACCTCTCTCTACCTCTCTCCAGGATGCTAGAGAGATTGAGGAGCGTATGGTATGAGCAAGGGCGGGGCAAGGGGTAAATCTCCTCCCTCCTTTGCTGCTAGTTAATTATCTTGCATTTTAAATGGTCTATTAGTGCTTATGAGGCTGCAGGCTCAGAGAGATAGAGGAGAGACACATACACACAGAGAAGGAAAGAGAAAGAGAGAGAGAGAGAGAGAGAGAGAGAGAGAGAGAGAGAGAGAGAGAAAACAGCCAGCCCCAGGTCCCCCTCCCTCTGCCTTGTTTACTGCCAGCTTAGTCTGCTTCTTACATAAGGCAGAGCAAAACAACAACATCCACAACAACAAGAAACATCAGAAAAACAGGGCAGCATCATGGGAGCAGAGCACATACACAGTATTGTTGCATTATTTAAAACCAGAAATGCATGATTAAAGTAATTGTCAGCTTCATTTATATTCACGAAATCGATAGTGTAGGGGCGAGTACAGGGATTTTGTTGTTTCAACGTAAGCATGTTTATTTTAATGTTAGCTGGATTCTGTCTGTTTATGAATGACAGACATGAGAGAAAGCATTATTAAAGATGTTGCTATGCAGTTTATTCCAAATTAAAACCTTCTGGCTGCGTTGTCCTAGAGGTCTTACTGTAATGGCGCAGATTCCAACAAAACCTGAGCTCAGAGCATTCTGCGTTGACTTTTTTTTAAGACAGCAGCTCAATAACAAATTCTTCCTTCTTGTTCCATCTTGGAATATTTGACAAAGCGATGTTTTGGAGCGGAGGGTACACTGATACAGTAAATTCCTGCCTTGTACACAGTGTTCCGGGGGTAGACTCTTAATCGAGTTCACACTTAACCAGGATAAAATGTGGACTGTCCTTCGGCTTTCATTACGAAGAAGATTTGAGTAAACAATGTTTTCCTGTATTAATAGTACACCACATTATCAGTGATAACTGACTATATGGTTGGATAGACAAGCGTACAATACACCGGCGTTTTCACATAAAAACATAAAAGGAACTGACTTCAAGGAGCACACACACACCTGAGAATGAGAAGCTTACATATCATTTTTATACTGCGTATCATGTGACTGACATTCCTGTACTGAAGTCTTGTATCTGTCAAAGTCTACCATCCTATAGTATTAATATGCTCTATGAACTGAATGTATTACCGGGTTTTAGGCGCCAGTTTTAAACATGTCTAAGCTTTGGTTCTCCACGGACTCAGTCTCCAGAGGTCTATTAGTAAACTAGGATCTCCAGCAAAAGGGCTTCCACTGGCACTCTGAAGACTTCAGCACTTACTCTCTTCGCTTGTCGGAATACATTATAACCTGGTATTCAAGTCAGGGGAAGAAAACTTCCCGTTTTTGTCTGGAATTACAAGAGCGGGTAGAGTAGAGCAGGCCCCGGAGGAGCTCTTCAACACATCGCGCTTCAACCTCGGACACGTTCTCTGCTGTGGGAGACCTTTCTGTTTTAGTTTACGGTGGTGGTGGTGGGGGGGGGGTTGATTTGGGGTACAGAGAAAGCACAACTTGTGATGCGCTCACTGGAAAACAGGCTGCATAATGGAGCGAGGCGTGTGGATTGGCCTCTGTGTCTCGGGAGAAATAAGGGAGCAATTTCTATTCCATATTTGATGGTGAAGGCCTGAAGAAATTCTATTCACAAATCCAAACAGAAACAAAGCCTTCGGGAGGTCATGCCTGCTTCCTCTCGGCTCTGCATAATGGGACATGGGAAGAAAGAGATGAAGAGACAGGGTGTGCGTCTCTCTCTCTCTCTCTCTCTTTCTCTCTCTGTCTGTGTATATGTGTATTTGTGTGGGATCTGCCATATACCTGATCAGTTTAACCGCTTCAACACATTCTGTTTGGATTTGGGGCCCCCCATGTGCTGTGTTTTGTTTTTGATGCCTGTCGCCCCATGTGTGTCTCTCTCTCTCTCCCTCTCTCCCCCTTTCTCCCTGTCTGTCTGTAAACTGACTGCCAGCGTGATTTATGAGCGTGTCGTGGACGAACTTTTCAGCTCGTCGGCCCAGACCGGCAGCGTTGCTTCATTAATCAGTGGACCCTGTGTACGTCTGTCCCATCCTGTGTGCTACACCGGGCCTTTAACAGCACTCTCGCTTTGCATCCTCTAGCAGCCTGACACCTGCCAAAGCCTGCGTCTGTCTGCCTGCCTGCCACACTACACTGTCAGCACTGAGCTCTCCGAGCAGACATTAGAAGCTTCCTTTAATGTAAAATCATGACTCCTCCCAGTGTTTTGCACAGAGTCAGCAAAACCAGCTTTAATGCTGAGACTGACTGTAGTGCAACTTTTTGCTGTCACTGAAGTCACTAAAATGTGTGTGTGTGTGTGTGTGTGAGAGAGAGAGAGTGTGTCATTACGCTGTACCTCTTTTGCCTGTTTGCTGGGGTGCTGTTGCTGCAAAAGCTGGAGGTGAAGCTGCTCCTGCTGCTTCTTGTAGAACTCCTGCAAGTGTTGCTATGGACAAAAAAAAGTCACATACAGCACTGAGTGAAAACACTCCTGTGGCTTTTTTTTTCTTCCCCGAGCTATAAAACGGCAGCGCTAATAACAGAAGCTAGGCTAGCAGTCTAATGAATTGACAGTGCAGTTTGTAGTAATCTTTTGGGGGCTTTAGCTTTTATTACCGCAAACATATTTTTTTTACCAGACATCTGAACTACAAGTGGAATTTTTTTTATTTTTTATTTTTTTTTTAAATAAATAAAATCCTCAACCCGTCCTGCATAAACACCCTGATAGAGTAGTCTAGCACTTCTCCATATGGGCCTTAAATGATCCTGCATGATATTCCAGCAGGAACGATTAATCACGTGCACTATATATTTTTCCTCTGATGCCCTGACAGGCAGTGCGATGCCGAGGAGCACTCTGAGGAGTAGATTCATCACTGTGAATTAATGCCTTTACCACACTTCCACTCAGCGCCATGAAGAGCAGCTGTGCTCAACGTGGACCACGTCTCCTCCGGATGTAAAAGCACCCGGGCCGTTAATGAAGTTTGTCTTAGGGGCAAAGCTGAAGGAGCTAGGCCTTTTCCAGCACTGTGAGGAGAACTTTCGAAAAGAGGAGGTCTAAATTTGTGTGTCGAGTTCTACATAGGCTGGTGAGTGAAGCCAGGGCATAGTGAAGTCTCTCCTGTCAGCCTCACTTATGTCTTTACTGCATCAGTCCTTGAAAGACGTCCCTACTGAAAACACCTAATTATACGCCTGTCCATTATTGTTTCCCTCTTCTAATGTCAAGAACAGGAGGAGCACTGGAGGAAGGGTGCATATACTTACGTATGTGTATACCTATAGAAGGCTGATATTTCGGTTTGGAATATTTAACAATACAATAGCACAGCAGAACTGCAGCAACTGATATTTTTCTTATCAATTATTTAGCTTTCCTACCTTTCTTTCCTACACAGTATATTTTTTAATTAAATATTGAAATATTGATTTGTTGTTGTTGTTGCTTTTCAATTGTTTTTACCACTTCCTCAGACAAAAAGCAGATTTGTGTCTTGTGAAGCCAAGCCAATCTTATTCTTTAAAGAATTTAGTCCTTTTCTATGTATGTTTTATTTTTTTTTAAATGGAGTATAACGAACATATTTATGTGCATAAATATGTGATGCTTTTTGGGGTAATTTTGCAGCTGAGCACAATAAATTGATTACTCGATATTTAAAATAAATAGTCTTGACACATGCAAAGAATTACTTAGCGTTGCTAAACAGCTCCGATGTAATAACAGAAAACCAACATTTCCCATTTTAGTCAAAGTGGCAAAATCTTGACAGCCAATTTAATTCATTTACTATTCGAATGCATTTGAATATTAAAGAGCCTATAATTTTACACTGGCTCACAGAGTGAACATTAGTAGGAGTGCTTCGCCGCCTGTTCATGTTGCATAAACGGCAGGCAGAAACTGTGTTGCTTTCGGAAGAAGAAGAAAAAAAAATCCAACTTTTATATGAACTTTTTTATGCAAATAAAAATGCATTTGAAACTTTACTCACAAATTACACATAACCAGAGTTATGAGTGAGTGACATTTAGGTAGTTGGGTGGAATGGCTTCGTGTTCACTATAAACATGTATACCTGCTGCAGCATGACTGCTTGCTGTTGCTGTAGAAGTGCCTGGAGCTGCTGAGGCGAGAGGACCTGCTGCTGAAGGATCTGCTGCATCTGCTGGGGAGTGATGACCTGTGGACTCATCATGGCCACTGACACTGGCACCTACACAAAGGCAGAGAAAGAGAAAGATACATGCTATGCATTTATTTTATATTTATACATATTTACATACACTGTACAAGACTCTGGAAGCAGTTTCAGTTGGTCAGGTCTAGGCTCAGCAATGTTATGAGGGAAAAAAAAAGTTTATCACAAGAATGGAGTTTTTCTTCCCTGTTGGCACGGCCATATTCAAGTGGTTAGATGATTTACTGTAAGCAGGCATATTTCTTTTTACTTCAGTTCCTTCAGTGAGTATTTCTAGTCTTTTGTGCATACTATATATAGATACATATATATATATATATATATATATATATATATATATAAATATATATATATATATATATATATATATATATATATATATATGTACGAACAAGAATTAATCACATGAAAATGAAAAAAGAGTTTTAGATTTAATGGCTCAATCCACTTTTCTGAGATCTGAGATGCATATTTAGGCACTTCAGGTATACAGGCGTAACTACATGACCCTTTCAAAGTCAAACCAGAACCAGTTCCAACACAAGATCTGTTATTACAGGTATAGTCACAAGGCCTGGAAATGTAGCAGTTGAAATAAAAATATAAAGGCCTGGAAATGAGGAAGAACACTGCATGTATGACATGCATTTAATCAGACATCAATTGGTGCTGCATCTGACTACAAGTGTGGATCTGACTGTGTGTGTATGTATATGTGAGTGTAGCTTGCAGCTTTGCTTGCAGTCACCAAAACAAACGTTTTATTTATTTACATGAAAATAAGTTGAATTACCTTTTATTTTTCTGTACTTAATACTAGTTGCCATATTTTCAGATTTCAAAACATATAGAAGGTTAATTCTTTTACAAACTGCTTCTACTTCTGCGTATTAGTGTCATTTGACATTTGAATCATCAAAGAAAATTGTTGTTAAACAGCAACTTTTTAAGACTATACTCTTGATGGTTATTATAAGACAGCAGTGGTTTCAGAGACAAACCGATCAATAGAGCAAGTAAATCAACTTCCTACAGTATGTATAACTGTGCAGAAATATGAAAATGGAAACGAGCTGTGAATGACACTCATGACAGTTAATTTTTTTAGTGAATAAAAAAATAATAATGAAAAACAAACCTACCAGCAGACGAGCTGATGTTACCTTGTAAAGTTTAACTTAACACTTTATTATTAGCAGTGTAGATTTATAGTATGATATTAACACTCGATGTGTATCAGTGTTGGTCAGTAAGAGGAGCGAGTGGTGGACCGCGGCGTGTGAGCGTGGTGTGTGGTTGTGTCGAGGGCTGTAGAGACACGGGTGCTCCTCACGACGTCTAATCAAGCTGCTTGATTGCTTTCCATACATCCGAGCTCTCGGGGCCTTGACACGTCCTTGTTTTGCTCTCCTCGCTCGCCCTGGCTCAGGTTCCCCTCTTTGATTAGCAGAGACATTTGCATGGTCACTACACATTTTTCATTTTAGAAGTCATTATGCATTAGCGCTCCTGATCGCCCAGCTTGACTAATCCTGATGAACTGAGTCGCAGAGATGAAGGTCACACTCTATCCTCACTGCACATTCATATTCATATTCAAACAAATCCAAGCACCATTCTTCATTAGACTGGCCCCAAAACTCAACAAGCTCTGCCATGGAGGAGTTGAAACACAGACGCATGCACACACACACATGCACACGCACACACACACACACACACACACACACGTGCATACCCCCACACAATATCACTTGCTCTAACACTCTTGGGGGGATGTGAAAGTGATAGGAGAGAAACGGAAAAAAAAAAAAACAAAGAATAACGCAACAAAGTCACAAATTAAACAGCTGCATGTAATTATGCAAATGTATGCTTACACCTTCAATGTTATTAAACCTTAAGACACATTTGTGATGTGTAATTACCCCCAGGTTCAACTGGGGTTCTGTGTCGGACTAAACGACAATACAAAGACCAAAGCATAGAAGCACAAGAGATGTTCTCATTACGCTCATTATTTGTCTATTTAAATGAGCTTTCAGTCAACAACAAAAGAACCCTCTGTGCTTCTACAGTCCACTGAATGCAATAAACATGTAAATTTCACAACAATGAGGTATTAGTTTATTTATCTCTGCAGTCCGATTATGTGCAGTAAAACAGGCAGTGAGTGGAAAACGTGATTCTTAATCATTTCAGAGGCACTGAGCAAGAAGCCCACCCTCACAAAGCGAGAAAGAAAACAGCAAACAAATGAAGTCAGGAAGCGCTTTTCAGCCTTTCATTAGCTTTTTAGTGGAGAGATGGATGATAATCATCTTCATTTCATCGCTCTTCCAAACAAAAAGAGGCGAGAGGAAAAAGGCAAAGTGGAAGGCCCCGACCCATTCACTGGGAGCCCTGCACAATGCTAATTCCTGCATTTAACGGCGTGCTTTTCTGCCTGACGTATCAGAGCTTGAAAGATGAAAGCAGATAAGTAATTGCTCTCCTGGTTCTTATTCTTCACTGACAACCCATAAATTTAATTTTACACACACGTTCATTTACATTTTCGAGTATATGACATGATAATTGGTGGAATATAACACCTCCATTCTGCTGGATACTGCACCGGAGGATGATTGACAAGTCGGGTGAATTGAAAGGAACAGAGGCTGAATTGCTTCTGCTGGAAATGATTTTGCAGAGAAGGGACAAAATTAATGAGCATTTACAGGAGGGGTCGAGCAGTAAACATGCACACACAATAGGCGGTTCTATCGCACGGATGCCACACCAAAAACACAGGCAAAATGGCCAAGAACAAACACCCGGCACAGATGAAAAATCTATTACCACATACCCTTGTGACTGAAATGAAATTCTTAAGAATCAGTGCCACTTGAGACATTAACTTAGGACACTGATTACAGTGGATTTGCATTGGGAAAGTAATAAAGGCCAGGATCTAAACACAAGTTTGCTTTACCCTTCTGTTTAGCCCTTTGAAGTGCTATTGACATAAATGTAATTAAAAATGAATATGGCCTATATTACATGACCTGGTGAAAATAATACAATAATTTAAAAAAGTGAGAGAAGTGATATTGTTAACTGCTCATTGTAAACTGGATGGCCTTTCCAAGGAAAATATGGGGCAGACCTTTATAAGAGTCATGCTACACTCACAGCATCCAAATGATCTGCTCATGAGCAGCATATATAAATTTTGTTACGAAAACATATCAAATAATTTGCCTGTATCACTCAGGATGTCGTGTTGCCTGTTAATGTGTAAGTTTAGAACCTGTAAGATTATAGAAGAACAGCAATGCTTTATCATTTCAAATGTAAACACATATAAATGCATAAAAAATGTTTTATCTGGAAGCAATTCATGATCTGTAACACAGAAGAATCATGATAAATCACTGAATCTTGATTTTTTTTTTTTCCTCATCTTACCTTTCAAATGATGAAAGCCCTACTGTAACTATGAAAGTTTCCTTACAACTCTGCACACTTGGAAAAACATATAACAATTTGTGAATTTGCTTCAATTTGTTACAGAAACGGACACACCTGAAGAAAAAAAAAAACACTCCAAGGTGTTGTAATGTGCTTATTCTCTAGAGAGGTGAGAATAAGGCACAATCCTGGAGTCTCTCATTAAGACCCGGGAAGTGCTTTACGCATTCCAAAGCCCTGTTCACTTTCCTCCTGCTGGTCTGACAAAGTGCTATTAGCACTGCTTGTTTATCCCCATTACAACAGCCTGGAGTGCTGTGTTTCGATTATCACCAGTCCAGATACACAGGCAGGGTTAGAGCAGGAACAGTTAGCGAGAGCCAATTCAATACACCATTTCTGCACTGCTGATAGGCTAAGTAAAGGAAGGCCCATATTAGATGTGTGGAAAAAAAATGGGTGGCTGGCTGCTGAATAGGGTGAATAATGTGGCCACTTCAAAGGTTGGAATGATGGCGGCGCTCTCTACAGATACTGTTAAGATAAACAAAATGAGAAATGGAGGGGCAGGTGGTGGTAATTACTTCAGCTGCTTGGCAGTGAGAGGTGGTGTGTTAATTAAGGTGTAAAGCTCAGTTTGATCAGAGCATGAGGGCAAAGATACAGTGGAAGAGAGAGCGAGAGAGAGAGAGAGAGAGAGAGAGAGAGAGAGAGAGAGAGAGAGAGGGAGAGAGAGAGAGAGAGAAATGATTCCACAGCTTCAGTCCCACTAAAGCACATTTCATTTACAGACTCCAGAGGCCAGAGTCTTAAAGTCCTGACATGCTCTAAATAACTTCCTGACACTGCTACTTTACTCCAATAATTAGTCATTACTGTTAGACAAGCTAGGGGCAGTGACCAACATGCATAGCCAGGACATACCCATTCATATACCTTTATAAGGATTCTCAGATTCCCACACACAGCCACAGAGAGAGAGAGAGAGAGAGAGAGAGCGAGAGAGAGAGAGAGAGAGAGAGAGAGAGAGAGAGAGAGAAAGGTCGTTTGGATTAGGGGATCAATGCGAGCGATCCTAAGTACCAGAGTTAAGTAGATTACAGGAATGATTTCCCAAATCAATTTATTTTGCAGTTCAGCAACACAGATGGGAAGTAATGCATTTAAAGCTTTGATCACGTTCATGTAGCACTCTGTTCGAAGCACCCAGAGGGGTAATGGTGATACAATAGACCCTCCACGCAGATTTATCTCCATGTAGATAATCATGTGTTCATTTGCATCAATACGGAGAAGTATCAGTGCAGATGTGTACTACTGATGGAGGCTTCTGTTCTGAGCCTGTCGGTGCTTTCCAGGAAACGGTAATGAGTCTTAAAAACCTTGGAAGAAGGCAGAGATAAAGAACTGAAGGAAGACCTTTCAAATATGAATGAACCCCAGCCAGCTGAACAAGTGCTCTTGATCTTGAGCCACAGAAGATGAAGAAAGGCCTGAGCATGCTTGTGAGGTCCTCCATGGTTTTTATGGACTTTAACTTTTGATTTTAGAAAACTCGTGTCTACACAATCACAATTAAAGAGCAGTTCGTGAGAAAAATCGGTTTCTCTGCTCTATTACATCGTATGGAAATCTCTCGCTCTTCTCTCTCTCTCTCTCTCTCTCTGATGTCACAGGTAATAGGGAGTCCATCGAATCCAACACCTCATCAAATGACATGTAGTAAATTACATGAGCTTCAAGCAGCTAGGCGAATTTCTGTTCATCATTTGGAAAGACTTCTCTGCACCAGGCTACACATATCAGATCTGCCAGTTAGGATCCAATTAACACCCTGGCCAGAGTAATCAGATTGCATGTGTAAAGGCTGCTAGAACTCGTTTATTGCTCCCATGAATCTTCTGTCAGAAGGTAAATTTGTTGCTACTACATCAAAGCGTGCACACTGTGGCATGCTTTTTTTTTCTTCCTCTTCCTACATCTAGCCGTAGGGTTATACTCCAACTTCTTTTGCATCACAATGACAAACTCTGCACGCTGTCCTCTGCAATTTATCCAGGGAGGGGAAAAGAAAAAAAAAAAAAACTTGTTTTGTAGTTATAAAAGAGCATAACTGCAGGTGTCCAAGAGAAATATGCACAGTCATCCTTATAACCCTCCAAAGGTCCTCATGCATGTCTTTTCTTTCCATAAGAATAACTGTTTCTACGTAGCTACATTTCTCCTCGTGGGCCCACCAGGGGAAGCAGAGTTAATAATAAATGTTAATGTGGGAGCATATGTCTCTGTATAAATTCGACTGGTTTTTTCGCATGGTTCCAGATGGAGGGCTAAGTAGATGAACATGGCACAGGAATGCGGTGCTTTGATGAGATGTGTGTGGCGGTGACCTTTAAAATTTACACACCCTGAAGATGGCCCAGTGCTCACAGCGTGATTGGGTGGGATATCTTGAAATCCGGAGTTCTCCTCTCATCCATAAAACTGTGCCAGCTCTCTCAGCACAACCACCCCCCCCCCCCAACCAGGCCAGCGCATAGGAAGGAAGCCAGGCAGAAAGTCGAGAGAAAGCGCAGAGAGTAGGTTTTGAAAAGTTGCATTTGCTTATAGACTTCGACTCAGAGTTAACCAAAGGTCAGCATGTCCAGAGGCAGTTCCTTTCTTCCATGGAAACGTGAACCGTTGCTGGTTTGTGGCTGTATGCGCTGTGTTAGAGGCATGTCTATGAGCACAGCGGCTCAAAGTGCTTTTGTTCGCTCTCTCTCGCTCTCATTGTATGCATCCACCTCGTTAATGCCGGTCCAGCAGTGTGGGCAGAGCTCAAAAGCCCTGCTGCGACCACAGGCCAGGGGTTAGCTCTCCCTCTTTATTCACTGTTCCGACATCCAAGAAGATATGCTCCATCACACATCCCCCCCAACACATACACACGTTGGAATTGAGTGCTATGCGAGTGTTTGCTCAGTCTGTGACTCCTTGCCATTCGTATTCAGCGCACCTTACATGTGTCAGCTTCGGGTTCTGGCAGATGCTCCCGCTCTGTTAAATGCCCATTCCGCCCACCAAGATGAGATGATTAGATGGCCTACACGCATCCACGGGGAAGCGGCAAACAAACAAACCTACATGCAGATTAGAGATATGCGGACCCTGAGCTGATCTGCAGGGAAGTGAAAGGGACGATTCTCCGGCATTCAGGCTCTCTCTGTCTAATCCGTCTCCCCTTTCATCCTCGCCACTCCTTTATTTGTGCTTTAAATGTCAGTGTATAAAATGCGGAGGAGATATTGCCATGCAGTGGGAGAGCTCCGGCGACGCGAGAGGGCTGTTGTGTGCCTTGGGAAATCCTTGTAAGCAGCGTGGCAATGGCACGGGGATTTACGGGAGAGAAATAGGTGTTTATTGAGTGCTCCCATGGGCTTACTGGGTAATAATAGACCTGTCACATTACGCAAATGTGGAAAAGCAGCTTGTGTGCACGTCAACAGCCTGAGATGCAGCAGCGGATAGAATTAGTCAAAGAGCCTTTAGACACTAATACGAGTAATTAAAACTGCACGCTGCAGCACTTAGATGCTAACGTGGTAAATAATTTATATGACGTGATGTATGGATGGTTTCCCTTCCTCCTGAGAAGAAAGCGGTGGGATTTGTCAGTGTCGCACGCAGCACGGGCTTTCGTTTACTTAATGAGGGGTTGTTCAAGCCGTTTACTTGCGTGCTGCCAAGCAAGTGGTGGCTCTTATGTAAGTATTTACAACATTACCGTCTAAAACAGGCGATGCTCAGTAATAAAAGGAACATAAAACCTGATCTGCTGATTCAAAATCTCGCCTTTCACGTCATCTTTGGCCATTAAAAGGTGTTAATAAAGAGTGGCCCAACAGCGCTGATTAAATACAGCCCGCAGACATGACTCAACGAGCCCCCGATTCATATTGATTCATATGGCTAACATGAGGCAAGGAAGGAATAAGCAAATGTAAATATTCAATATTTACTATCCGCTGGTGTTATTAGAGTCAGAGCCTCTGTCCTGGCCCAACAGTTGTCACAGACTTTCCTCAGCCAATATCAGTCTGCCTCATCTAAGTATTGTGTTGTACAAGTGGTAATTTGCAGTCACACGGTGTGCCTGGAATCCATTCTCTAAGTATACACAGAGCTGGGGAAATTCAATAGGCTGAGCATATTCAATACCTGCTAGACTTTTGTTTTACAACTAATGTCTGTGCTCTGGGGGGGAAAAAATACACCAAGTTATGAATTCTCTAATGCAAAATGCATATTTGTACTGATAAGTCTGAGTGTATTAACATTCAGAATACAACTGATTTGACTGATCCTTCTGACTGAGAGGCATGATGGCACCCCGTTGAAATAGCTTATCTTTTGCCACCACATAATTAGACAGACTGGGGTGTGACTCCAATTGAAGGTGTTGCCTTTGTTATACTTTGTGAAAATATTAATGACGAGGGTTAACTACAACTACTACCCCCCCCCCCCCCACCCACTTTATTTAATGAAACGTACATAGTACTAATGAGGTAAACCACTAATCCCTGATAGCACTTATTAGTAGCAAAGAGAGCACATGCTCTCACACTTCAATTTAAATCCTAAAAATACAGAGCCTTACCAGATGTCAAGTGCTTACATAATGCTAAGCAGGAAATGAAGGCTGCATTTGTAGCGTGGTGATGTGAGAGAAATAGCCTAATATGTTCTCTGACAGCAATGAAGTAAACAGCACTGGTGGGAGGGAATGCGGTGCGCACAATGCTAGCGTGACCTTTACCAAATCACTGAAAACAGAAATAGAGCGCAACTGGATTCAATATGGCAAATTATCTAGGAGGAGTTCAAATGGCAGCTAGTTAGAATACACTACATTATAGGGAAATCTGCAGCTAGCTGTCATTCATGTAAGCTTTTTTCTTTTTTTGCAAGTAAACGGACCGTTGGTTTATGTAAGGGACGGGTTATCCCGGAAAGCATGCATATTAATGCAATCATGCCTAACTGCAAATAACACACTCTGTTTATTCTGTGACATGCATAATGCCGGAATGAGCATTATTATTATTCATTCTTTGTTATCAAGTAAAATTGTTTACTACCTTCTCCACTCATTGCTACAGTATACTTCCACACTAGGACATGCCTGAGGTGAAATCCTCCATCTAACAAAGCCTGACAGAAGCAGAAAGTTTGCTATAGAAACCTAGGTTGTGTGTATGTGTGCGAGTGTGTGCTCTTATGTGTCTGTTTGTCCCTTTGTGTGTGTGTGTGTGTGTGTGTGTGTGTGTGTGTGTGTGTGTGTGTGTGTGTGTGTGGGTGAGCATTTCCTCACAGAAAGGCAGCCCTGACAGGTTTAGAATTTCAGTGACAAGTCCAGAATTACATTGCCAAATCAAACAGACTCGTGGAACAGAGGAAATCTTTTTCCAGAGCACCATGTATTATGGATGGACTTAAGAGATTAACAAGGAGCTGCTCACCTGCAGTGGACGCTGTTTGTCGTTGTTCTTTGGAGACTTCAGGCCACTGCCTGGTTGCTGTAAGAGTAATTGCCTTGCTGCTTGAAGGGCCTGCGAAGAGAGTAGGAAGAGAGTGGCAGAATGAGAATTTTATGTCTTTCTTGCCCTCGACACGCGCTTACACGGAGCGAAAAAAGCGTATAATCCAATATCAATCCCACAAGTCCTACCTGCTTTTTGGCTTTAAAACGCTGCCTGAAACATCGGGCAAATATTATACATTTTTCATGATGAGCCACGGAGCCGTGATGAAGAATAAATACAGTTTGTCTAAAGCACCCGTGAAGTGTGGGTGAAAAAACCACAGAGCGCGTCAGTAGAATTGACCTGTCTAGTGTGTGCTCAACTGAAATACCCACTTCTCTGCAAATTACCAGGCCATTTGCATATTCATAATATCAATTTGAAGTAGAGGCAGGCGATGTGAAGTGTTCCTACAAGCTGTAATTAAAGTTGACAAAATCAACATCAGATTACCTTAGGAGTGAATTAACAAGGAGTCGGGGTTTTACACTGTGCATTAGCCGTGCTTATGAGCACAGAAGGGGAAAATGGGCTTTCTAGGCCTAATCATACCGGCTGCCTACTGTGCTTTCTCAGAGGGGAAGACTGCTACCCAATGTTACAGGCATAGCAAAGGCAGGGTAGGGGGGGTCTTGTTTTATTCTCCGAGTAAAATGATGACAATAGCAAGCAAGCAATATAATGATGCAACGTGTTGTCCATGTGCATCTAAAACTGGATCTACATGCCCGTCTAGAGAGGTGACTCTTTTTTACAACTTCGCCTCCCGAAATCCAAGCACAAACAGATAATAAATAAATAAATAAATAAAACCATACATTCACAGGTGTTTCTTCAAATGAAGACAGAGCCGAGGTGAGGAGTGAGTGAGGGGAAGGAGGAGAAAAAAAATGGCTTCAGATAAAGAGTGACACTACCTCTTGCACATTCAAGGGGTTGTTTTATTTTCTGGTGCTTGCCTGTATCCATGACAACAGCTGCCTTGACAGGATGTGCATATGGCACTGCTCTGCCAGCTGGTGAGAACAATGTTTGAACTAGTGCATTGAGATGCTGAGCAAACAGGGAGAGGGAGAAAGGGAAAGAGAAGGAGAATAGGGGAGAGAGACAGAAAGAGAGAGAGAGAGAGAGAGAGAGAAAGAATGAGAGGGAGAGGGGAGGAAAAAAAAAAGTTGCCACATCTTAACCCTCTGGGAAGGCAGCCATCCCCCTGATCAATTATGAAAAGAGAGAGCGAGGAGCTGCCACTGTCTGTCTGGCTATGGCTCTGAGGAGCCAGGCTCTCGGAGCCCCCCAGTAAACAAACACAACAGAGTGGCGCTAGGTCCTAACAGCATCGATCTGTCTCCTCAGACACATGCACATAATGCAGCGTGCTGATGTGGCTTATGCTTCAGGGGACACCGGTATGGCAGGGACTGCTGGTGTACTTTACATCCCCTGTACTTCAGCCTGGAGTCTTTGGACCTACTGTCTACGAGCGCCGAACAAATAACAAGCAAGGAATGTCTTGCTCCCTAACAAATGGCCAATTTCTAGCGTTTTTTCCAGCATGGAAATATCACTGCCCCATTGATTCATAATGCCTTACTGGTCTCTCCATTTTAATGTTGAATTGATTGATTAGTTACGGTGCTCGCGATGCTCCTGGACGCATGAGTGACTTAGAAGCCACGGCCAAACTTGCTACAGGTCTCAGGTCATTACTGGTTTAGATTTGAGGTTGAGATTGTAAATTGTGCAAGATTTCACGCCCATCCAAGCGTTGATTGTGATTGTGGAGCCTTATCTGCTGCCTAATGGGCTTAGGACAACAATTAGCGGAAGGAAAATGTTTATCTGAGCTGGGATCGATACAGACTCGCTGTCCTTGGGTGAAGACGGACAAAGTCAAACAAGTTATTCAATAAGGTACAGGTACACGATTGTGCCACACTTTAATGGCTTCTTCAGTAGAAACAGTGAAAGTGCTGAGAGCAGGAGAAAGCAATCAGCTTCATAAAGCCAATCACGCTACTTTTTCTTTTCTTTTCTTTTTTTTTTTTTGTCAGCAAAACCGCACAAGTAAAACTGCGTTTATTTTAATGGAATTCATATCATATCCTGTGTCAAGTTGAATTTTGCAGAACGTGAACATGCAAATCACTGACCAATGGACCATTTGCTTTGGCTTGGCTGTTCTGACCTTCAGATTTTAATGTAGCTGCAGAGAAAATATACTTTCCGACGTGATAAAATGGCTAATGCTGCCTACTCAAATAACAAGGGCACGGTGGCAAGCAGTGTTGCCTTATATCCCAGGGTTGTAGGTTTGAACCTCACCTCTGGTCCATGTGCATGGAGTTTGCATGTTTTTCAGACGATCTGGTTTCCCTCCACTGTCCAATCGCATGCATGTGCGCTGTGTGCATTTGCTCTTCAGCAATGTAACTTCGTCTTATAGCACTGACTTCTGATGCTGATGCATTATTACACCTGTTAGTGCATTTTGGCGATGGAACAAATACCTTTTTAGACACCAAAGTACTTTCTTTGAACACCCTGACATACTCTGGAATAGATGGCACTGCTATCATTCATCTTTATGGCTTTTATTGTTTACGGTTAAGCTATTTTGTTTAAGTCACGACTTAAAAGCACCAAAACGGGGAACTTCTGTTCATTGTATCTTACAGTTACTACAGTATGCTCTCAGCCTTAAGAATTTCATAGAAAATATGTGTAGCTCCATTCCAGTTGACCTTGATTCAAAAGGCATTCACACAGTATATTACCTTGCACAATGCCGTATCAGGTGCTATCGAACTATAACAATGATGCATAAACTACGCCAGTCATCAAAACTTTGCTGAAAGCTCAAACGCCCAGAATGTGTTGCTGTGTGCGAGAAATGCCAGCTCCCATCCATTAATGCACACATTGTATAAACAGCACAATGTGCTGCATTCCTCAGAGCTAGGAGCTCAAGATCCCTGGCTCGAACATAAATAACAAGGCACTCAGGAACATATTTGATGTTGATATCCATCTCTGAGGACCAAGAGGAAAAGAAACACACGCACACATTCTGTGCACCAACACGCACATACACAAACACGCAAAAAGACACAAGCACCCAGCTCAGGATCTTTATGAAAATAAGTTTCAGCCAAATGGATATGCTATAATTGGTTTCAGATAGCAAGGTCAGGAGAAAGCCGATATGGGTAACTATTATGCGAAACTGAGAGAGAAACACGAATGTTTACACAGGCACTCCCCAACTACATTAATAGCCGAGCAGAGCTCACCGGAGAGGGAGTACGAGACAGACGAAAGAAACATATGTCAGCTATCGCCCCCCCCATACCCCCCTCCCCCTCCTCGTATGGTCTGTGTTTAGACTTAATACATCAGTAATAAAAAACACATCACAATGCACCTTTGTAAGAACCATTCCCTGATCTAAAACAAGCATGAAATACATTAGCAGCCAGACGCAGTTTGGCACATCATGACAAACACGTCGCCGTTCCTCCAGACCACCACGTGAACCTTGCTTTTAATAGCATGAGCCAGACTCCATGGCTGTGACTAAAGGTATTAAAAGAAAATACAAACAAGGATGAGATAGCATGCAAGATGAATTACCTCCCGAGGGTCACAGCTAGCTGATTTGTTTGAGAAAGGAAATATAACCAAAGTGATGTAGGTTCTTGGGAATGCTAGGCTCATTAAAGTGGTGATGTGCGAAATATAAGTGTTTAGCTGCTCGTTTATATTTCTGCAATCGATATTTTAAAGAATGCTTTAGCCGAACTTTTATCAAAGTCTGATAACAATTATGAAATATATAGTTGGGAATAGCGGACATGTCAACGCGATGGTACAGTAAGTCTTGGTGTACAGCATGACAACCTTGTGGAAACGATCGGCAGATAAGCTTAATGCTTAACCAAAATTTCCAAATATTCAAAGTAAGAGAGAAGACTTAATATTGATGTAACTTTTCAGAACTGGAGATACCCGAGAGATTGAAGGGATGGGAAATATGGCTTTGCTTCTAGAGACTGTAATTATTGTCAATAGAATTATCAACATAAAATGAGAAGGAATAGGCCTTAGATCTACAGTAGTACTTTTCTCACTAAATTAAATTCCATCAAATAATCGTAGAAATACAGCATGACACTGACAACGGTAGACAAAACAGTTCAATATGGAAGACATGTTAAAAATACTATATTATTATTATTATTATAATTATTATAATTATAATAATATTATTGATGGAAAGGCACATTTATGAATGCTTTTTAAACTTCATCAGCGCTATTGACAAAATTTCATTTTTGAAAAATTTAAATCAGAATGTTTGTACAGGTTCAGAAATAAACGCTATTTTTTACACCACAAACAGAACCAACTAACCAGACTAACTAGTACCGTACCTGCTATGTGGTGAAAAGCTAACCAGTCATCAGTTACACGTGAAGCTCTGAGTGAACCCCGTCTCTGAGTACTAATAGGTTAGCGCAGATTGTCTTAAGCCCTTGCTATTGGTCGAGTCGCTCATGAACTCATGTCACAGTATCGCACAGTTTTTTGATAGCGAAAGTTCTGGCACTTCCGTGCAGTGAAAAAGGCCCTCTGTGGTTTATTGGCTGATTAGGCGCATCCCACCATCACACAAGCAAGAGCTGGAATAAACACCTGAGAGCGCTGTCGCTGAGTATAATAAACTTTAAAGCTCTCCGCTGCCATCCTGAAGTCTTCTGCCTGACCAATAACGGTGTGCTTACAGAGCTACTGGAGTGGCAAGAAAAAAAAAATACACGTGAGAAATATAAGGTGAAAGAAAGAGAGAGAAGATAAGAAGATATCAGAGAGCTCGTGGAAATCAGACTGTTTTTCAGAATGTTTTTCTCCAGCTGAATGTCACGCTTCCCAGACAAGAGAAAAGGATGTGGGGATAATGAGCATTTTTATGTATGACTCAATAAATCAACAGAGTGTGTGGTGCACGGGCCGGTCCATGGAGAATCTCCCTCGACTGCGGGCCGGAGCGCAAGCTAACCAGCAGAACAATGGGCTTCTGTGTGTTTCTTTGGCCGCTGCTGCTACTTTTCCTCCCTTTTTCTGTCTCTCACTATATTCCTTTCTTTTTTTACCCCCCATCTTCCACTTTCTCCTTCAATGCCTCCATTCCTTATTTATGTATTCCCATCACTCTATACTCTCAGATCTTTCTTTCTTTCTCTCTCTCTTTCCTTTTTTCATTATTACTTTCTCTCTCTCTCTCTCTCTCTCCCTCTCTTTCTGACTGTCTTTCTCTCTACTTGTTTATTGATTTTCTAGATTAAGGATCCCAGCGAGAGGGATTGTAACACACAACCATAAAATTATTTTGGGGTGTGCTTATTTGCCTTTCCCTTGCATCTATTTGGCCTGTGTCTGTAGACAATTATGCTTCCTCAGCCCAGACTCAGGTGCTAATAATGAAGGACAAATAGAATCATATGTGTAAACTTCCCCTTCTGATGAAAATTTATATTAACTTTCTGCCACTGTAAACAGAGAGGCATAGCACAGTCCTCCCCGGTGAATTGGAGATGAATTCAGTCATTTCTACCCCAGGAAGCAGTGCATTTAGAGGAAGAAGGGAGGGAGAGACAAAGTGGGGAGGAGAGAGAGAGAGAAAAAAAAGACCGCCTCATTGTGTAACCTCACACTTATTTTTCCAAGTGTGAGAAGACAAAACATGGGTCTGTTCAACCCATCAGGGTGAATGTGTGTGTGTGTGTGTATGTGCACATGCATATGTGTGCATGTGTATCTGTGCCAACAGTTGTGTGTGTGTGTGTGTGTGTGTGTGTGTGTGTGTGTGTGTGTGTGTGTGTGTGTGTGTGTGTGTGTGTGTGTGTGTGTATGCGTGTGTGACTCCAGCAGGCTCTCGTTGCGGAAACCCTGCCAGCAATAACAGGCTAAACAGAATGAGCTTCCATCGTTCACTGCAACCACAAACATTCATACACTTCCCGCTTCATGCAGACACTGTTATGGATGGCTCTCACAAATCCGCACCACACGTATGTGATGGAGCACGCATAATAGTTTACAGTATTGCCAGCAACCTGTGGAGAGAATTAGGCTGTAGGGGCCCAGTACTCAAAACAACATCTGTAACCCATAGAACTACAGCAACAAATAGTGCAGGACGGTGGAAAGAGACCCCTGGCCTCCCAGTCACCACCACTGCTGCTAATTACAAGCGCTACAGTCAGGCTCATTCACTGCTCTATACTGTAGGCTTGACCAGTTTTACTCACTGTACAAGTTAGCACATTAGTGTCTGTCTCACTTGCACTCTCTCTCTCTCTCTGGGAACATTGTCTCTTATGAAATTCAATTTATCCCCCATGCACTTCGACTGGCTTTAGTAAAGATCTCACTTTCAACAGTTGTATAGCATTGGGGTTTAGATAAGGTGACGCGCAGGGCCATTCACAGCTCTTTTATCTCCCTCCACTAAGAGAAGTCCTTTACAGTCACGACTGAGAGCCTAGCTATCTGCTACGTATATCTCCTACAAAATACCAGAGCGAAAGCTTTTCACTTACACCATCAACATGTGTGCAAGAATAAGAAAAAGGCAGTAAGAAAAAAAAACAAGGGTTATGGGGGGAGGTTATTGGGGGTGCGGCTGGACCAGAGAAGAAGAAGAAGAAGAAGTGAGTCGGCGACACCCACTTCCCCTTCGTCCTAGTGTGCACTTGATCCGCTCTGTTTGCCCTTCAAGTGATTATGATCCATCTCTTTTCACAGTTCCGTGCCGATGAACGCCACACAGTTGGAGGAATACCTCTTAATAAATGTTGCATTAAAGGGAAAGAGAAAGCACTCTGCACTTCATTTAAAGAGAGGCCAGTGGAAAAAGGAAAGAGCGATGTGTTCATTCGCTCAGTGTCCAGTGAGTTCCATGAAGTTGTTTTCTGAGGATCTCCGTTAATTTCCTGTCTGTATTGACAAAACCTCGTTAAGCGGTTCATCTTTCCCGAAGTATCTGGCCAGAGGTGGAAAGCAGATGCTGTGGAGTGAGATGGTTGTTCTTTTTTTATTTGTCTATACCATTACCATGACTTCTGTACTAAACATGTACTGTTTCTCCTACATAAATCCAACCTGCTCAGACGTTCTGATGCTTTACTATATAAGGAGTTTATTAGAAAAGTATGAAATTAAAGTTTTTAGGACTTGGGAAACATGCAGATTTCTCTTTTTGGCAATTAAGTGTGCTATGCTTCACTCATCAACACAAGGTCTCTTGCTATCTGTGTTAAATAAAACATTTGTGTTCTTGTGCACAGGGGAAGCCGCATGTTTGTGCCTGTATGTATGTGATCACGGCCAGGCCACACACATGGAGACACTTAATCAGTGGGTCAATAGTGTGTGTCTGTGTCGGTACGACTGAGCCACTGCTCATACACTGTTACCCAAAGGGGTCGATCAAGCCGCTCCCTGCCCTCAGATGTAAATACCTTAACCTTAATTACCGTGGCTGTGACCTCAGAGAGCAATGCGGTAGGTGAGCTCCCCAAATGCGTCAAAAGTTATTGCGCCCGTCCCCTTACTGAAGAAATATGTGTTCAGCCCTACACGGGAGAGCAAAACTTGCTTCAACTTTATCACTCTGGGTGCACCGGGGGGGGGGAAAATGACCAGCAAGAAATGAAATAGAGTTCAACAAATACAGTACAAGAGCGAGCTGATCTTGTCTGCACTCCGGGTGAAGACAAACTATTGTTTTCAGTCCATTTACCTGAGCGTCGGGCTATCATTAGACCGCAGCGAGCCTCTGGATCATCCAGCCAGAGTGATGGATCTCTCCAGTCCATCTAAATGAGCGCAAGCCTCCAGCAAAGATCATCGGTGTTAATAGCACTGCATCTAGGCGCTGGAGGGCCAATGCATCTCCGTCAGCGCTGGCTTAGCTACTTGTGAGACTGTGGAGTACGGTCTAGCACGCACCATGTGCACAGTCGTGATCTGTGTGCTTGTCTTGTGAATATTCTGATTACAGCACATGCATGACCTTTCCAGGGAGCTGAATGAGATTCGGTTATCTCCCAAACCGACATGTGGCGGCTATCAATCAGAGCTGCTTCATAGAGGGGGGAAAAAAAACAATATATATATATATATATATATATATATATATATATATATATAGAGAGAGAGAGAGAGAGAGAGAGAGAATTGCGAGACAGGTAGCGGTGTACACACTGATTAAGATCAGATTAAGTGCATCCGAATACATAAATGCATACACCTGCAGACAAACATACTTGTTCACTCTGTTCTCAAAGGCATTTATAAAGGCTGCAATCAGCCCTCTACTGCCTCTATAAACAATGACCGTCCCATGCCAGGCGCATGAGGAAAGCAGCGTGAATAAAGTCATACTCTTCCACTTTGGTTCCTCCGAGCTGCCCACTCATCCCCCCCAACCCCACCACGAGAGCTAATCTACATCTTTCATTGAATCAAGAATGGAAATTCAGAAGAAATGCTTCTTTTTCAATTTCATGCTGAAGTAGCTCAAGTTAGTGGATGTAATTTCTCCTAACAAGAAAATTTATCACTGTGTCGTTCACTTAGTCTGCCCATATGAGAAGCAACCCGCTTTCTTTTTTTTTCTCTTCTTTTTTTCCCCCCACATTTTCTTTTTTCTGTGCTTTGATAAATGTGCCAAAAGCATGATCACTCCTTCCAAAGCACTCTAGATGAGAACAGCACAATTATACTGCTTAATAAAAAAACCCTTTGACTACAATCTCCATCAAAAAGAAATGACACATTATTCATAGTGCGGCCACTGAGTGCAGGTATGGGAGAGTATAAAAGCCGCTGAGTGAAGCATTTCACCTTCATCAGTGATGGTCAGAGGACAGACTAGTCCATTATTACATCTCGACAACTACCACTGCCCAATACTGAGATATATGAATTAGTGAAAACAGAGGTGAGCACCAATGACTGGTTATGTGGTGTTTGTTCATTTTTATAAACGCTGCAACGTGTATTTCAAATGTGAATTTAGTGTCGTTTGAATTGATGCTTTATTTATTTATTTATTTATTTTTAGGATTTTTATAATTTTTTAAATAGCTCAAATTAGTGTTTTGTCCAAAAATCATAATTTTTTTTAGCTCCAAAACGTGAGGATGATGTTACAAAAATTCCCTCGCAATACTCAAAGACATTTCGGTGATAAAAACAATATGTATCATTGTGTAAATGGTTGCTGATCAACTTCCAGTGCACATTAATGAAGTGTTAAAACCGAGTTTGAAATAAATAAATAAATAAATAAAATAAAATAATATTCTGATAAAAAGGGTTTATTTTACTGTAGGGTTCAGTTATAATTTTAAAACCTCTACTAAATCTATTTCCACCTCCAAGTCCATGTGGTAACGTATCTACAGTATTTAGCTAATTTCGATTATATTAACAACAAACATTTATTTCTCAGTCATCCAGTTGAGGTTATCCGGAGGTTTGTTTCCAGTTGATATGACCCAACTCCCAAATTATTTAAATACTACTGTTAAGCCAATTGTTTATGATATTACATTCGGTCAAACCTCTGGTAAGTTAGTTTATCTGGCTAATACATGTTTTTCTATTTTCTATTTTATCATCTTAGAATAAGAACATGTACAGTCCTGTTCCACTTGTGTTACAATTGGTTAAATTCTGAATGATTTCTGAGGAGAAAGAGGCCAAAAAATATTCACAAGTGCAATACGGCCTGGCAGGCAAATTCATTCCGCGGGAATGTACATCAAATAACTTCTGGTAAATACTCGGCAATAACAATCACATTTCAATTGAAACGGAGCGGGCTTTGGAAGACTCAAGCGTGAAACCAATATCAGCTTAGCTTCAAGTCAAGCATGAAGCATCACATACAACATTAATACATGCGCTGCATATGATGACAATGTTTCCTTATCGCGTAACACACATACACCCACCCACCCAGCCACCCACACACACACACACACACACACACACACACACACACACACACACACACACACACACACAGGACCCATCAGTGTGCTGGTACAGTGGCACAGTGGGAGGCAAGAGGGCTAGTGTCTGAGTGCGTACAGTAGTCTTTACTCTATGCGTGTCTGTGTGTATTTGTGCGTGTGTGTGTATGTGTGTGTATATGTGTGTGTCTGTGTGTTGACACTACTTTACTGTGGATGAGGATAAAGATGTCCTGTCCATAGTGACAGCACTAAAGAAGACGCAAATGAGAACCAACCCCACTTCAAAAACAGCCCTACGAGCCCTTACCACAAAACACCCACAGAGAGAGAGAGGGAAATCGCAGGCTAAGTGACACATGCGTGTGTTTGAAAAGCCTCTTGTGTATTTGTGAGGTGAAGCCAGGCTTATTTACCACATTTGTTCAAAAGCCCCAAAGAGGTGCAAGCTGAGAGGCTCTCTTACATATGTATTCACCGTCTGGGATCAGTGGGCTGAGAGCTGAGCTGAACACACAGATGTATACTCACACACACACACACACACACACACACGATTTCGTTCTCTCTTTCCACAATATGTAATTGAAATATTCAAGTGTGAAGCGGCAACAACTGGCAAGGTGGTGCATAGTAAACAGTGAAAAGAGGCAAGAGAGGACAACTGAGAAAGAGAGAGAGAGCAAGAGAGAGAGAGAGAGAGAGAGAGAGAGAGAGAGAGGGGGAAGGAACGAGGAATAAACTTCCAGCATCCCTGCCCTCCCATCTCCTTAACCAGATTTACATCATTTTAATATTTGTCAGAAAGGGAAAACGCACACACAAACATCCCTGGGCAGGCGTTTCACAGGCTGATTTGTTACTATTCATGGCTGGAGCACTGAGAAACTGTAATACTAGACATGCTTGTTAAATTCACAAGGCTCCAAAGCTGCCTTCTAGCAAATCTAGCAAATCCTGCCTCTTGGTTGTCAGCTTAAGACGCTCGGCATATGCATATATGGGCTTTTTTTAAGCTCTGTTAAATGGATAGCAGTGTCGCAGGCTGTCAAAGACTTGAAGAAAAAAAAAGAAAGAAAAAAAAAACTCGTTCAGAATAGCCCCTCATCCTGCAGGGACCTAGTGCGCTATTTTTTTCTCTCGCTTTACTCTAACACGTGCTCAAGTGTGAGAGGCCTTCTACCTGGATAATAAAAAAAAAATAATAATAAAAAAAATGCAAGGCTGCAAACGATGTGTTTCAGGCACGAGCTCCACCGTGCGAGTGTGCGAATGAAGTGCTGCTCCTTTAAGACGTTTCTTTAATGGGATGGGTCAGCGTATAACTGCTCGGCTACCGAGGGCAGACAGCAGCCTCTGCCGTTAAGGCTCTATAGATCCTGTGTCATTAATTTCCCCAGGCAGGGCAGTTAGGAGGCATAAAAGGAAATGAGTTGAGAAGTGGTCATTGATCTTGACCCGGGCTGCCTGTTTGAGTTTTATTTACCCATCGAGATTAACCCTAATCACTAAATATAACCCGCAGGGTCACATAAATAGTGATAGCGCATACGGGCTGCATGCTAAACCGCAATGCATATAAACAGTACTGAAGGAAAAAAGCAGCAGCTACAGCTATCTTATCTTTTACACAGTCACTAGGCACAAGGTTTATTGTGTGTGTGTGTGTGCGTGTGTGTGTGAGTGCGCGTGCGTGTATGCGTGCTGCACCTGTGATTGTCTTTGACCTGCGCCGCTCTCCGTCACAATGGCACAGAGCTGCTCGAGCATAAAATGGTAGTAAGTGTTTGTTTCCAGCAGATTTCACTCTGACTCTATCTCGCGCTCTGTCTTTTTCCTCCCACTCTTTCTTATCCCGTCCCTCCTTCCATGTCTCTTTCAGAACTGCAGCTTGACATTTCGCAGGGTCTCAGGAGAGCCTGATGTGAAATCGAGTTACTACAGAGGCTGCACTGTAAATTCCATGCAGTCACATGTAATATACCTTAAGCACAGATGACCACTCCAGGTTCGTGGCCAGAGCACAGGAAAAAGTGAATGTGCATGAGCGTGTGTGTGTATATATGACGTGTGTGTGTGCGTGATAATAAAATAATGTGAGAGACAGAGAGTTGTCTGGGGAGAGGAGCGAACGCACGCAACACTGTCATTCACTGTCCTATATCTTACTGTGTCATCGCCTGGAGGACGACGACTTTATATGTCAAGCTTCAATGTACTATACATCTGAAGATAGTGAAATGTTAACAATGGAACGGATTGCACAATAAATACATGACGTGAGCCACGGGCACACGTATGGATCACTAGGCAGGCCTGCGAAAGAAAAATCAAACACATTCCATGGAAAAGGCATTGCTCGTTGTATTATTTTCCTTTGATCTGAGATTTACTCTAGCCTTTTTTTTTTTTTTTTTGAGAAGGTGAATATGCCGGTGTATGTCCCGGGGTGTGTGTTATTTACACTCTGAAGTGGTGCAGGCTTGGGCCGGTGTGATAAAGCTAATGAGCTTCAGTGTTGGAGTGTAAATGAGAGAGTCACCTCTCTCAGCCTATCGGCACGACCGAGACTCCAGGGGTGATTATCTCTTCAAATTATGCTCAAGGGCAAAGCGCTATTTGCATCACAGGGGCTTTTATTTGGTTGATGAGCGGTGGAGGCCGTCATCATCCAGCCTGGAGATGTTGCTCTCTGCTCCCTGTGGACGCCACTGAGATCAGGATGTTGATGGAGACAGAGGTGTGGAGAACGCCCGTGTTCTGCCTTCACCTTACTTTTCCCTGAAAGAAGAGACACCCGAGACCCCGTTTCTCCCGAATCCAACACAATGGACTGAATAAAGCCTGTATGCGACTTTGATGGCAGCCTTTTTAAACAGAAGTGGTCCAGTTTAGTGCAAAATCAAAGCAAATTGTAGACTTGGTGACAAATCAAAAAAGATAATTAAAGTGAAGACAAAACTAAAGAAAAGCAATGAAGTCGCTGCTGCAAATATGAAACACTTCTATTAATAGTTAGCGCCTTCATTTTCACTCGCGCACCCCACCCCGACCCAGCCTCCCCCCCAACACTGCCTCCCAAGTGGCTTTCCTTAGCCGTGATGCTACCTCCAATTTCATTTGCTCTTAAACCTGGAGAAGAATAAAAAAAAATGGCTGACATCGGCTGTCATATATCTCATCTTAAATTCTCCTCAAGCTAAAATGTCGGGTTAATTGCTGTCACTTTTACATTGGGCCAGTGACTTACATGCGCCATGCTGTAACAATCGCTGTGGGCATGAAATGGAAAAAAAAAAGAAAAAAGAAAAAAAAAACACCATGTCCTCTGCGTTTGGATATGGCCTTCATAAAGACCAATGCAACTTTAGCAAACAGTCTCAATCTGCTTCAGAGCTGGAAAAAGAACAGAGTCTTGGGTTTAATCGTCATTCTGAGCACAACTGGGACTAAAACAGAGAGCAGAAAGTGAGAGGAACCAGGGTTTGCTCTGAAATAAAAAAGACTAACTGGATGGCTGAGCTTGGCCACTGCTCCTGTACAGTACGTCGTAAACGAGACCAGGAGGTCTCTGCCTCTGATGGCGCCCAGAGCGGAGACGTGGCTCTCCAACGTGGAAGCCCACCGATTAAGTTAAAGCATAATTCTCCCTGAGCCATCAATCTGTGCAATAAAACGCATGCATTGTAGATCAAAGTAATCGCCTAACAGCTCCATTACAGTACATTACTATATGGATCTTCAGATCAATGTAAAGCCTTCATGTATCCACATTATCATTACATTAAAACAGCTATTCAACGCAGGCTTATAATCAATAATTATTAACTGCAGCATGCATTTTTATTATTCCCCCTGCAACACAGGGCCTTCTTTAAAAATTCAGCTCAGAAAATATCAGAAGCCGAATAATTGTTTCCATTTGACTATGCTTAGTGTATCAATAATGCATCAGAACTAAAAACGAATCCTGATGGAATTAAAATTAGAACTTTTGATAGAGGCAAACACAATAACAAAAACAAAGATTATTCTACAGTGAGAAGATCGAAGAATCTGAGAACATGCCATCAGATTTTCAAAGTGAACGATGCCGATGTTGGATATGATACTCAAGAGAGAAAAGTTTGGGTAGACAGTGGATTACATTGTTATTACATCCATACACTTTCAGTGCATGCCTACACTGCACTGCACATAACACTGCATTACTATGATGATGATGGTGGTTGTTATTATTATTATTATTATTATTATGGCTACATTAAAAATGTAATATTCTCTATAAAACTAAAATAAAAAAAATAAATAGACACTTTGTTCGACATTGAGCACTCTGCACATGAATACACACACACACACACACACACACACACACACACACACACACACACACACACACACAAAGACACTAATAGAGAGCTTGTTAATATTATTAAATGTGTAAGTATTGTCTGAATCAGTTAGGGGTGTGTGTGAAAGAATTAGGAGAAAGGCTGAGTGGGGAGCAGGAAGTGTGTGAAGTTAGCAGCACCTGGCCTCTCTTTAAAAAGCCTCTGGAGGCCTGTTAGTTGAAGCCCTCATTTTAATGCACAGCTAAACTTGCGTTTCTTTGCTCCAGCCGCCTGAAACAGCCTTATTTATGTATTTATTTTTATTAGTATTATTAGCAGTATTACTTTCCAAAATCATGAATCTAACACAGCCATAATGTACTGTTATGTTAATCTCTAAATATTTGAAACTGAATTCACACAAGCTGCAGTGTGTGTGTGTGTGTGTGTGTGTGTGTGTGTGTGTGTGTGTGTGTGAGCGCGCAGGTTAAAACAGAGGATAGTAATGAGAGAGAGGGGGTTGACCCCAATCAGACGTGTGCAGGGAGAGACAGGGATGGAGACAGAAAGAGAGAGAGAGAGAGAGCTGTGATGATGAATGGGAGGAGAGGCCATGGTGTTGGGGTGCTGTTGTAATCACCAGCTGGAGTGTGTGTGAGTGCATGTTTGTGTGTGTGTGTGCGTGTGTGTGTGTGTGTGTGTGTGCGCGCGCATGTGTGTGTGTGTGTGTAGGAGGTAACTGGGGGGCCCCTATGCTTATAGGACTTCATTCTGCAACATACTCCACACACTCACATAAATCACAAATACACACACACACACAGACACAATTTTACAACATAAAATATTTTATAGAAATATTCCAAAGTATAAAAAAGTTGTGAAAGCATGATGGCAAACTTGAAAAGTGAACCACGTGCAAACAACTAAAAGTGAGAAGAAAAAAAAATCACACAGATGAAACACACACACACACACACTGCCCTAAACCTCTCTGGCAGTTCAGCCTGACCCCCAGCACTGAGCTTTTGGTGAGCTGTCAAAGCCATCAGTCAGTGAATAGAGCCTCAGCAGCACTCGCCTGATCTGCTGACATCCAATCCAACCCACTGTGGTCTGTTTCTCTCTCTCTCACACATACACACACACACACACACACACACACACACACACACACACACACACACACACACACACATGTCACCAAATTCCTATTTCTCATTACACACTTATTTCTAAAATTAACCTGCAACTCTAAGTATTTTTGTACAAAGTTTTCTGCCTATAAAACAAAGGTGTTTGTATGGAACAGAAGCGGAGGCAGCAGCAGCAGCACTGTAACGCAAGACGGCACAAACAAGAGGCCTCGTTTAAAAACTCTCTCCTGGCTCTGTCGACTTAGGATGCCCTCTGCTGGAAAAGACAGAATCCCGGCATGCATCCACTCTCGCGCTCTCGTTCTGTCCCTCACCCCACCTTCTCCCTGACACGCGCACGGCCTCGGATGCAGCGTGCCGTTCACCCGGGCGAGTAAACACAAATACTGTACGACCAATAAACAACATAAAAGTGCAAAAATAAATCTGCACACAAGTAGCACTGGCTATGCTGTGATAAAAATAGCAGCATTATGCCATCCTTAATTTTTATTTTTTTTTTATCACACAAAAGCACACAAACAACAAATCAATAATAAACAAGATGTCACAAAACACAATACGACGCCAAAGTCCGAAAACCCCGTCCAGTCCACGTTTAAATGTCCACAGAGGTGGTGTCAGGAGCCACGGTGCCTGCGAGTGTGAGTGTGAATCGAAGCCCTGAGAGCGAGAAACACAACTTACCTGCTGTTGTTGCAGATGCAGCAGCTCGACTGTGCTTACTTCGCTGCTTGTGTCACCGCTTGATCTTCCATCTCTACTGCCAGCATCTAATTGGCTGCTTAGGGTGCTCATTCCATTTTGACTCATTGAACTGTTGCTTATTGTCTCACTGGCCGACTCCTGCATCATGACTTAATACCTAGAAGTGATTAAGAGGCACCGGTTAAGGCTCTTGTTACAATCCCCCTTTAAAAAAAAAAAAAATTTCCATTATCAAGCCCCGGTCCCTCTCTGCAAATTAAAGCATTTAATGGGGGAGGGGGAGGGAGATGCAGAAAAAAATTATGCATTCATTGTGTAAATGAAGCAATACAAAGAGATACTCGGTCTCTTTGCTTAAACCAGGGGTGCTGGGTCAATTGTTATTATTTAAAAAAAAAAAGAATAATTTGCTTCTGTTTTTTTTTTTTTAATGTTTGTTTTTTTTTTACACCTGCTGAACAGAATATTATCTCACAGATACGAATCGTGACTATTCATGAATTAAAGGCGTAATTCAGAACGGATCGTAATTTTGAGAGAAATCTTTTGACGTAAAATATCTCCACGTATAAACGTGTGTGAATGTGTAATAAACCACATGTGTTTTTCGACCTCGTTCGTGCACACACAGAGTCTCCTAAAATATCCCCTGTCGTCAGAGTTTTACGCTGCGTCTCGATTGAATGAAGTTGCTTAATGACGCACAGCTAATCATGCAAAATTAAAATTGGGTCTCGGAGACGACGAGAGGAGGGGGAGTGTAACAAATCACATGGTACCAACCCGTGACGAACGGTACAATGGTCTTCGTCCTTAACTGAAGCTAAATAAAATTTGCCTGTGAGGCTTCTTAAAGAGGAAAAAAAAGGCATATGACACATATTAACTATTTCTTCTCTCGTCTGTTTTTTTTAATTTTATTTATCAAACTTATGATATTTAATAATTTTTGTGACATTTGAAACATTTTAGTGCCGTCATCCCCAGAGCACAATTATTGTGGCCGGAGAGCTGAAATCAAACACTACAGACATCTTAAACCGCAATTTTAACATCAACAAATAAATGAAAAATATTAAATTAATTTTACCAGCATCTATTAGATATAAAAAGCAGAGGGGAGCAGACACAAGAAGAAAAAAAGGGGGGGAAAAAAATCTATCATGAATATCACTAATGATTGTGCTAAAAACAGCATAAATTATGCATATTACCTCCTCTCTAGTAATAAATGTTTTATCATTTTCCCTGCATAAATGCTCCGTACTTTCAAAGGAGCGATGAGGACTCCTGCCCGGATCTGTGGAGATCCTCGCAATAAATAAAAGAATCGGCCTGACCCAACAAATGCAATTCAAGGTGTGTTCTGCATAGCTAATATACCCACAAGAGCCTTCTTAATTCACACACTCGGCGGCTCAAGCCTCATCACCTCTCCGTCATTCACACAGTCATTAAAACACCTTTTTTCTTCCCCATTACACATTTCGTTCCTCGCAGGAAATTATTTCTGCCTGTTTCATATTTCATCCGATTAAAGTATAAACAATATTAATTACATTAACAGAGGCAGCATTCCGAAATGATAACCCATGGAACGTTTAACGGTGATGCATTATTATTATTTTTTTTCCCCAGCGCTATTTTCTTTCATATTTCCGACAACGTCACCGTCCTCCTTTGCATAGATTAAGCAAATCAATTTTGTCACCTGCTCTGCATGAATAAACAGGGCTGCTCTTTAAATAAGATGATACAGTCGCGAGGCAAGCGGCGCTGAAAATTAACATCGATAATCAAATGCTCGATGCGACAAAGAAGACGTCGTCTCGCCCGTGACTGCTTTTCAGACGGATAAATGACATTTTATGGGCAGAGTTTTTTTTTTTCTTTCTTTCTCCTGCTGAAAACCGGAGGTAGCGGAGCGAGAGTGCTCAAGCTGTCCAGGAGGAAGCCTGAAACAGCAGCCAAGCTGAAAACACTCGGCTTAAGTTACACACAGGGGGGACAGCTGCGGACACCGGGCTCAACAAACAACCAACAAGACATGCTTAGCAGAAAACAATGCCAAATGCCAAAATGCACACACACACACACACACACACACACACACACATAGAGAGTGAGATAGTGAGAGAGAGACAGGGAGAAAGAAAGAGAAACATGACGATGAGGCGCTGATGAATCTCTCTTGAAGAAACGCAAAGCTGCCACTGAGATCAGGCGACTAATAAGTATTCAAATTAGGCATAAATTTTACATGCTCCGTGTTTTAAATATTCAGAGAAAGAGTGCCTGATTGCCTTTACTCGAATTTTAAGAACAATCTAATGGAGTGTTTTTTAACAGCAATGAAAAGGAGCATAACCTATAAACCGTGATACAAAAATCAAAGAAAGAAAAATATATTCTTTTTTTATTTGCAAAAAGTACTAATTAATATTATGCAGCTTAGAAATTCAAATCTGATTTTTTTTTTTTATAATATGATTTGGGGAAAAATCGGATTTTACTAAGAAATATTTACATTTACGACTTCAAATTTCGATCTAATATAAAACATGAAAAATCTGAACTTTAAGATCACATCCTCATTAATGCTATGGATCACTGATCAGATCGTTAACGACACACACACACACACACACACACACACACACACACACACACACACACACACACACACACACATATCATTAACATCAGATTTACCCCCAAAAACCCACATTATCAGAAAGTTGTATGTTAGTGTGTATCTGAAAGATAATAGGCATGCAGATGTATGCAAAGTGTATTCAGGGAGATCAGATGGTGCTTTAACCTTAATGACAGCGGTGAGATAAATTAATTAGCCATCTAACAGCAGCATTCAAATCTGCCAATTACAATGTCAATTAGAAGCACAGGCGCGCCTGCATTCGTTTCCACACCACGGAACAGGGGAGGAGAGTCTGCACGCCGCTGAAGCGACCGAGTGTCACCACTCACCGCTCTGCCGTGCCGCCGGAGAGAGACGGACAGTGACACAAGAGAAAGCGTGCGCGAGAGAGAGAGCGAGAGAGAGAGAGAGAGATGTGTTCATCACAGACACACTGGCCCTAAGGGCTGGCAGCCTGTCACTGTATCAGACTGTCCTTTCCTAAAAACCCACTGGGGCAGAAGGTTAGCCCCACCGGAACAATATTTACAGCTCCTGTTACTAGTGCTGAGCCTGTAAGTAAAGGTGCCGGGGTTGTGAGATTTCCGGGCAAACTGGGACCGTCCAAATGTACAATTAATATTTTTTTAATAACCCGGATTTATAACTGATTCTCTAAGAAGTGCTAATTGGAAATGTGACATCCGCTGGCACTTTGCTGTAGTTCTACACTTATTCTAGATTTGTCAGACAAAACCGCATATTCAAAGAGCATGGAGAAGCTCCGACCCTTTAACACTGGTACAAACCAATCGCTCCAGCTCTCATATAAAGAGATATTATTTGCCCTGTGTCTTTTTGTCTGTTTATTATTTTTTTATGCTGTAACACTACCACACTCGCAATTCCTTTCTCTCTGTGCAAATGTTTGCTCTCGACTAATATGACGTGCAATTCTGTCTTTTCCACCAGGTGAAAAATCCCAGAATCCTGCCAGTGCATTCAGGGCTGCGGCACTGATTTTTTTGGGGGGATCTAAGCAGATGAAATGTGTGGGAGGGAGAGAAAGCCACTTACAGCCCAGATGTTTCGCTCTCTATCACACACACACACACACACACACACACACACACACACACACACACACACACACACACTGTTTCAGTAATTCAACTATAAAGACACTAATGCCAACGGGTTTTATTCAAGCCAACTTAAAAAGAAGAAATAAAATTTAACAGAGTTTTTAACACTATGACCACAGACTCATTTCTTTGGCTGCTTGTTTTTCCATCCTTGGATAAACTGCCGTGAAAGAATGCGGAGACTCGCGCAGGAAACAGAGCCTGATGCAGTCAGAAGCATCAGAAAGGCAGACTCTGTGATCCAAGAAGTGTATTCATTATCAGTGCATTGCTTAGGTGCTCGGGAATTCCAAAATTGCAGAAGAAAAAAAAAAAGTAACAGCAGAAATTACATTTCACAGTCTGCTAGCTCGTCCTGCACTGATCCAGTAAAGATTTGCGTACCATTTAAAATAATCACAAATTCTGTGCTCCACTGAAATTAATTCATCATTGCCATATGTTTCAATGCATGTGAAATAAAGAATTACACCAAACCTCTATGCTCAAATATTTAATAGTTTGGATTGCTTAATAAATCAAAAACGCCAGCTTTGACCGGCGTTTCTAACATGTCAGCGTGCCCATCCTGGGTAAAAAAAGATAATAGTAATTTTTATTTGATTATGATTTCATCACGAGCCTATGGGATTTTGTGCATCTGATCAGACAACAAAAGTGAGGAAGAACCGCGTGCCTATAAAAACAGGCTTAACATACGAGAATAAATATAGACACCTTTCAACATGCTAAGTCCTCTGAAGATTAACAATCTGTGCCAGACATTCTTTTTTTTGGCTTTAAAGAGCCACCATACAGAGAGTTAACAACTCCCTTATAAACCTGTGTAATAGTATGGCACTCCTCTCAGATGGGATTTCAAAGCGATTCACAAAAGATGAGATTGCTTTAGAAAGAGTCAAAGAAAGAAAATCATATTTACGAAAAATCAGAAGCTTGGAAATGAAAGAAGTCAGGGAACAATTGGCTGGTTCTTTGAATTAACACTATGCAAAGCAACAGGATCAAATGTTATCTGTTGTACAAGATTTGTGGTGGAAAAAAAAAAGAAAAGAAATGCAGTCAAATTTAAATTCATCATTTCAGGCTTTGTGCCACACAAGACATTTTACACGGGATGTTAATTCTATTCTATTTACGTTCAGACAAGAAAGACATTGAGTCAATTGCTCTGTATGTGTGTGTGTGTGTGTGTGTGCGTGTGTGTGTGTGTGTGTGTGTGTGTGTGCCTCTATGAAATCCTCGTACTATGAAAGACCAGCACATTTCAGTGAATTCTTATACAGATAGAAGAGTAACGCTATCAGTCATCAGTAACGCTAAAATGCAATTTACTATTCGTCCTTATTATAGAAGGTTGCATGTCATGAATTAAAGGCATATCCACAACATGTAAGGTAAAACATTTTGCATGTACAGAATAAAGACTGTCTCAAACATGACTGGGCTCCATTCTTTAGTTCTTCCCATATAATTAAAATTTTACCCAGCAAGTACCTCCCTCTAGGAGAACAAGCCTCTGAAAGTAGGTGAACAGACAGTGACACTATCTAATCAAGCAGTCCCCCCGTTTTCATTTTGGGTAATTTCTTTAATTAACTCAGCCCACCTAATCATCAGTAATTGACCTATAAAAGGGGGAGGCCCCATTGTCTGCTCCAATCATCTTTGGCAGGAGAACAGTTCGGAGGCAAGTGCTCGCTCTCTCTCTCTCTCTCTCTCTCTCTGTCACTTTCTCACTCATGAGCTCTCTCTTCCTCTTGCTTGTTCCATTTTCCTCACCTGCTCAGAGCTCTATTTATCCATCTTCCTGGACTATTTACCAGACTCAAATGCATATTTCATTTCAGCATAGCATTGTTCTAGTGCAATTATCTTCTCTGACACCGGCTGTGTTTTTTTTTTTTTTTTGCATGAGGGTGGGGGGAGAGATTAAAATTGGGACTTTGACTTGCATGCGAGATGTGTGTACAAGTTCAATGGTGTTAACGGCAGAGAGAGAGAGAGAGAGAGAGACTGAAAACAGCGAGAGGGACAGACCCGGCCGCACTGCCACACAGCCGCATGGCCATAAAGACATAGCTCATAGTGACGTTTCCAGTTATTTGAGGCTGATTAGGGTCATTATGTCCCCAGCTCTGATTTATGTTGTCATTCCCTCTCTCCAGTCCTGCATCGATAGATCTTAATGAATTGGTAAATAAGGGTGAAGATTATACTTGACAACACCGCAACATTTCTCATTCATACCAGACAAGATTTATGTAACCAATTAGTGCTGTAACAGGCGGGATTGGTCAAGAGAAAAATAATCTTTCCAGAGGAAAATTACCCAAGTCTAACCCTTGACAAAACAGATAATGGGCCGTCTTTAGCGGTGGCTTACGCACTGGCAGCCCAACTAAACTGAAGTGCATTCATACACAGAAGCTCCTCTATCATTCTAGTTTTTAAATTGATTAAAAAAAAAAAAAAACACCACAGTGCAAAAATGCTAGTCAAACGACATTTTAATACATATTCCTAATCAGCCTTCATCTTCAATTACAATATGTAAAGCCCAAAGGATAGATTATAATATTAGATTATGAATGAATATTTAAAAAAGGAACTTTCATGTAAATTTGAGTAGGCATTTTAATACACACACTCACACACACACACACACACACACACACACACACACACACACATATATTTCCTAATACAGAAAAATATTTTTCTATTCAACGTTTAATCCTTTAGATTTTTTTTTTTTATCAATGAAATTTACCACATGCACACCTGCTTCTTCAATAATCAGTCGGTCATTAAAACATGTGACGGGACAGGAGGAGCCGAAGGGCAGGAGGGGAACAGAGGTAGAAAATAAAAGCAGAGCGAGAGCTGCCGGTGCCGGCTCAGCCAGCTTCCCCCTGCAAGCGCATGCAAATGAGCTCGTGATGCTTAACTGCATCTTTTATGGGGATAATAACGGCATCATCATTATGGGACTCAAATTAAATTACATCACAATTAGCATAACAAAGTGATTGGTTAAACTTTCAAAACAAATACCCCGCTCAGCTAATGAACAGTGTTAATTGGCCTGGGTGCATTCTAAATAAAACATGTAGGTAAACATGTGTTTTATTTAAACAATGTTAAAATTCATTGGGTGTTTTTTTTTCCCAGATGGAGGCGAGAGAGAGAGAGAGAGAGAGAGAGAGAGAGAGAGAGAGAGAGAGAAACAGTGGAGGAAGAAAAAGACTCAAAAACAGAATATTGCCAAGGGGATTTGTAAGCTGAAATATAAAATGTGTAGCTTTTAATTTCATTGCACTAAAGAACCTATTATATTCAGACTCTTGAGAACAATGTGAATTATCTCTCTTCAGAATGGAGTTCAGCCAATTCTCCATATGAACTAATCACACAGCTCATTATGCATCGGGGTATTAAATAATGAAGAAGAGCCCTTCTGCATTCCAGCACAAGCGCTATGAAATGTTAATAATATGCTCACAATAGCCCAATACCATGCCTTACTCACCCTCATGAATATTTAAGTAAACAAATTATACACCTGCCTTTGATAGAGATAATTAGTATTTCACTCTTCATAATTTTACTGACCCCTCCCCTCAAACTGGGACAGGCTCTATAAAGTTCTGAATGACTGCAAAAACTCTTAACTCCTTTAAATAATATATATATATTTTTTTTCACAGGTTTGCTGTAATACAGCGGATATGTGCAAGTCGTTTTTATTTTACCGCTATTAATTTATTACAGGAGATTAAAGCCTGGCCTCCTCTTTTTAACATCATCATCAGCAGCAGCAGCAATAGACAATGAGGTACAATAAAAACATTAGTTTTACGTCTTGATTTTAATGACCACACACTGGCCTATTAGCACACTGTAATCTCAACAGCTAGACGTTTGGCAACACTTCACATAAAAGCACGTACTAGGCAAAGTTGAACTACACCACCGTGCTTCACAACCACACACACACACACACACACACACACACACACACACACACACACACACACACAAACACGAACACGTATCCATTCATCATGCCGAAAGCTGTAACAGCAGTAATTAAAGTAATGCAAGAACAAGAAAGAATAAAAGCGACCCTTGGATCACTAAAGCGAGAGGGAAGAGGGGGACAGAGAGATGGATGGAGAGACGGATGTGTTACCTGCAGGTGAGTGCTGATGGGACTGCTGGCTGTTTGGCGTGTGCTGGCGGCTTGTGTCACGGGGAGTAGTGTGCTCTTATCTGTGTCATCACTCCAACTGTGTTTATACAGTGGGGCATCATAAACAAGCACCTCGCTCGGCCCCGTCCCTCACGCGCCGCTCATGCATACTTAAAGTCACCGGTGCCCGGGTTAGGAAAGAAAAAAAAAAAAAGAGAGAAAAAAAAAAGACCCCACTCTCCTGACAATTATTCCATCATTTCCACTTGTCACTGGGCAATTACAGCGGACAGGCAGGGCCCGGTAGGGCTTCGGAGAGCGGCGTGCCTGGCCAGGCAGAAGGAGGAGAAAAAAAAAAAACAAACACCCCAAAACAAAACAAAAAAATTATAATAATAAAAAATGAGCAATGTGGAAATTTATTGCTCCGGTCAGCTGCTTTTCTCCTTCATGACACACTGGCAATAATTACACAATCACATTTTCCTCTTATGATCTGAAATCATAATTACTTTCAAAACACTAGTTTTTACAGGTTTAATGCTTTGAGAAGTGAAAGAAATTTTCCTGGTCTAAAAATGACCTTTAAAAAAGTGTCTCGATTTCTCTAAAGGCACGTGAGTCTGTGTGCGTGTGTGTATGTGTGTGTATGTGTGTGTGTGTGTGTGTGTGTGTGTACGTGCGTGTGTGTGAGAGAGAGACGGTGCTGAGCGGTTTGAGCACTCTCTCAGAATCTGTGTGAGGAACTACGGCTTCGTTCGCACCTCCTCCGCTAGCGCTGTGCACCAAAAGAGCGGCAGCACACACTCGCTCCCACACACACGCGCGCACACACACACACACACACACACACACACACACACGCTGTGCCTTGCTTGCTCCTACTTTCCGATTCGTTTGGTTGCGGGATTTAACAAACGCCTGGTGCTGCAGGAGGATGCCGGGGCTTCCTGTGATGCTCCCGGGGAAAGGTATGTGTTCCTGCTTTTTATTCCAGCTTTTGAATGAGAGCAGCCTGTGAGACGTAGCGGCAGCTGGGAGTCTCCGCAGAGCTCTGGGTGAGGGAATGCTCCTTTCTAAACAGCAATTACTAACCTCTTGTCTTTAAATGGCAAGAAGCAACAGCTTTTAGGAAAAAAAGATGCCACATGGCTAGAATATGCCTCAGAGCAACACACACAAAAAATAAAAATAAAAATCCACCCACACTCCGGAGAGAGAGAAAGAGAGAAAGAGAGAAAAGTAACATACCTTTTAAACAATGACCGTGATTGATGCTCCCCAAAGGTACAGTCATTTGGAGATATTCTTAGAAGCCTTGGAACATTAATATGCATCAAAATGAAGGGGGGAAAATGCCACTGGTGGGCAACAACATCAGAGAGAAAGAGAGGACGAAAAAATAGAATGGGGAAGAGAGAGAGAGAGAGAGAATGAGAGCGAGAGAGCAGAGGGTGAAAAAACTAGCTGACGCTCACTGTCAAAGCCATCATCAAAGAACTATTTACAGCAGTATTTACATGACAGCCGGAGCTCCTTTGCCCGTTCACGTCCCGTCGCACTTTTTTTTTTTTTTTTTTAACCTTTGAAATTACAACAAATCAGCCAGACCTCTGATTGTTTTGGCATGCCAGGACTAATCGTACACAAAAATCAGCAATATGATGGGCTGGGTGGGGGGTGTGCTTGAGGGCTGGAGGAATTGGGAGTTAGAGTTGCGAGGGTGGGAGGTGGGGGGCGGGTGGTCTAAGAGGAGGGGGTGTTTTTCTTTTTGTGCATGGTGTCGGGAGTGACCTGGAGTAGTCAAAAGGCGCACATCTTGCAAAGTTACAGCTCCCCCCCCCCCCATCACATTCACATAGCTAAATAAACTTGTACAATACATAAAATAAACTTCATCCACCAGCACAATGTGCCGTAAAGCCAATATTATCAAATATGCCTCCCTCTTCTTTTATTAGGGCAAGCCTGCTAAAACACAAAAACTGAAAGAAAGAAAGAAAGAAAGAAAGAAAGAAAGAAAGAGAAAGGAAGAAAGGAAAAAAAACTTGTGAGTGCAGGAGGAGGGGAGAAACACAACCCAGACACGCTTTTCACAGCTTTTCCCTGCATCTGATAAAGCTTGGAATCCACTTCACAAAGGGAAATTTGTCTTTACAGATGTTAATCAAGCTTCAAGTCTTTTTTTTTTTTTTAAAGCTACAAATTCGATCAAAATTGAGAAGGGGTCTCCTGCCAGACAGCCATCACAGCAATGTATTGACATATGCTCTGTACTGTAAACAGTACACACTAGCAACGACATCTAGCAAAGCGCATCTTTGGCTAATGGTGTTTGTCAATCCTTTTGTCAATTCGGCCCCCTTTTGCCGGCTCCTCCAACCCCCCCCTGCATGCCACAGATGTTTTTCTTAGTCACTCCGACAGACAGGAATCTACTTGCAGAGAAAAAAAAAAAAAAAACTCTGCTTTCCCTCAGGAGTGGTGTACAAAGCCTGGTTTGCACACAGCAGATGCAAAAGCAAGTCCATCTGCTAGTAGCTCCCTTCGCCACATGGACTTGGAGAGATTGAAGAGTGAGGCTTGTCTGGCTTGGTCTGTGCACACAATGCTGGATGAGGAGCAAGAGAGCCAGCTGTTTGTGAACGAAAGAAAAGTGTGTCTAAGCCTTAAAAAAAAAAAAAAACTACGAAAGTTATATTTCAGAACTTCCACTAGAAGTAAGTACAAGAGGAGAGTGAAAATAGATGAATCCAAATATTAGCTTTACATCTAAACACATAAAAACAGACCAAAACCACTTCTGTTATAAATAATCACACACACACACAAATGCACACGTGCACACACTAAGAGAGAGCATGGTGTGCAAGAACTTTCATGTTGTGGGAGATCCACCCAAGGCAGGCATGACAGATTTATTTAGTTAAACATTTAGCCTTCAACGCACCACAAGACCACTTTGAACCCACTGCTTTGAATGCTGTGCTGGCGCGATTAAACCAACTCCAAACACTTTATTATCTGCTAGCTCAACTGGATCATATTTTAACAGTATGATATCATGAGAACTGTTGATCATAGGCCAGGAACTATAACACCTTTTACTGTCCTCCACCCTCTTTCACTAAACAACACAGAAAGATTGCTTCATTAAATAACAGCTATTCCTGGCTTTTGGCCTGGCAAATGACAGACTATACTGTTTCCTCCCCTTGACTCCAGCTTCATTTTTAACACTCTGCCATAGCAGTGCCATGACTTCTTGCATATGTGTGATGCTAATTTTCTTCCCACTTCTGTCTTTTTGCATAGCTTTGGACCGCCAAGGTCAACGAGGACGAACAATCCCAGCAGCAGCACTTGAGCAGTGGCGGGAGAACGCGAGTGGCTGGTGGGTGGGGGGAAGGAACCGCTGGCATGCGTGCTGGTCACCGCTATGCCGCTCCGGCTCTCAGCTCTCTACATGCGATGGCATCATTTCCATAGCAACCCGAGCTAACGATTCATTTTCAATTAAAGCAGACACAAAACGCACTGCCCTGAGCCAGTAGGCAGTGTCAAGAGCCCATCTCCATCTTCCTCGCCCCCACATGAAGGGAGTGATCCAGCCTCTTCAAGGCAAAGACACCAGGCTATCTTACGGCAATGTTCACAACACACTTGTTTAAATCAGACTCATATTCACGTCAGAGCAAAAATCAATGGCCTGATAGAGATTTAATGCTATACAGTGGTGCTTATTGTGAAATGACGATGAACGAACAAGTCTTGAACAAAGCTGGGCTTGTGTGCAGTCACTGAGAACGTGATGTGGTTCAGGCCTGGCAGAATTGCCACAAGCAGCAAAGCTGTTCTTTCTGGCTACAGAGTTATGCACTTGAGTTCATATCCACCTCCAGTCTCCCTCCCCACTGTGCAGCTGATGTCCGAGCTGACGCTATGCATGCTGCACTTGTAAACACTGCCCTAATAAACTCACCGGCATGGTTTCTATCTGCCTCCCAGCCACAGAGCTGACTTTATTTGCACATTCAAAGGATTTCAATAGAAAGTGACATTTTGAATGAAGCAATTTCAAATACATTCACATCATCTGTCTGTCTAGGACCTTTCTTTTTACAAGAATTATATTAATCACAATGTCTTATTATGTTATTGATGCAATTGTTATATAAAAACTACTGAAAATTAAGAACACACATCCAAGATGTAAGTATGTTTGTCCAATTATGCTGATGAAAAAAAAGAAGAATAAATGCTGTTATATACAAAAGATTAATGACAAACTAATAGGATAAAGCATTTCTTCAGACTAATGATAAGGACCTGAGATGGACCATTAGAACACAGGGATGACATAACATGGAGCTAAACATTATAATACACTGTACTTAAGCACTAGAGTATCCATGGCAACTTGCCTTTGCGTTGCATGGCAGCTCCTTAATGAAATCCCTATTAAGTAGCCTATAATGATAGTGTCCAAATATATTTGCATACATATTTCAAGGAAGGGAGGGATGTGTGGGGGCCTAGTATATAAAAAAAGAAAAAAAGAAGAAAGCTTAGCAAGCGCATCTATGCTTAATCTGTAACATTAATCTGGATGGTAACAAGCCTGCAGCACAGGAGCAGGCAGACACAATGCACATCAAAATAAGCCCACTATCCGGGTGGGTAAATAAGCCGCGCCGTGGCTGCACCATTAAAACGCTAATTAAGGCCAGTGGCCGTGAGTGAGAGGAGGTCTCCTGCAGAGCTTGGGCCCGCTCCTCTCTGCTCACCTCCTAGGATCCACACACAGGAGTTCACACATGTGACTTTCATTTGCGACTCTGGCTAGCCGCCCAACAGGACATCCCCGAGTGAGTGTTTGCTTGACTCAATATCAACAGGCCAAGTAAGCAGCTCCAGGGAAGGGCCCTGATTCAGTTCCTATTGAAAATAAACCGGTGCACATTCGCACGGGCTGGAATATCAACATGGGCAAGCAGGAGCCACGTATTGAGCTCAGCAGTACTCTCTCTCTCTCTCTCTCTCTCTCTCTCTCTCTCTCTCTCCTGTTTAATGATACCTGCACCACTTCAGCGGCTGCAGGGAGAATTGAAGTATACATTACAGCAGAGAAATAAAAGAGACAGAAATGATAGAAGTCAGACAGTTCAAGCTGACCAGCCACTTCAAAAAGAAAGGCCCGACAACCGCGACACACACTCCAGGTTAAATTGGCTCTTCGGCACCTTGCCTTAAAATGTGGCTTTCTTCAAAAGCACATTTGAATTAGACGAGTTGATGAAATCAAAGACTTGACTGTGTGGGTAAATTTATACAAGCAAGTACACCTCACAGCAGTTTACCTATTATGCAGCAGATTCGAGCAAGATGAAAGCATACTGCATGACAGCCTACTTCCCTTTTCACACACACAAGATATTATCATATTGTAAAGGCTGCAATTTGTATTAGATTCACATTGGGGGTAAAATGTTGGTGACAAGGCCTGAGATGCACACAGCTGCCAAACTTGTAATCAGATAAAAGGATATGCACTAAAGGCTTTATAACAACCACTCGACGTATTCAGAACAATGAAATAAAACACAAAAAAAAAAAACTCAAATACACTAATCCATTTTGTTTAAACGCTTAAAAAAACAGGACAAAGGCGGTGGAGGGGGGCAATAAGATAACATAAGTGACATAAATTACACACTCAGTTGGAACTGTGATTTAAATGTAACTTTAACACAATGAGAAAAACAGAGACAGGGATAGAGCAAATGAGAGAAAGACAGAGACAGATGGATCTATTCAGGATACTCTCACGTTACATCAGGGTTCAGGACTACCATGAGCCTCTTCTATTCAGCAGTTTAACGCTATTCAAACAGACAAAAATTAAACCAAAAAAAAAAAAAAAAGGAAATTAATCGAGGAAAATGGCATCCCACCAAAGAATAATAAACTCATTATAAGGAAATTTCTAACGTAACCATTCTCCATGCCGCTGCTAATTTAAACCTAATTGTTACTAGCCACTAATTCGTTGAGGGCGTGGATAGGAATTACATCTGGAGGTAATTCACTGCATGGAACAGTGGGGGCTACAGCAAGAGAGAGAGAGAGAGAGAGACAGACAGACAGAGAGACAGAGTAATGAAGAGAGAGAGAGAGACGAGGAGGAGAAGGAGGAGGAGAGGAGGAGGAGTGGGGAATCACGGTTTCGGACTCTAATACTGCCGAATGTTTGCATGGTGCTATCATATGACAAGAGCTTAAAGCAGACAGAGGTGCTAGAGACATGTAATGGGGACAAAGGACAGACAGGGACAAATCTAAAGCATCTTCTGAGCAAGAATCAAGACTACAGTCTGTTATAAAGTAAAAAAAGGAAGTGAAAGGTAAGAAATCAGAGCTTAGGCTTACAGTAGGTGTAATCTTGAAAGTTTTCCAAAACCAAATGCGGTTGGTGATGAAGCGGGGCGAAACTGGTCAGTGTTTTTGTCTGTATTATTTTCCTGCATATCAACTTTCGAATTAAATGTAAATCTACGGATGTAAGAACAATACAAAGAAGTGCAGGGACTGTTCACCCTCCAAAACAGCCATACACTGGAAAACTAATGTGCAAACACGCACACCCGTCACACACCTCACTGCGGGTCTTAGTGGGAGTGGAAAGTGAAGTTTGGGCTCCAATTATTGTGGGTAAAAAGTGGCTGAAAGAAGACATTTACATTCGATACAGAGCTGGGCAGCCCCCTCCTATCCATCTTCAGCTTCTCTAGAGGTGAACAGAAAATGTGTTTTCCAAATGAAAATAAACGCAGGTTGGCTGGTTTGAGGCAGTTAAACTCAGGAATATGAGATCAAATAAAGGCTCCTGTGGAGTCTGAAAGGAGAAATGAAATCGCTTCTGAGGGGAGATGTACCAAGTAATAAAATCACTCCTTTATATCTTTCTAAACGGCACATGTTCCTCAGGAGTGGTTAAGCTTTTGCACTGCGGTCAAAGACAGTATGCAAGTGGCAATTTTTACTTCCCAAAGATTTCCCCTACTGATATCCTTCTTCAGTCTTGTGCTCTGCAATTTGGCCAAAACGGCTAACTCTTTCACATTCGAGTTTGCAGCAAACTTTTAGTGAGAATTGCTTTAATGACATTCCCGGTCTGACAGCTTGTGTAAAAGTCCATATTCTATCAGGTAAAAATGACCGTAATAACATTGCCATCGGTTCAAAGGCCTCAAGCTCAGGCTGTAGCCATTATAAAACACATGTAGCTGATTGAAGACTGATGACATGCTGCACAAACAAAAAAAAAAATTCTGTGGGACTCTACAGTGCATGGATCTCTCTCTCTCTCTCTCTCTTTTTTGTACACACACACACATTTTGGCCCATCCATTCGAACATCCATAAACTGATTGACAGCAGAATTGCTATGCATTATCAAAAACATGTAATTGATTTGTCTTTTTAAAATGTAACCACAATAAAATTCAGACCACATTTAGCCTCCATCCTCAGATATATCCAGGGCATTAGCAAACGAAGGAATACATTATAAATTATAATACAGCAGTTATTATAGTTCCAATAAAAAGGGTTTAGAAAGTGAAATGAACCACTTATCAGTTTGCTGCCTCTCTACCTTAAAAGCAGTCCATGTTCTATAATTTAAGCACAGAAACAGTCTGACACTGAAAACAGGAGTGAATGGACAAATATTCACCAACACAAATGGCTTCCATTAATTCAGAGACCACCAGAAATGGTAAGTGTTCATGTAAAAAAAAATGGAAAAAAAAAATGAATAGGGAAAAAAAAGGATTAAAAACTTTAGTGTGCAAAATCAAAAACAAAAAAAACAAACAAAAAAAAAAAACATGCACAAAACAATTCCATAAACACAAATTAAAAGGGTTTGCCAGAATTTACAAGCATTCATTCTTGATTAAAAATTATTAAACGGTATTTATAACTTCAAAGGAACAATCACGCAATAACAACTTTTTGCATTTATAGATATGATGAGTGTTCGAGTTAAACTGGGACTAGTGATTGTGCAGAATAAAAGAACACAATTATGAGCTTAAAAACTCTAATGCACTTAACCCAGCATTTCACTAGTGCTTGGACACCATCAACGTCAAAAGATTTCTTAGCACCAGCTCCCAGCCGAGGTCCTGTAATGTGCAAGTGGTGTCGGTGAATGATTATGTGTACCGTTCACAGGAACGACTGGGCTCTGAGCCTCATAACCAGTTGTACGCCTTCATTCATGAGAAAGTCCTGCAGATGATAATGATTTGTAGTTACTGTAAATGTTTGATTCTGAAAGTGTACCAAAGCACACACTTTGCAGGACTTTTGAGCTCCACATTCACCCACTCACACAGCAGACTCACACGCAAGCATGCCTATTGGAGGTAAATAAATATTTTCTTTTAAATTAACCCAACCTTTAAGAAAACTGTGAAAGATTTTCATTTTCACATCCAAACACAATCATACTGCGAAGCACCACTCCGTTTTCACTTTTACCTCCAGAAACCAACAACTTATTTATTTAGTATCGTACTTAGGGTTCAGCACAGCAAGGTTTTTTTTTTTCTTTCTTTTTTTCTTTGCAGCCTGCATAGAAAGGGTGATGGAAAAAGAGAAGGTTAAAAAAAAGTGCCCAACAGCTGCTGGGCCATCTAAAAGCACATACACCATCCACCTCCCCAAACAAACAGAAGACTCGACTTCAAATACATAGCTGGACTATTAGGTAATCCCTCTTTTGTTTGGATTCACTGAGCCTTGATGGCCAGCCTCCATCTTCCCCACCGCTCCTGAAGGACTGAAGCCTTAAACTAACAGCATTACTCTGAATGCCAACATACAAACAGACACACAGTAAATATCCATCAGGACTGCAGAAATACGCAGGTCAGAATTGACGTCAACACCGTTTCTGCTACTTGTAGTGAGCAATCACTAAAGGAAAACATTACAGAAAGAGCAGCAGGCTGTACAGGGTTCTTTTGTTTGGTCCCAAAAAAAAAAAAAAAAACCGGGGTTTCCCTTTAGGACATTCAATACTCTTTAATAGTTTAAAATAAATGATTTCGGGGTATGTATAGAAGTAATGATGAAGACATCAGGAAGTACCTCACCTGATTGTTCAATATTCCCACAGGCGTTTAATGTATTACTCATGCAACTGTCTAAATTTCACTACATTTATTATAAAAAGTCAAAACTAATTCTTCTGATTTTCATACGTAGGACATCATATCCTTCACATTTTCTTGCTGTCATAAAAATAAAAGGAAAATGTTTCATTAGCCGGTGATCTTTACTACAAGTCCACGGTAGTTCCGATTGAAGACAGATTCTTACACATGCACAAATTATAAATGCAAGGATTGTACTATAGGGAGCTGAACTTTTCACACCTTTCAAAGCCACAAAATTGGCTGCTATTGGGCTTTCTGCAGCTGCTGCTTTGCACTAATGCAAGGCGGTGTCATATGAAAAATATTCTTCTCCCCAAACCACAGAGCTGGTCATTAATGAAATACAGGCTGCACAGTAAGGTCATGCAAAGTCTAAGTTCCAGCAGTGGCGTTTGCTAAAGACAAATCTGCTCCGAAAAAGAAAGCATGCAACATGAACACAAATCAGATTCCAGTCCCAAGGACAGAGAAAAATAAATAAATAGAGCAGGCAAGTGATGGCCTCTCACATTTTCCCCGGCACTTTGCAAACAACCGTCAACTGCTACTCAGAAACAGTGCGGGTTCACAATGAGAGCAGACTAAACAATCAGATCCCAGCCAAGGCAAACGCTCTGCAACTCTGCACACAGTCACATTACAGGATGTCTCAGCCTAATTGCCAACTATCAAATCTCACAATGGAATCTGTCCATTTGGCCATGGTCTCAACTGTACACCAGATAAAACGTGGTTTAAGAAATTGAAAACTTAGCTTGTAGTGACCATGTTTCGACTTCAAAATGACATTTATTTTGTATTTATTTATTTATTTTTATTCTATGCAGCACTAACCTGATAAAAAAAAATGAATAATAAAAAATGACAGCACAGCTGAGACATAAAGCCTTGCCAATATATTCATATAATATCATATAATATTGAAATCGTAATACATTTTCCCTGATAGGTCTGCAACATCTATATATCTTCCTGAAAGAAATTTAAGAATAATAATTACAAACAGGCTGAAAGTAGCTCAATGATAAAGTTTAAGAATATTTTGATAAAAACATTGTTTTCCCCGCCTTATGACTTATCAGCATTAAATGATTACAATTCATTATTAAAATAAAATAAATAAATTGCTTTACTTTTATATGCTCACACACACACACACACAAATAACATTTATAAATTACATGTATACACATAACATTGATATTTTTTGCTGACAGGAAACCTCTTGGCAGACATATACTGTATTGATACAAATCATTGAGTGTAAAATTGCCTTTGAGTATCACGATTCGATAATACTGCCCACTTCTAGTAAAAATTGCTTGTGTGAGAAAGCTTAAGTGTTTGGGAAAGACCAGGAAGTGCTGCAGACAATATGTGCAAAGAACAGACGATACTGTAATGGGAGTGGGAGAGCCGCTAGCACAGCGATGATGCCAGGCTAATCGCAGTGTCACTCCTTGTGGCAAGTCAGAATCTTCAGGTCCCTGATCCAAAACTTCAAACAACCACAATACCAGCACATTTATAAAACAGAACAGAACTGCTGGGAATTTAAGAGAAAGAAAACACATGCCCATGCACACACATACTCTCACACATACTCTCACACATACTCACACACACACACACACACACACACACACACACACACACACACACACACACACACACACACACACACACACACCCAGACTCACCAACACACAGGCACACAAAGGTAGCTGGCCTCAACAGCAGATGGTAAAATTAACATTTCAACAGTTCTTCCCTTTCATGTGGGTCTCGGCAGAACTGCTTTTTATTCTGAAAAAAAAAAAAAAAAAAGTAAGGGCTAGGGTTTGGAAAGATGCAGGCCTAGAGAAAGCATCTGGAAAATGGGAAGAAGAATATTGGCTTATTGCTCCTGATGGTCCTCCTCCATGAAAAATTAAATAGGTCTGTTTTGCAGGTTTGCCTCTCTGGAGTGCTCTAAGCTGTGTTATGGAAACATCATCTCAGTAATTTATATGTGCAGGAACACCTGGTGATGAAAGAAAACAAACTTTTTTTGGTGGCTTTAAATCTAGCCCGTTGACTTTTTCACCCTCCTTTAATCTCCTCGATTTCCTCTTGTTAACTTCTACACAATAGTTACCCGACCCTTTACAAACCCCAGCCTACGTATGAGTGAGATCAGCAGAACAGATTAACCATTATCTTGAGTTTAATGTTGAATAAAAAATTCCATGCAGATAGGAGTCATTTTAAAAGAGAAACATACAATGAGTAAGGCACTGCCTAGTGCATTTCTAATAAATATATGAAGAAGAAAAAAAATCATAAAAATACCAAGTTGCTTGGCTCATCTGGGCTTGGTGAACGGAACGTCTGTGTAGAGGCCATTAATTTGGACACAGTTATGGCTAAATTACACATGTTCCACCTCTGTGACATTTTAAATGCAATTAAAAGCTGGTTATGAAAGAGTGCGGACTTCCTTGTGATGAAGGAAATCGCTTTCGTGATTAACATGTAAACGAGCTCACGCTGGCAGAGTAGATTGGGGTTTGAAAACCTCAATTACTTTTGTGTGATTATCTATTTACCAGTACACAGCATTCCATTTTTCATCCCTTCTCAGCCTCCCCGATGTAACGCCGCTCATTTACACTCCCGCCTTTATTTATGATTAGCGCCGCGTTGAAATGTAACTGCAGCGATTTTTCATATTGCTGTTTTGTTTCAAATGCACGGAGACAAATGTACTGGCTATAAGGGAGTTAAAAGGTAATTGGACTTGTTAGAGTTCATACGCTGCTCATTACAACAACGGTGCTTCTCTTTGGCGACGATGATGCTAGAAATGGTTAGTTATTAATAAAATGGTTGCGACTGCAATTTCTTAATTGAACCTGCCAAATGCATTATGCGTCGTATGAATTGAAACCAGGCGAGGAGGATCCCTTCTGAGCGTACGAGCGCTCGCCACAGGTCTAGCCTCGGTCTCACTGCTAGAGCGGACGACTTGGGCTGGAATGAACTGCCACCTTAGAAACACTTTCCACCCTATTATACTCCGGCGTGCTGATGCAATTATCATCCGAACGCCTGGCAGCATCAGTGGAATCTGATTTAATTAATTTAAGCGGGTGAATAACCACTGAATTCAGGATGTATTAAATGTGCTCAGAAAATTTTCATTCTAAAACAGACTGGGACGTGGGATGTGTAGTATACGATTACAAGGGTGGACAGATTGCGTAAGCTCAAATGCTGCTACAAGTTATGGTGGGACTCTGCGATATGTAAATAGACCTCATAATAAAACATTTGTTATTATTGTGTCTTGTGAGCATTCTGAAGATTCTGAGATTTATCTTGTTTTTAACCGTGACTTCTCATATTTTTACAATATATTTCATTTCAAAATTAGAATTATACCTGTACCATAAATCTATATTAATGCATTCACTTAAATAAAATATCCTCAGTCAAAGTACACTTACTCATTTAAAACATTAGCATGTCATCACAATTTTATAAATAAAAAGTATTATCTCAAAACCTCATTATAACAAGTAGTCCCCCCAATTTTTTTTCTCTTCAAATAAACAAAATGTACCACTGCACAAATTTTCTGCTATTTCCTTGAGCAAATCTAACTGGCGAAAAAAGGCTCAAGCCCACTCAAGGCACAGGATTGCGCTTCCGTGCTGGGGGCATCTAGAGGAGCTTGCCCTGGGACACTGGTTGTGGAGCTCCTGGCTCTCTTGAAGTTCTTGCCTTTTCAAGTGCGTTCAGCTTACATAAAGCGTGCACTGTTGCTGGAACCGAGGAGACCGAGTAAGGAAAGAAGGAAACAGTGCCATCATGTGATGTTACTGAGCATTCCTTAAGTGCTACGAGCACATTTCCTCAGTTAAACATCTCCATGAAGCAGAGTGCAATATTTACCTTCTATTACCCAGACAAAAATCATACCATATGTTTTTAGTGCTGACTTGGGTTTGTGGCTAAACTGTACCACTGGGAATTAGGCAGGCTTGTAATGAAGTGTGTCTGTCTGTACGTGTGTGTGTGTGTGTGTGTGTGTGTGTGTGTGTGTGTGTGTGTGTGTGTGTGTGTGTGTGTGTGTGTGTGTGTGCCTGTGCGTGTGTGTGGTTTGGTAGAGGATTTGGATCCCACATCAAACAGAACACTATGTAAAATGCTTATGAAGATGATGGTTAACCCCTTAACGTTATACATCTAACAGCATATTAGTCAATAAAAAAGTAAAATTTTTGTGCTTTTTTTTTTTTTCTCATTAGTTTTCGTACATAACATTTTATGGTCGCGTGTGTCTACTAGAGATTGTGGAAAAATCAATTCAGTTATGTACTGTGATTATTTCATGTGGCAATGCAAAAAACAAAAAAATTTAATAAGAGTTTTTCATTTATATATGTTTGTATTTGACATGGTAAGATCCTCTGATGTTCCTCTATAATCCTACATGTGCCGAGCTCTAAACCGGTCACAGAGCAAATTATTTGCTAAGTTTGTTTAGAAATGTAACATGATCTTAATATCGAATCGGGATATTTTATAAAATCTTGATACTTACGATACAAAAAAGCAACACAAATTAAATCGTCACATCGGTATCGTGATCATATCGTATCGGCTGGCCCCAGGTGATTCCCATTCCTAGTGTCTTTATTTCTAAGCTGAAATGATCTAAAATCAGTTTACTTTTTAAACTTAAGTTAATCATCTTCTAATATGTTATTCAGTAACTATAAATGATTCAGTAACTATACCGAATGTTTGAAACAAGAGTGAGGAAAAAAGGGTTAATCAATGGAAAAAAAACAGGAATGACCATCAGTACGCCCCATAACATGCCCACACAAGGAATTAAAATTAACTAAATACATACTAGCTAATTATCAATAAATGAAAAATGGTGCTGCTGAGCTATACAGCGAGGTTTACTTTTCATTTCGAGGCACAGCCGTTCCCAGGTCTAAATCTATTGATCTGTGAAACACCCTACTCAGGGGAGGCGATTCACTTAATATTATACATCTAATCAGGGGATGAAAAATGATTATGCCATTTGGTAATTAAACGTCTTACAAACCATTTAACTGACTGCATGTCAAAAACAGGCCACCTGAGGTCAGAGTGATTGTTTATCATTTTAGCATGGAGAGACAGGGAAGAGAGAAAGAAAGAGACGTGACAAAAGTAAAAACATGTTGATCGTTGTTAGTGGCTACAGCACTAATCCTCTCTGCTGTCAAGGCAAAGAATGGAAAACAATTTGAAATGAAAGAAACGAATCTTCATGGAAAACTGGGTAAATTATATATATTTAGAAAGCTCATTAGTCTGCATATATGCATGGTTTCATCAAGAAAGGGTTCAGCCACTGTGAAACAGTGTTACATCTCTGGTTTGCACTGTGTGTGTGTGCATGTGTGTGTGTGTGTGTGTGTGTGTGTGTGTGTGTGTGTGTGTGTGTGTGTGTGTGGTATGAGTCATTAGCAGGGGCTCTGTGTATTACAGTCTCTGATCCACAACCAGGTGCATGAAACACGCACTAAAAGCCAATTTGCTGTCAACATTTTCATTTTAATCTCTACTTAAAGCTAATAATTACCCAGTGTGAGTAGCTTCAGTTTGTTGTTCTGCAGTCAGGCAACTTCCCAGCTGTGAGAGGTTAATGCCAGTGTGTGTGTGTGTGTGTGTGTGTGTGTGTGTGTGTGTGTGTGTGTGTGTGTGTAATATGTGTGTTCTAAATCACTGTGAATATATACACTTACTGTTCACTTTAATAGAAACACCAGCGCACCTACACAGTTATCTCTTCAGGTGGCCGGAGCACAAAGCAAAAAAAAAATATATATATATAATATATATATATATATATATATATATATATATGTGTGTGTGTATCATGCACAGACGCACCAAGAGCTTCAGTTATAGTTCACACACCAGAATGAAGAAAAAGGGTGGCTTTAACCATGGCATGGTTGTTCATGCCAGATGGGATTTTCAGTATCTCCTATGATAATCACACACAACAGAGGTTACCCAGTACAGTGTGAAAAACAAACAAACAAACATATTGAAAGTGGAGTGTCTGTGAGTTGAAACACATCATTATAGCGTAGGAGAATGACCAGACTGGTTTGAGTTGCCATGAAAGACTATAGTAACACTAACAACCATTCTTTATGACTTGTACCGAGAAGAAAAGCATCTCAGAACTCAGAACCTTCAGGTGGATACAACATACAACAAAAAAGAATACCACATCAGGTTTCACTCCTGACAGCCAAGAACAACAATCCGATGACATCATGAGCTCAGACTCACCTAAACTAGACAGTTGAGGATTTGGAAAAAGAGCAGGTCATTTTTTCCCCCTCATCTTTTGTCCAGTTTCAGTGATCATGTGCCCATGTGGAACGCAGTGTCCGCTTCTATTGTTGTGGCTCATGCAGCTCAAAGTTTGATGTTTTGTGCATGCTGAGATGCTTTTTAGCTTACCATGCCTGTAGAGTGATTATATGAGTTACAATAACCTTCATGGCAGCTCGAACAAAACTGCCCATTTTTCCCTGACCTCTCTTCAGCAAGACACTTTCATTCTGGGTAACCTCTAGAGACTGTTGTGCGCAAAGTCGTTAAATGTAGTGTCTATGGTTTTATGCATGGTGCTGCTGCCCCCGTGATTGCCTGAATGCACAACTGCATAAATGAGCAGGTGTACAGGTGATACAGTGAGTGTAGCTATTCAAGTTCTCTGAAAAACAGGTTGCTGATCATGAGGTGTTGATCGATAAATCTTCATGCATCCGCTGCATTAATATTATATTTAAATAACTATTCTGAATGTAATGGAGGTAATATTACAAGTCCCGGTGGTGTTATCTCCTAACTGTACCTCAAGTGAAAACCGCTAACTTTCTACGGTTACTACATAATCATGTACAAACCCGTGCACGCTTAAACACACACGGATACAGTCGTGACCTTATTCCTGTATTTCTCGCAATAATGTTATTCTTACACTCTCTGCAGTCAAAGGGAACAGTGAGCCAGTCAAGTGCTTACAGAATGACAGCTAGTAAACATTGTCATGGGGAAGTGGCCTGGATTAAAGCCTGGTGAAGGCATTGAGTAAGGCAGAAAGAGGATAAAAATCCAAACAATGGCAAAATGGAGGCCAGAATCACTCAGTCCAATGTCAACCATGATGAATATATGAGAGATTATAGGCACCGTTCCATCATTTACATAATGTAAAAACTCTCTTTCTTCCCCCCACCTCCTCAACTATTCACTAAATAAATGAGAAAACTATCAAAGCACTGAAATGTTTGACAAAAGGAGGAGAGAGTGAATTCAGAATGACCTAGCGCTCGCCACAAAGCAGGAACATTCAGGGCCAGCAGACTGAGGAGGAGCTGGTAGAATATTTATTTTTGAGGACAATAGTAATGTATTACTGTGTCACCTATACCGGTATTCAGTCCAAAGGAAATCATGTCCAAAATTTGAATAAGGTCGTTCCCTCCAGCAGAGAAAACACTACAAGAGGGGGAAAAAAAGGTTTAACACTCAAAATTGAATGTAAATCTTAGGAAAAGAAGAGGACTGAAAGGCTTCAAAATGAACAGCACACTCATTTAAAATAGACAGGTTCAATTTCCAAAATCTAAAATCTCAGCTTTGATTCAACGCAGACACACACACACACACAGCCGTGGTGATGGCGTGGTGTAATTGGAACGAAAATGTGAAATTTATGCTTAATGATCAATGTGGACGTTCCTGTCTATCACAGAGTTCCAACAATCCTCACATCCACTGTGTAAATAACCAGCAATTACTAAAGCACAAACGTGCAGAAGGTCATGGAGATATTTTGTGTATGCAAACTTTTCACTGGCAAGTAAAACAAAACAACAACAACAACAAAAAAAACGACCTTGCAGCACAATTGACGTTTCATGTCATTCAAATGACCAGAATTACAGCGGCAGAAAGGTATGACTGTCTGCTCGGAGGCAGCGCAGTATACTTCAACTAAATTTATGATTGGCATTCCTTGAAAATGGTTTTAAATCAAACCGTTTGCTTTCTCCCAGACTCCTCAAAAAACATTGGACTTTTGAAATTCCTGAACCATAAAAAATAGCTGCGTCCCTCCCTAACTTTAACACCTCTAGAAAACACCTCACTCCGGTTTGCTTCATTCTTCAGTTCTCTATGAGCCAATCTCAGATGTGTGTGTGTGTGTGTGTGTGTGTGTGTGTGTGTGTGTGTGTGTGTGTGTGTGTGTGTGTGTGTGTTTCAGATCATTCCAGGCTCTTTCATTGAACTCACATAAGGCAACCTATTTTATTTACTTTATCTTCAATAAAATGGTTCAGTGAACATTAGCAACTTTGAGACATGGGTTTCAATCAGTCCTGTGGCAGCGGCGTCAGTCTGCATTAAAGCCTGTATGTGTGTGTATGTGTGTGTGTGTGTGTGTGTGTGTGTGTGTGTAGTGGTAGAGAACTGTGCCTCAGACAGACGGATATAAGGAGTGGGGGAGCTGTGAATGAAAGGGAGAGAGTGGATTAAGCAATGGAGATGGCTTTGGAAAGGAGTCAAGTGAGAAAGGCTAGAGACTGAGACAGGAGAGAGAGAGAGAGAGAGAGAGAGAGAGAGAGAGAGAGAGGGGAAAGTTTTCCCCTCAACAGTGTGGAACAGCTCATGTACAACAAAACACAGGTGAGTGGCCTGACACTGAGTGACGGTGCAGAGAAGCAACAACTCCGGAGCTTTACATGACATGAATTGTAAGCTCTGAAAACTGAAGTTTCTCTGAAGATATAACATAAAAGTGAGAGGAAGAGTGTTTTAAGGGACAGGTTTTCACAGGTGAGCACGGCCAGAGGACACCACGTCTTTCTGTGCTGCTGAAATGGCATGTTTATGCAGACTGGATTCCTCTCACATGACTCCCCTCTGGCTGCTCCAGTCAACATCACTCCACGAGCCTCAGAGTCAGCGAGTGTGACCACACAATTGGCCCGGAGGCACCACTTTCATGTAGGGAGGGGGGGACTGAAGTCTCTCTCGCGCACGCACACACACACACACACACACACACACACACAAATACACACAGAGTAATCAGAAACCTTATTCCATCTGCTTCTTGATTTTGGACAAAAGTGCATGCATGTTCACATGTCACCTTTCTGTACAACCGGCCTGAATCGTGCAAAAAAAAAAAAAAAAAACCTTTCACAGATACACACTTTCACACCACTCCATCAAGCCAGGTAGGCATGACGTGGTTACATTGTGTAAGCTTGTGGTTTGTGGTCAGGAAGCCAAATTCTGTGCTCCAGTACTAGTGTTTACGCTGTATCGTGTTTCAAGCTACGATCAAATGATCACAAAGAACAAAGCAGTTTTTTTTTTCCTTTGCTTTCTGGCTTCTGAATGAATGTGATTCAAACAGAAACAACATTTCAATCAAGTCAATGTGACAAAGTCTACTTTCATACATTAAAGTGAATATTTCAATAAATATTTGTTATTAATATTTAATAAATATTTACACAAAACAAACTAAATTACTCACGTGAAAAAATGGAGCATGTTGTGATCTTGAAATGTCAGGACAGAATAAATGAGAGATCGGATTAATTTAATCTAATTTACATTTATATGAACCTTCTTTGTGACCAATTATTCATATAATCTCTCACAAGTCCACAGGAGGCCAAAATCCTTCAAAGCCCATGAAAATAAGTTTCCACAAAGCCGACTGCTGCTAACAGCGTGTTTGTTTTGTGAAATGGTTATGCTATTATGTTTATTGTATTATGCTTGCAAAATAATTTAGGTTTATTTTGCTGTTCTTAGCATAGTTGTTCGGAATGTATAATCCGCTAATTGCTAAGTTGATTAATGAATAAAAGGCTTGAAATGAACTTTGAAGCTCATCAGCCGCTGCAGCTGGATGCTTTCCAAATGTAATAACCAATCAGTATTATTACTAACCAAAACACTGCCAGTCCCGATGCCACCAAATTACAGCTGCGTATAAACTGCAAATAAATCGAGTTATTTATACTGTGGCACTTCCATAGGGACACTGTGTGAGCAATTATTAATAATTCTAAACTTTACATTTGAAATAATTCATGAATAAACTAATATAATGAACACAAATCTGTTTTAGTTGCACCAAACCTTGGGTTTTTATCCTTGAGCCACATGAAACTTTGTAATTTTGATTAAGGAATCTTATTTTTCCCCCTCTCATTTCCTTTTGTGTTTTCAGACTGCTGTTCTGTCACAATACAGTCTTTTTATGGTGATATGAACTAAAAGATAAACATCAGAAAATATAACCTTTATAGAAATTTTGATGTACAAAACAAAAGATATTCTGGTGGCCAAAAGGATTAAGACAAATGTGAAATGTAATGTTTTAATGTCTTCTTCTTGTTGTTTTTGAGAATAATTTATTTTATTCCATTCCAATGATCAATGTTTAGTATGAGGTCCTCAAGTCTTCAAAGCCTGTTTAATCTGGCTAGGTGTCACACGTTCAATCCATGCCTGCTTGAATGCTTCCTGAAATTATGTCCAGAAATTTGCCACAAAAGTTCATAATTCTCTTGAGAATTAGCTAGTTTTTAACATTTTTGTGCAGAAGTGGATGCCCTGGCTTCAGAAAGTAAAAGTCAGGCCACCTATCTGTTCCATCCATTAACTAAAGCAGTGAATTCTAATTAGTGCAATTCTTCAGCCAGATAGCCGAGACCTCAATAGTGACTGTTCACCTGTTTTGTGCACAGGAAGAACTAAAATACATGGCGTCTTAGTACGTTTGGCCACTACTGTATATTTGCTTGCATTAGATTTATTATGAGCAATACATACATTATATATTATAATGCATATCCATTTTTTAAATCATAACTTCCACATGGTTATATGCACCAAAGTGTCTTCACAACTAAGGGAGTTACTGTACTTGTCATTGGCCAATTTTACCAGCATTTTGTTTGTTTCCAGGTGCTAATTTGGAGCTCTGAACTCATGATAGAAATCATATGTGACAGTATAAACCCGAATAATCAATCAATTTGACTCAATGCAGTAGGCTTCGGTGAAAGGCTTTGGGCAAGATCTCCCTTTAGCAATGCACCCTCATAATTTCCTCCACCTACAGTAACTGGGTGAAAGCCGGGTCACACCGCTCTGATGTTATGCCTGAATGCCGTCCCGTTTCACAATCCTCCGTGACACTTGAGAAAAACCCATGGTTTGTTAAGCCAGAGCGTATGAGTAACAACCCAATGTAATCATTTGACTGAAAAACAAACAAGCAGGATGGATGTGCATGAGTCACTGGGAAGAGTTTTCTTGTGTGTTGTGAAGGTAGAAGTATGATGAAGGAGGTGGTGTGGAGAGAGAAGTGAAAGGAGAGAGCTGGATTAGAAGTCGTAGTGAAGGACACTGAATCTCAACTCATTCAGCCCGGTGATTAGCATAGCTCCTCGCTGGATCAATAACCTCATTGAGTCAGTCTGTCTCCTGAATCAGGAGTGATGGCAGCACAGTGCAGACTCTCCTTTGTAACTCTATTCACATGGCAACTGTTCATTCGCCACATATTCTCTCCCTTTACTACATCCCTTTGTTTCTGTTTGCACTCTTTACTACATACTTGTAGCTGTGAAGAAAATAATCCAAAAAGTTAGTTCTTCAGATTGCTACAACGTGTTCTATTAATTGCCTTTTAAAGTAGCAAATTCAATCTGAAGTGTGAAATGTGAATGACTGAGGAAAGTACTTTTTTTTTTTTTCAAAAGGCTTGAATTCATTTAAAGAAAACTCTTTGGGCAAGACGAGAAACTGCTTATGTTACCATATACCCATAGCATGACTTTATCAGCCCTTAACTAAACCTAATTTAACAAGAATATATAAATTTGGCCAAGCTCCACACACACACACACACACACACACACACACACACACACACACACAAAATCCTACATTTGAGACAAATCAATGAAGCGAAGAAACTTTCAGAAAAGAAAAACATCAGATCCATGAAGCACTGAGGAAAGACGTGAAACTTTGATGACAAGGACTTTTTTGTCATGGAGAAGGCTTAAGTTTAAAATATTCAGGGTGTCTCCAAAAGGGGGATTGACCACTGACCTGATCCCTAGAGCACGTCAGGTTCTGGGGTTAATAGGGGATAAAGATTAGCTTCATTCGTGTCCCATCAACATACCCTCCAATCCCAAATCAGGCACACAATGACACCTGCCAATAGGGACGGAGCCCGGCTCCTTTGATATCCCTCATCTTCTTTGCTCCGAGTGGTCAGAGCAAAGCTCCGTGGAGGTTACATTCCTCCACGCTGGGGAAAGGAAAGAGCTCTCAAAGAGTCATTTGGGAAGGAGATGACAGGCACTCTACCAGGACATGAAATCAGTTTTCAAAGGCAAGCGTGAGCAAAGCAGCCCATTGGAACAGCCGTCTTCAAACTTGAGCGAGATACGTTTAATTGAGGCAGATTTCACAAAGTGTGTGCTTACCCAGTGTAAAGTCAGGGGGCAATTATACTTTTGTTCTTGCCCTGATGAGAGTACCTCAGTTCCAGAAGAGCTTATCTTTAAAGATTTAACTGGATACTTAGCAGCTTGAAAAATCAATATTCAAATTTCTTAAAGTTGTGAACGGGAAAACCGGGTCCCTCTAAGACGTGCGGGGTGACGACTCACGGGATTTGATTTCCAGCCGAGCCATTCAACCTCATAGCAAACTTTAATCATATCTGTAGCTTGCAAAATGCAGAGCTGTGGAGCATGAGCGCCACACCGGTATGGTTTTCTTCCATTACAAAGACCACAGGATTACCACAAGACTGCTTTAATCATGCTGGCCAAAAACTGGCCACCATAATCTGTTAGAACTTTCAAACAGGCAATAAAATCATGGCTCCAATATTCAATACCGATTACAAATGCAGAGGTAAACGTTAAACTTCTGGTGGTTCCACCACATGACAAGTTTAAGGAATAACTATACCACAGGAACCTGCTGTTTTTAGCAATTGCTCTTAAAGGCAATAATCCATAACTATAAGTCATGTTAACAATGTTATCAACACAATATGTCTGCAAAATATAATATACATTTTTTTTGCGAGTAGAACAGTATGTCTGTTTAATTATTTTCTCAAGGAAGAAAATTTAACAATCACAAGAACAAAAATTACTTTTCATTTTCTCTACTTATTTCTCAACTGAAAGTCCCCAATGTCTTCCTTTGCTGTGCCCAATGACTGACCTCCCACATAGAATCTCATCATGTTCAGGATGGGTCCATGCTTTCCCTCATTTTCATTGTCTGCCAATGTGTATATTGCTGTAGGAAGCTATATGTCTAATGACGAACCCACTGCTGTCCATTAATGAGCAAGTGAGGAAATTCCTTACACTTCATCTGCACTGACTTGGTGACAAATTGCTGCTGTTACTGGGGTTCGTCAGAGAGGACCAGAGGACGTGCTACGGCTGCTCCCAGACACAATGTACAATTGAATGAGCTCATTATGCCATTAACATTAAACACTTGCAGAGCTAGTGGTGTTTTGAGAGTTTTTTAGGAATTTAGACAAGACAAATGGAATGCATGCAGACATTGTTTTGTTCAACTGCACATCGTCAGAGATACTCTCTGGCTTAAAAGAGATGGAAACTTCAAAACTAGATGATGGGCCATGCAAATAATCACAATAAAAAGCATGTTTACTCACCACTTCTGCCTTGGCTTCAGAGTACTCGGCTTGTGCAATGTGCATCTGCCATACCAGATCCTGTCCTGAAACAGAAAAACACAAGAGGAAATTCACATACAAACATGTAAACGGTTTACTTGCTCCAAAGAACGGTTTCCACATTGTTAATCGTGTCTTTAGTACAAACCCATTAGGTTATATTTATGTGGCTGTTTATTTTTGGATACATTTAATTCCCACAGTTAAATGGATTAAATAAAGACAGGCATGAAAAGAAAACACCAGATGTGATAACTTGTACTGATATTTGCAGTATTCTGCATCAGTCCTGTGTCCTTTTAAATGCTTAAGCATAAATGTTGGGAGTCACTGAGAGAAGAACAAGACAGAGTTCTGCAAACTTACCCTGAGGGAAAAAATGTCTAACTGATGTCCGTCTTTGGAGGGGCAGTTCCGGGTACACAGAGGAACTGTCAAAAGAAAGGGTAAATATAACTTACAACATAAATATAGTGAGAGAATGCTACAGTACTGTGAAAAGGGCTCGAACTACCCCAGAATTTTCTTGTAATTTTTTCTTAAGGAACAGTTCTCCAGGCTTCCTGAAGGAAAGAAGTGAGGCTCTCATTTTCACTCCAGTCCCTGACCAATTTCTGAGGAATGTTTTTTATTTGTTAAGCTACACAGTGACCTATGAATCATTCAAGCATAAAAAAAATATCTAACTTAAGTTATGAACCAGCGAGAAACGGGTGCAGATGATGACAGATAATCAGGCCGGTGATTAGTGTACTGGTGATGCTGAATGCTGAGTGGTTGAAACAGATGAGAAGGGAAATAAGGTTGCTGCTGAGGTTGTTACGTAAACAACCAGTTTATGCACTTGCAGCCTGTTACAGTAAAACATTTGTTTACTTTAAACTACAGAACTGAATTTAATATGATGAAATGAGACGTGGCTCAAGACTGTTGACTTGTTTGCTAAAACTTTCTGCTAAACATATTATTATAAAAAATTACATTTATAAAACTTTTTTTTTTTATCTGGGTTTCACTAATGCCCTATAAAGAGCATATAATAACTCTAATAAGTCAAGTAATGCACCAGACCAGCTGACATGCTGTCAGGTTTAATGACACCTCAGGTTTAAAGATCAGTACAAATAAGGCATGTCATGTTATAACATATGCCTGTCAAGACATTTGCACACAGACTTATAACACAGAACACATAAACATAGATGTTTTCTTAACCAAGTGGCCCAGATATCCATGCCACTTTGTTTCTCAGAATTCCATCGACCCTGTAGGCAACCAGCGACTGCTAGATCCTGTGGAATGTGCTTTCGGCAACTGTACAAAGACACAGGAGAGCACTGCTGCAAACAAAAACTGCCAAGTGCCATTACAGTGACTGGCTGAGCTCAGAGACCTCTGCACTATTAAGGATTATTGAAAGAATAGACTTGCGTCCATCTATACTTGTGGTTCAGCTGTATATTTTGAGAGACACAAATCTAAGTATTTTTTGGTAAATACACTTTAACTCACATGCCGCATAATGGGAAAACATTGCTATTGTCAATGGTCCATTCATTTGAAATAGGGTCTGACTTTAATACCACAACACCTCTGAGCTGTGAAGGCTCACAATTTAAATCACATAAAAATGCTATAGAAATGCTATTAATATGTGTTACCTCAGCATCATGCGTTTACACAACGTCTCTAAATACTATTAAATTATATATACACACTCCATCAGCCATTCGTAGGTGCTAATAATGCCAATGTCTGATATTGACTTGAAGCGCTGCACTAAGTCGAGATAAACTATTTCAAATCATGCACAGGAATACCTACACAGACCTATTCCGTGCTCTGAATATGAAAAGAAGACATTATGCTAACAAGTCAGATTACTGTACACAATAATTTTTATCTTTAAAATAAATACCATTCCTGTGTTGGGGGAAAGTCATTGCAATATTTTTGACAGAGGCCAAATGCCCCTTATCTGTGTTAGTCAAGCAATTCAAGGCCTCCGAACAAAGATGGGTCTTCAAACTCCTTCTATTCATCACTGGACGTGTAATTACCCTCGGTTCGCGGTCTAGACGTTACCGCTTTCAGAGTATTTAAGACCCCTTTTGCAACACGCATGCCGCTTGCGCCTGGCCCTGCGTTAAATCTGCACCAGATAAATTAGCAAAGAATGCAATAAAAAAAGAGCACAATGAAAAGAACTTTATCCTTCCCGCTGCTAAATGAGATTTCTTTGAAATGCAGATCAGTGGCGCTAGATTAGTGAATTTTAGCTGCTGTCAACATCATAACAAAATACAAATGCGATTGTTCGCCTGGTTCTTATCTCCTTGCTTCCATCTGCTGCCTCGTTATTTACTCTCCTTGATTTACTATGCAGATCTAAATAAGACGCATCAAAAGGAGGGCTTACAGCACAATAGCTTCTTAAGCTTCTACATCAAGGTATTTGAGAGCACCGTCACATGAAAAGCCGGCCCATCAAAGGCCCATCCCTAATGAACTTCCATATCAGAGAGGGGTGTGTGGTGCTCCTAAGCAGCAAAGAGAGAGAGAGAGAGAGAGAGAGAGAGAGAGAGAGAGATGCTAAATCAGAGGAGGCAAATGGAGGCAGGAGACTTCCATGGCCCAAGGAGATTAACACCCTGCAGAGGCCCTTACTGAAACCTCAGACTTGCCTGGCCAAGCCAAGCACCAGAATGGTCTCCTGTCTAGCACACCTCTCTATTGCACATTATCCATGAAATAAAAACCCATGTGTTGGACAGCGTGTGCTTGAGAGTTTACGGAATCAGGCCTGAAGGCAGAAGTGCTGCATGCAAGTAATAAAACGCAAACCAGTGCCCCGGACAGACATGGACGGCTTGACGCAGCTCCACAATGAGCAATCACATGGAGAACGCACTATTTCCCTGCGCGGGCCACAAGAGGTTAGGAGAAGCTTGATTCTCGTGGCGGTGCCACAATGATGACGGTAATCTTCAAAGCTCAGCCGTAATATTTGGGGAATAACCTCTAATTTCACGCCATATTTGTTGCATCCTGCGTACACAGACAGGATTACAACTCAAATCCCACAACTCACACAGGCAGAGGAAAGGGGTGGGGGTGGGAATACATGAGTGTTTGAAGATATCTCTGATGCTGTGAGCTCTGGTTTGAGGTAAGAGAATCAGTTTCGTTGGGTCAATTAGGCCCGGAGGCAGAGCAGATGCAGCGCTGGCACATGTGCCTTGGAGCAGGGCCATGAAAGCCCACCAGACGATAAGAGGCCAATAGTGAGAGTGGAAGCAGGGGGCACAGGGTATGAAGTGCGCAATGTGTGGCAGGCACTCCTGTACCAACTTCTGGGCCTGTTCCAGCTCCCTAATTCCCCAGTCCTCAGATAAAAAGAGCAGGGAAACTGTGGTACCTTCTCCTATGGCATGTTCACCAAGACGTTGCACAAAAAAAAAGAAGACTTTTCAAACCAGAATGAAAAAAAATGCTATTAAAATTAAGCTGCATCCAGTTGGTCAGGCCACTGTTACACAAGCCTCTTTTATCCTTTCTGTGTCTCTTTGCCTTCCTCCCTCTGTCTCTCCTTTCTCCTCTCTTTCTACACGATGCCAAGTGGGCTCAGTGCCAGTCACATTTGCAATCCTAAGGGACTGTTGCCTTTTTCCTTGTTTAATGAAATGACAAAACAACAGATTTACATATGCAGAAACAGGTGCTGTAACAGGTTTGACTCCTCTTGACCTAAACCATGTCGAGGAGGGGAAAAACAGAAGAAGAAAAAAAAAGTTTATTAGCAACATCTGCCTAGAGGATATTTAGGCTCTGATGGGCATTCAAGTCTTCACCATCTGCCCTGCTGGTTGCCAGGAGTGACAATCTAAATTAAAACCCGCTCATCAAATATCGTAAAAATAAACCATTGTATTGCTGGGGCCATATGCTGTGAGTGGACCTATCAAAGACAAAAGCCTCTCAGGTACATGCTCAGAGTATAATTAACCTTGCACTGAGTGTGTGTGCCTCCGAAGCTGGCACGCAAGCCGACTGAAGACATCCCGGCGCAGAAAACAACGGCTCCTGTGTTATCTACTCACGCATTCCTGTATAGCCCTGTGCGGATACTCAGGAGTGTATATCGAGAAGAGGATGTCATTTCTAGAGGTCTTGAGAATTAACACAGACTCTGAAGCAGTTGCTGCGGGCATCTTGAGGAGCGTATTTTTCCGCAGCTTCATGTCAGAGGAGTAGGCAACAATTACAAAATTCCCTGTAGTATCAAACACTTGTCACTTTGATACATATTCTTTCAATATGGAGGAGTCAAGCAATCAGAGGGAAACATTTGTCATGCCGTTCTAAAAGACAAAGGCAGCACGGACATGCTTGTTTTCTGTCCTGTTTTTTTTTTTATTTTACTTAGGGAGATGCAGGAGGAATAAACCTGAGACGGTCGTGACCCTGCCACAGTGTTGCAACTTGTTCTTGGGCAATGCCAGCAGAAGGCAGCACCATATGCCCCCAGCCCCGAGCATGACGCTCTTTCTGCAGTCTAATACGCCTGTCATGAGATGTTACCATCACAACCCCTGCACTTTTAACATTTTCAAATAAACAGATTGCCCCGCTCTAGTTTGAGAGATTCCATTTAGAAAAACTGTTCTCACTTAGCCTCACTGTTCTGTTATAAATTATACAGCATGCATTAATATTTATAACCAACACAACGGTGTTTACTTACTGATTATCCTAAATGTTGTATGATATGTTCCTTTTAATTTTTGGGACATTTTCAAGATGACCGAATGTTTTAGATGATGCATTTAACCGTGGCAGCAAATCATGCAGTGTCAATCAGCACAACAAAAACAGGTCAGTTCTTCCTCGGGCGCTCTCTCTTTTTTCTACAAAAGCCGCTCGCTGGTTACTATACTCTCAAGCCACATATGAGCGTGGACTGAACATTGTTGACCTTGCCGACTGACAGAAATGACCATCGCCTCTGAATCTTTTGTTCTGGCAGAATTCTGAAACCAAGACATTCTCCCTTACACCATCATGTTGCCACCTTTGAGACAAACAAGCACAAGCAGTACAAATCATTGTGCAAATAAGACATGAACTAAAAAAATAAAAATAAAAAAAAAAGATCACTATACAAGTTACCTGTTCTTATCACTGGTGAAATGTGCCTTTCACGTGGTGATAGTGCACCTTTAAAAATTATGTAAGCTTGATAATTACACATTGATTTTACAGTAAAGCTGTAAATGCAATATATATTAAAGATACTAAAGATTACCACTTTAGTGATAAAGATGAATACAGTTTAGTGTATCATGTGCCTCAATACTGAAAGAAGAAACTATATTTAAGGTTAAAGCAGTGCTTTAAAAATGCAACTATAAAGGGTGTTTCTCGATTATCTAAATCACCACGTCCAAACAGCAGTTAGACTGTGGAAAGATTTGGGTCATCTGTCCAAACCACAGTTACTAAGGAGCACGGAGATGGAATTGTTCCTCGACTCTGCCTTTATTCAAACAACACATTGGACATTGAGAACCTAGACTGCAATCCACATTTAATCCACATCCGCTGACCCCACCCAAGGAAGCGTTTTTTTCCTGGCCAGAAGTCAGGGTACTTTTCTGATCGGGCTTAATAGGTTGGTGACCCAGAGTGTGACTAAAAAAAACCTCAGCTCTCTGGCTCTTAGTTAGTGAAGCGCACAAAAACGCCATTACGATGATGTGGATAATTATGGCCCACGAGGGCCTCTTAACATGTACCTCAGTCTTTTATCTAAAGAAGTCAATCTCTCCTGGGCTGACAGGTAGCAGCACACGATCCTGGTAAACAAATACTTTCACACGGCACAGAAGTGCCATTAAAGGCCAGAACTGTCAACACAAATTCCATTTTTACTGGAGGAGGAAGGGAGAAAGGAAAGGAAAAAAAAACTTGATCACCTCTGGTTGCCTTAACTTGCACGGAGGTTGTCATGGAAACATTTCTGTGAAGTTAATGTAGATGGAAACAGGAGGCTTTCAAGCATAATTTTTTGACCCTGTTTAGGAGATAGCAGGCAGTGCAAAGTTTTCCAAAACAGTGCAACACCTCAGGATCAAGCAAGCAAGGAAACTTTAGACTTCCACTGACAAATCAGGAGCAATGTCTCTCAATGCATTGTGATGGATGAAACTAGAAACAGTTCAGTCAAACAATTTACTGAATTAAAAAAAAAAAGAAATTGCTGCGCTGACTTTTTCAAGCTGAACAAATAAATCACGGCCATGTGTTTTGTTATTCAAGTTTCAAACAGCGCAGATATGGATCCATACATTAACCTAGCGCCAGTCAAGTCAGGCCTTAATTTTGACAAATGATTTTAACTTAACACAGTGCATGCACATTAATGCACGGAGCACAGGCATTTTCCTATCAGCTCAACACACGAGCCGGGTGTGATGGATGGTGTAATCTGGGGATGTATGCAAAATGCCAAAGCAGACTGCGAGTTTGGATGCCGGTCACGGGTCAGCCCCCATCAAGCCGTCACACCGGCACAGGCAGGGCACTGGGACAGAGCTAATTAAAATCACCTGGAGAAAGCTGTGTGAGGCTAACGAAGGGCCGGGCTTCAGATTACACTGTGGGCTTGGAGGCGGCGAGGTGCGCTGTGCCAAATTTTACTACTGCCATTACGGGCGCTTTGAAGCGGCCATGTGTTGAGTGATGAAATAGCGCGAGACACACCTGCACCTCACCTGCACAGCTGCCAGAGTATGCGCAAAAAGATCTCAGCCCCGAGTAGCACAGAGGTGAACGCCTGAAAACAAATCACAGGTCACCGCCAGAGCTGTGCTACTATACACTTTGTTTGCAATAAAAAAAAGGAAACAAGAAAGAAAAAAGAAAGAAAGAAAGAAAGAAAGAAATTATACACCCTGTTGCTTTAGGTGCCGATATGCTTTGCACACTGCGATATCGCCATAAAATTAGCCTGCGTGTAAGAGTAGTGCAGCGTCTTGTATTACCTGCATCATTAACACCAGGCTTTAATTTACTATCACTACATATAGACTGGATTTTTTTTTTTTTTTTTACCAGGACCTCAGGACGGGAAAGAACAAACACGGTAAGACATTAATAATAATATAATAATAATAATAATAATAATAATAATAATAATAATAATAATAATAAAAAAATGCAAAATTAATGTGGGATTTTGTATAGTTGTAACATAAAGGAGAAAATGGACCTATATTTTCTTCTGCCTTTTTTAAAGAAAGTGCAACAAGAATTCGTGCAGAAATTAAACTAAGGTAAATACTGCCTAAAAAAAAGCATTAGCCTCAGTAAACATTATTATAATATAGACACATAAAAAAACTATGCAAAATAAAACAAAGATTCTACATTATAAAGTTGAGAATAAAACAGGATTATTAAAAATCTCTGATTAATATTACTTGTAGTATAAAATAAAAGTTTTACATTTATATTTTTTGTAATGAACTAGTTACAATACACTTCTGGTTTTATTTTATTTATTTATTTTTTAATGAAATTGAGTAGCCTAGTTACTGAAGCACATTCTCATCAAACAAGCATTAAAACAAGACTATCCTAGTTCTCTTGTTTAACTTTTTGTAGAAATGGAAACTGTGCCATTCAAATAATAATAATAATAATATTATTATTATTATTATTATTATTACAATAATAATAATTTATTTAAAAAAAATAATAAAAATATTTAGTAACGTTAAACATTATAAATTCATTATTATATTTGGAGGAAAAAACAGTGAGAAAGTGAAAGTGATTTAGGGCTAAAATTGGCGGCAGGTCAGAGACTGAGTGAACCTGAGCAGCTCTTCCCCTGTCCTGGGTCTTCAGGCTCCTTAGCAACACAAGCTCCTGAGCAACGAGCCGCGCGCGCGCGTCCCAAACAACAACAAACAAACAGCTTTAAACAACACATAAACACCGTCAACAACAATATCTCGCCTTTCTAAAGCGTCTAAACTGTGTCCTTGAAGTGATACAAAGTGAAACTTAGAGCGATAAACAGCTCGGAGAGAGAAAAACTTACCAAACACACGCGTGTTTCCTCCGCGGGGAGAGAAGAGCGCACACGCACACACACAAAATCAGTCTGGGAGTTTTTTTTTTCTTATTGTAAACCAGGTTAAAAATAAAATTAAATAAAAATGTAATAAAAAAGCAAAGCCTGAACAACAAGGCGCAGAGTAAACACAAGCCGCGGGTATTCCTCCGCAGTCGGAGATGCACGCGCTGCCTCGCGCTCCTGTCTGTCCGCTCAGTGTGCTGCTGTTATTACTGCCCCTAACAGCCCCCAAACAGCACCGCGCTCACTGCCGCTACAGCGCTCTCACACACACCATGCGATACGACGCGATACGATGCGATGCGATGCGAAGCTGCGCCTTGTTTTTTTTTTGCGTTACGATTCAACACACCAGGCTTGTATATTCCGCCAGGTCTATTTGGGGGGACTAGCTTATTAGAACGCGGCCCCCGGGGGAGGCACACACACACACACATACACACACACACACACGCACGCACACATACATACACACGCACATACGGACGCGCGCAGAGTTACATATTATTATTTTTGTGAGTATCGCGACCCCATGACGTCACGTCCACCTTATGCGTAAATAAAACAAGAAGGAAAGTCGTTAGAAAGTTGCGCTCGTGGTTGCGGATCGCTCATTTACTTCCTCCAGCTGAGATCAGAAATCATCCTCAATGCGAGGAATAAATACGAAAACTGAGGTACTGTTAAAGATGGTAAGATTTCTGCCCAAAAGGAGCAATGAGAGGGGGAAAAAACATAAAAGACTATATTATGCTATAAAATCAATAACATTTGCCTGTTTTGTAAATGTTTGTTTTTCAATAATAATAATAATAATAATAATAATAATAAATCTGATCTGATATTTTGTTATCTATAGAGACAGTTTTACACCTGAACCTGAGCTTATCATCAAACATCATACAACATTTAGTAGCCTGATGTCATTGTTTCACGACAATGGTTAAAACGACATTTTTAACAATTAAAACAATGGAAAACACAACCTATCATTAATAACACTGCACGACATCTTTAACTGCAGTTTCCTGCGTCGCCAAACCCTTTATGATTTTTTCGGTTTTATTAATTCATTGCCGTGTGCATTCAAATATTTAGCACTTTGCGCTTAAATAAAACCCACAAAGTTTCCCCAATGATCCCGACAAACAGTGCTAGTTTACTAATCGCAGGTTAAGACCGACGTTGAGATGTTGACCGACATGATATAAATTATTCAGGAAGCTATTCTGAATAATAAGCCACCAAAACAAATTTCTTCACATATTCATTTTAATGAGAAATCTGATGACACACAGTGTCACTCTCCACACATCCTCGGTCACCTGTGTATCGGCTTGATTTCTTCCTGTTGTCCAACCTAAATGCGTTTGGTGTGTTCTTTGTGATAGATTGACATTATAATATATAATATTATAACACAATCTTAATAATTAACATTCTCATATTTATATGATTTCATATTTACCTGAGTAAAATAAACCTTTTTATAAAATGTGTCTGAAATGACCATAAAGTAGACATAACCTGTGACGCCAGGCTAATGTTATGTGACAGAAAACATCGTGTCTGTAACATTTTTTAAAATAGATTTATAGATGTATTAGTCCTGCATTTGAAGATTTATACTTGAAATATTAATCTATAAGACATAATAAAATAAATATTGTTTTAGATAGACCACACAATGGTATCTCTCTCTCTCCCTTTCTCTATGTGCGTGTGTTTGTGTGTGTGTGTGTGTGTATATATATATATATATATATATATATATATATATATATATATATAGAGAGAGAGAGAGAGAGAGAGAGAGAGAGAAATGCATGCTTCAATTACATATCTGTTTGTTTTTGCATAGCACGTTACTTACAATAATCATCATCACAATATAAAAAGTCAATAAAATCTCGAAGTATTTTAAATTCATTACAAGTAAATACAAGTTATATCTTTCCATTGATTTCCGTTAATAACAGTTCAGAAATGTACAGAGGTCTGGCTGCATTACAAGAAAATGACTGATCGCCTGGGACGCAAAGAGTTGAAATTTGCTGACACCTAGCGGCCGAAGTGTAAAACTGCACTGAATAGCTCAGAGGGGAAAGGTTACAGACATATAAGTAATCAAACAGCGCCGCTTTGTGGAACAGATGAAACGTCAACTCTTACGCGTTTTCTCGAGCCCTGGGTCCTGGCTTATTTTTAATCGTGTGTTACCGTGGTGGAAATAAAAAGCCTATATTTCAAAATATATTTATTATTGAGGTTTAATAGTTCCCATAAAGGTTTGAATTGTCATGTGAGTTGTGTGGGTTTAAACCAAATCTCAGTTACCTCAAAACATGAAGCAGGCCTTTATAAACGCTTACAACTCGAATTTAGCCTAGAATAAAGCTCCAAAGCTCAAAGCTTCATACACATTTTGTAATGTAATGCTTATTAAATAAATCTGAAGCGATTTATTTCAGAACTGAAGAAATACAAATCTATGGAATATTTGCAAACCGCAAAAAGGCCGAGTCAAAATGGTGGTGTAACTCACAGTAAAGCAAACAGTAAGCACAATTACACAATAATTCATTATAATTGGTGACTTTAGATAAACAATACAACTTACTAAATACTTATCGTATACTATTGGCCATCACATATGTACTTCTATTAATTTTGTGCTACAATTTGCCTTTACAAGACAGCACTTTATAGTTATGGCTATGCATGTGTAGATTTGCACATGCTTAAATGTTTTTATTGGTTTGGGTTGTTAAGTTTCAGTTAAAAATTGTCTAACCTTTATTTAACGTAATTCTAAGATTGTACGATTGTTACAATAATAATAGAAACTCATAATAGAAAAATAATTAATAGAAACTCATTTTACATTTTGATTGTACAGATTGGTAAATATAGTGAGTTTGACCTTGATTCATTAAACACATAGAGAAATATTTATTTCTGGTTGTTGTTTTACTTTTGGATTTATGGTTCATGCACCAAGACATGATCTGTGAAAGTGACCGCTTCTAGTCATTTAAGTTAATACAGGTAAGTCCTATAGTAACCTTGTCTGACATAGGAAAGATTTGGTACAAATGCCCTACCTTACACCTACTTAAAACTAAATTTATCTTTGTTTACTTAAACATCAACTCTGACAAAGGAAGAAAACACTTTTTAAAAAGATCCTTTTAGGATGAAAAGGTGTTCTTCATGTTGTAGTTCCGAAGTGTGACCTCCAGCAGAACATTGTGCAAAGCATCAGATTCCCTTCCCCAGCTTACCTTCTACCCATAAAGTAAAGTGAACCACACACCCGGCCATGCATATAATGTCAATGGCTACATGGTCAGTTTTGGATGCCCCAGTGCCAACCCCTTTTACAGTAGGTGCTTTTGGCTGGTAGGCAGGGGTGAGCCTGGGCACCCAGACCAGTCTGCAGCTGCACTGCCCCATACATAATAAACTGCAAGGCTGACACATTTCTATTTAAACAAGCATTATTTTTTCCAGCAATTTGAGTTATAATACCCCAGTTCCACAGGTTTTCCTTCCATGAACCACTTTTTGCTGGTTGTGACCACTTCAGATCCCAGACTACAGTGTTGCCTAAACATCACAATTTGACCCATGTCAAAGTTGCTCAAATCCTTACGCCTGTCCATTTTTTTCTGCTTCCAACAAATCAATTTCAGGGCCAAAATGTTCACTTGCTGTCTAGTACATCCGACTCACTTCCAGGTCCCATTGTAACAAGACAGTCAATGTTATTCACTTCATCTGCCAGCAGTCATCATGTTAGGCTTGATTGGTATATGTTTAACATTTAACCTTGAATATTTTTGTTAAGAGAGGTAGTGTCTATTCTTGTATCATCCTCAGTGTTCTTACAGTATGTATCTAGGTTTGTTTTTCCTCTAATGATAGAAATTCTTATGAATGTCCTGTTTGTCTGTGCTTTGACTGTTGCCATGGACGATGCTTATCATTCCTAATCTATACAGTTTAATCACCTGCTCCCTGTCTCATACAGCCAGCTCTGTACAGTAATTCAATACAGTAATACAGAAATTCACACATTGTAATTAACAATGCACATTATTAGCACATTTTTTGTTATTACAGTAGTATTTCAGTCTCTACTATATTTTCTCACAGTGTACTGTTTACCCAATTTTTAATTATGTTAATATTAAATCTGTTGATCTACGAACAGTAGCTAAATAGTGGGAAAATATGGACAGGCTTGACATTAGGTGCTGAAAAGAGGTGCTGAAAGTTATTTTTTGTTACTACTGTTATACCAGGTGTTAAAACAGACAGAAAGTGTGAGCGAACCTACTGTAAGCTTGTAGCAGGTTGGTTCCAATAACGCTAATCAGTAGTGTGACAAAAACTAACACCTGCAACACAGAAATATCTCTCAGCACGGAAGGGTCATGGACAGTAATATGTCATCCATTGATCAGAAAGCTATGTAGATACATAAAGACACAGCCACATTCGAGCCATAGGCTTTATTTCTTGGTTTCTCTTTTGAAAATAAAGCAACAGCCGTTAATTCCAGCATTTTACTGGAAATAATCTTTTACCAGTGATGATAAAAGTTGCCAGATATATATTGTCAGTATAATTGAAAGTGCAGGTACTAATCTTAATAAAGAATTGGGTAAAAGCTGGTAAAGTTTCATTATAGCAGAAAAAGGGATATAAAATGTGTCATTATAATTTATGATAAAATTGAATTATGTAAAAAGGAACGATAAACATTCACGAAAAGATATGTCTGCCTCAAAATCACATGCTAATTTTACTTATAGATAATAATGGATTCCCCCTTCATGAAGGAACTGTTAAATGTGTGTAAATACTAGCTAAGGCTAGCTAGCAACTGTTTAAAAAGCTAGATAGCAAGATATCGCTTATGACGCACACTGTTGTTAATGTGTTGCGGATTGGAGATGTAATAATCTTTATAAGAGCCCTAACGCAGGACTTCTGAGGGGGGCAGTGAAATAGGAGGCTGCAAGAGTGCTTATGATATGCACGGGAAGACCTTTTGTTTTGGAGATAGCGGGGCATTATTAATTAGAAGCTAAAAGGGAAACAAAAGAAAACTGATAACGCAAAATAAACTGATCTCTGCCGTCCACGCGAGAACGGACATGGATCTGGAAACTAAAAATAAATCTTTAGATCCTCTCGGGGCCTATATGCCTTTACCGAGGATTTATGAGATAAGTTTGGGTCTTTTGTTTATATTTTTATATTTACCCTGAGAGCGCAAGCTTGCTGCTCTCGCTCTCTCTCATCTGCGTCTTAAAGAAATAGAGCTTTGTCTCTTTACATTCTGAGCGCTTGTCTTTGTCTTTGGTCCATACTGGTGCTACCTAAATGATCGCACGAAGTGCGGAGGTCTTAGGACCCTTAAATAGACATGTTGCCATGTGTGGCGTGTCCAGGCTGATTGCCTTGCGACGGCATGTATAAATGGCTGCGCCCCTGCCTGTTCAGAACTACGCGGGATAGCAGCCTGTGGATCTGCCCCTGAACAGTGCAGAGTATTTATGTGCGGTTCTGCCCCTTGCAAGACCTGTGTCGATACAGTTAAGTGTTAATAAACACGCTCTTACGATACAAAATAAAAAAAATACAGACAAATACAAAAACTGTTAAGCTGTACATCTCTTAGGAATTTGGATCAGTTCTTTGGAGCTGTCTGATGTTGAAAAATCATTTTTTAGTTTTAAACAAAAAAATTAATAAAGAAAGAAATTTAGTGATGTAGAGTGTAAAGAACTTAGCCAAGAGGTTACTGCAATCATCTTGTACGGTGTGACCAGTAATCTTCACTTCACTTCACTTCACTTCTTTTATTTATAAAGCACATTTAAAAACAATGCAAGATTGACCAAATGATGTACATCAGAATAAAAGTAGAAATAAGGTAAAAATAGAAATAAGCAAGAATAAAATACAATACATAGAATTAAATTAATACATCTAAGAACCCATACTCAGAAAAAGTGTTTTGAGTTTTGTTTTAAAAGTGGAAAGAGATGACACCATATGAATTGAAACTAGCAAACTATTCCAGAGTTTGGGGTCTGCTATAGCAAAAGCACGATCTCCACGATGTTTTAGTCGTGATCTTTGAACAGACAGTAACCCGTGATTGGCTGACCTAAGTGACCTGGTTGGATTATGATAGTGTAGGAGGTCAGATAAATAGGATGGAGCTTGGCCGTGTAGTGCTTTAAAAACGAAGAGTAACATTTTTAAGTCGATTCTCAACTTGACAGGAAGCCAGTGGAAATTCTTTAGAATGGGAGAGATATGATCTCTCTACCTGTGAGCTGCATTCTGGACTGTTTAAAGGCGTCCAATTGAAGACTGGTTTACACTATAATAGAGTGAACTGCAGTAGTTAAGATGTGAAGTAATAAATGCATGGATAACAGTTTCAAAGTTTTTTTATAGAGAGAAAAGACTTAACTTTAGCAAGACATCTACCTAACATGTCCTAACTACAGCATTAATCTGTTCATCAAACTTAAGACTAAGAGTAAGACAAAGAACTCTCCTAGAATTTTTGCACAGGGGGAGAACTGAAATCACTGAGGTTAAGATCACCTACGTTATAGAAATTACCCAACAAAGTTGGGTATCATCAGCATGTAAATGAAAAAAACAACAACTGAAAATGGAAAACAGAAAATGGAGCCCAGTGGAAGCAGAGGTACAAGGAAAACAGTGTCGGAAAGAGAACAGAGCCCTGCGGAACACCACAGGAAATATGAGCAGGTGAAGAGGTGTGTTTTCCAAAACATACTGTACAGAAAACTACCTATTCGTTAAAAATGATTGGATATGTGATGTTACAACATGTATTCTGATGTTACAACAGTATTTTAACATGATTCCCATGATTGGATGATTACCATGGCTCTGCTCTCTCTTTTTCTTTTGCTTTTATGTTCTCAGAATAAAACTACAATACAATAACAATACACAACATAAGGAGTAAATTATAACATTCTGGAGTAATGTTCACACACTTAAGAATTAAGCTGATTTTTTTTATATATATATATATATAGATACAGTACATAAACTGACTGAATGGTCAAAACAGTACATTATTATTTATGTGAATTATACATTTATTCCTCTGTCTTAACATATATTATCTTATCATAAGTCTCGATACTTAACAGTATTATCACCTGGGTCACGAGAGCACCTGCTGTATCAGGTTGTTGTCTGTAGAGGGTAGACTAGCATTCACAGACTATTTTTAAGCCTGGCTGAGAGCGCCGCATAGTATTTGGCTGCAACCTGAGTGGGTCTGGGCAGTTACAGTGTGTGAGCTATCAGTGAACTGGAACGTTCCTGCCTCTCAGTCATACACCGGGCAGGAATATCAGCTGAACAGCCTGGATCTGCCATGGCCTCCTGTTACGCTGGACCTTCTACACTCAGTACCTGGATAGGAGATGAAGATGAGGTAGAAAAAGAGTCAGGTGATGAGTCTGATGAGTCGGAACCTGAGCAAACATTTGTTCCTGTGGTACGAAGAAAGGTTTCTTTTGCAGATGCCTTTGGCTTGGACTTGGTTTCCATTAAAGAGTTTGACAACAGAATTGAGAATGCTGAAAGGAGAGAGGGAGAGGAGTACTACCTCTCCTGCATCTTCAGCGTCCCAACTTCAGATGAGGAACTGGAGCTTCGGCTTCAGCAGGACAAGCTGGAGCTGGAGAGCATTGAGCTCCTGCCTGGCTCCAGCACCATCCGTGGCACTGTCCGTGTGCTTAACCTTTCTTACCACAAGGTTGTTTATGTACGCACAACTTTGGATGGCTGGCAGAACTACTTTGATCAGCTAGCTGATTATGTTCCTGGATCCAGCAATGGAGTGACTGACCGCTTCTCCTTCCAACTCACTCTGATGCCTCCCTTTCCACCTGATGGGGCTCGGGTAGAGTTCTGCCTCTGCTATGAATCCTCCGCTGGCATATTTTGGGCAAACAGTGGAGGTATGAACTACGTACTGTTCTGCCATCAAAGAGCAGGGAGAGCACTGAAAGAGAAGGAGGGAGGGAAAGAAAGAGAGGCTGAAGAGAACAATCAAAAGGGGAAAAAGAGCTGCTTAAAAGCTATCAAGTAAGAGCATCTGCTTTTGAGGTTACTATTATTATGAATGTTAAATTAGACAAAGGTCTGTCAAAAGTATAATAGAAAAGAAAATTACATGCAGTACTTTAATGTAGAGCTACAGTACTGTATACTTATACTGCTAACACTTACTGCAGTAGAGTGCATGATTTCCTCTTCTCCGTATGTTTACAGAAAGGGGACTTGTGCAGAGTTGAAGTCAATGGACATGAGCATTGAACTCTCAGGTGGGAGCCATCAATAAAAACACTTGGGGGGTGGTGGAGGAGGGGGGGGGGGTAAACCCAATTTTAAATTCAAGTCTGACAGAGGCATTTATTCTTATTTTTTTAGAACAAGAGTCATACAGGTCAACAGAGAATAAGGAAGGGACCACTCTGCACAATGAACAATGTCGATCAGGAGATACACTAGAGGAGAGCTGCAAAACTTTGGTAAGGTCAAACAGTACTTCTCAGCTTACATAAACATTACATGACATACAATCTAGCAGGTAGCAGCAGGGGGCATTTAAAGAGGGCATACATTTTAAAGGCATTGTACTGAGTTCGATTTCTATCTCTCTTCTATCCTTCTATCTATATTTTAATGTAAGCATTACTTGAAATTCATTCAAATGTTTTCTATATGTTTGCATTTATTATGAATATATTTTTTCATTTTTTCAAATGTTCAGAATTTTAAATGAACTGTACATGCAACTGTAATTTTAGGATTTCGTTTCTAGTTTAGTTATATAATTTAGGCCAGCAAATGTAACACACAAACAAACAAACAAAAATAAATAAATAAGCACACTGCACGGTTAGAAAATAAAAACATAACTTGTTTTAAAATCATGAGACTGAAGTAGCTCTGAAGTTCAAGTTCTGAGCTAGAGATTAAAAGAGGGGGAGTCGAGCTCTAAAGCATGGCCTTTAATCCTTCAATCCCCTCAACTCTAAGTGTAAAGGCATCAGTCAAATGAATAAATGAAAATTCAGTTTGTTAATGCAAATTATAGTTTAAAAGCATGCTTATGAAACTTGCATGTGTCTGATATTAAATATGCTTTATATGCTGGTTTACATATTAATATTAAAAAAGCAAAGCTAGATTGAACATGAGAAAAAATATAATACGTATATAGTCAGCCAATGTGTGTGTGTGTGTGTGGGGGGGGGTTCGAAGAGAAAAAAAGCATAAGTTTTTGCCATATTGCATTTGTACCTCAAGCACAGTTTGAGATGTGGAAATCTTTTGGCTTCAGATTTAAAAGAGCAGTAACATGATGCACGGGAACATGTACTAAGTGACCTTTAGCCCTAAAGAACACAGCATGTAAATCTAGTAATGTTGCTACCATGTTCCTGTAAACACAGAAAGATGAAGTGGATGAATCTTGAATCCCTATGATTTGAGTTTTGAAGTTTTCATTTTCATATGCTAAAACATAGACATTTAATATGCCTAAAGTACAGAAGATTACTGTGAGCATTACATTTCGGATTTATTATTCTGCCTTGGAATTAGATGGAGGTTTTGCTTAGTTGATTATGCAAATACGTAAACTACTATAGGTTGCTGAATAGCTATGTGTACTGCTTATTGGTCAAAATTACAGCAAATTCTTGCTAACAATTTAGACATCAGTAAGGATAGCTTAAAACTATTTCTGGGACACTAGCCTACTGTATTTAGCAATTTTATGCCTATTCTTTTGTGTGACCTTATTTTCACCTTAGCAAAAACAAAATTGTAGTGTGTTAAATTTTATTTTGAAGATACCTGCAAATCAATAGGAAAAAAAGTATAATGAAAAAACTTGGACATTGCTTATAATACCATGGCAATTATCCTTAACAAGATTCTTAAGGAGAACCTTCTCATTCTTTTCACCTATTTGTTAAAGGCCCTATAATGTTATGTGATTCTACAGTTATGGACTCCATAGCAAATGGAATTGTAACACTCAACAATCAGTGAGAGACTGTTTCTTTATGACTTTTTTTGTTTTTGTTTATTTATTTATTTGTTTGTTTTACAAATTTCCAATCTTTCTATTCTAACATAAGTATCACTATAATTGACTAATGTGGTATTGTGACAAATAACTTTCCAGTTTACCTTAAAAGTAAGAAGAAATCTCATTTTCTGTCAGGTTTTGCACATTCATTCTTTGATAGTTTTTCCATATTGACTGGTTAAAGTCTGGCTGAAGGAGCTACAATCAGGTCCATAGATTTTGGAGCAAAGTTTGGTGTTTGGCCTCTGTACCCCAACACATTGATTTTTAAAACGAAACACTTAAGATGTTAGCGAAGTCAAGACTTGACAAAAGTGTGGCATTAACCATTCCAGAATTACAGCAATTTTAATACACACATGCACACATACATATTTTGAGGGGCTCATAAAAAATTGAACAAATTAACATATTACAGTCAATGGCTGCTTGAAGTCTCGTACTCATGGACATGACCAAAGGTTTTGGGTCAATATCCATCTGCAATATGACAGGGATTGGTGGCTCAGTGGTAGGTTTCTTGCCTGGGTTCAATTCCCAACCAATGCCCAAACCCCAACCACCGGATGCAGTGCCGGTTGCATTTCCACCAGGAAGGGCATCCGGAGTAAAATCCTTGTCTCTTGCGTATAGACTTTGACAATGTTTTTGGACTTTGACGATCCAAAGTGTTCTTGATTTAACTAGATGTTGTGACAGAGTTCTTCTTCACCATGGACTTTCGCTGTTGCAGAGCTTGCCAGTTAATTCTGTCTTTTTATAAGAATTTTCCAAACTGTATTGGCCACTCCTTGATTGATTAATAAGATTATGTTATTTTATTTTATTGATTTCTAGCTTAATGATGGCCACCTTCACTTTCACACACACACATATCTTTGGACCTCATGTTGACAGTTTGAGCAAACAGCTACGAAATTAACACTCTGACATTTTATCTGCTTGATGAGTCATGGAGGAACAAGGGAACAGATCACACCTGGCCATGCAACTGCTTGTCAGCCATTTCTTCCATTATTTATGAGCCCCCCCCCCCCCAAAATAGTCTTTCTGTGACTTTCTGACACAGTCTTGTCAAGCCTCTTGAATGTCTTGACCTTGCTCACATCTTGAGTGTTTCATTTGAAATTTGATGTAGTGGTGTACAGAGGCTAAGTGGCACTGGCCCCTAGAGACAAATCGCATACAAAAGTCAAATCACAAACATTATGGAGACATGCTGCGAAAACAAAATCACATACAAATGTCAAAGCACATGGTTAAATGACTACAGTTACATTAACTGCTGCTAATACTTACTACAGAACTTTATTAAATAACTTTCTAATAACTTATTTCTAAAAAAAATTATTAGTATTTTTTTATATATAATTTTTTTTTCTTCCTAGCAAATATTTGCAGTCTTTCTCTTTTTTTGCTTGTGCTTTGACATTTGTATATGTTTTTGGATATGCAGTGTTGACTTGACATTTTTGTGTGCTTTTGGTTTTGTTTTTTGCATGTGCTATGATTTTTAGATTTGCAGTGTGTTGCCATAATGTTTGTACTTTGACCTTTGTATGCTTTTCTGTATTTGCAGCACGTTTCTATAATGTTTATGCTTTCATTTTGTATGCGCTTTGTCACTAGGGGCTACCGCAATCTAGTAACATACAGCCATTTTCTCATCTAAGTAAAACACCTAATCTACTGTAGCACTTGACTTCTCCTACATGACTGAAAACGGTCAATTGGAATAATTACTTTGTGACTGTATTTGGTCAACAGGCTGAAAGACGGAACAGACGACGAGCAGCTCAGTTGGCCTACTTGCAAGACTATTTCTCTCATCGGAAGACAAACATCCAACTAGGACAACCTTCACATCGAGGAAAATCAATTAAAGATGTAAATGTAGAAGTGCCCATGCCACAGAATGATATTCCAGTGATGACAGGTACCTCTAGTTCAATTCAAGTATGCAGCAGAAAAGAACACAATGGCCATATGTTATCAATCCTACCTGACCATCAGATTCCTTTTCTTCCCCTGGACTGCGATAGAAACATCTCATCTCCTTCCCTTTCTTATCTAAACACTTCTGAGATCATCAGTGAAGCAAAGCGAGATGTTTTTGAGAAAGAACCAACAGAGTTGACAAATGACGACTGGAAAGCTTTCCCTAATGGCACAGATAGTTTAGACAAGCACAACAATGCTTTGGACCAAAACAGCTTGCTTTACATTGTAGGATTCAGTGGTTCTCCAACACCAAACACAGAACGGGATGTTTCTGATACAGGGGACAAGATATCATCATTGTGGAATGCCCAGGAGTCTGCAGTGAGCAGTGGGAATGGGTCACATCAACGCTTTAATGCAGTGGAAACTCAAGAGTCCAATCCTGCTAAACAAGCTCATGACTCTAGTCATATGAGCGAGGTGTTGATTTATCATGGATCAGAATCAATCTGGTGCCAATCGAAGCCTGGTGTCACTGAGGCCCCACAGGAGAGACACACATTTAGTGAAAGACCTTTTAGTGAAAATGATCCCATGCCATTACTCAAACCAAGGGAGATAGCCCATGCTGACGATGCCACAGATTCACTGAAGTCCAAACCAGGAGGAGTTGAAGAACGTACAAGCAGTAAATCGTTCTTAGTCACCGAATTGAAGGTGAAAGAGGACATACACACAATAGTTGAAGACGCATTGACATTTCCCAGAATCAGGCACAAACCTCTTACAGGCAGCAGGGAGTTTTTAGAAAGACAGTATATAGATGAAAGCGGAGAACCAAAGACAAAGAAAGAGCATATGAGGAAAGTAAATGAGAATGCATCTCAAACCAAAAGAGTTTCTTGGAGTGAGTGTTCTGAAAAGGATTTAATGATGCTAGAAAGCAGATTACAGGAGGATGATGAGGAACGATCCGATCTAAAAGAATTTGCCATAGAAAAAAGTGTGGTGTGTGATGAAGGTGAACCACATAAACAGACTGAATGTTTTGATGGAGGAAAAGAGGAGGCTTTGTGGTGTGAGTTGGGAAAAAGGGTATTCTCTGACTCCAGTGAGAGGCAAGGAGAAGAGATTTCTTTGGTAGAAAATAAAGCCGAAAATGGTTTAAAGGCTGAGGGTCAGGAAATATGTGAAAGGCAGAGTGAGGATGGTGAGTATATAAACAAGGAACTACACAAACTTCAAAGTTCCCCTGAAGCCTGCTTATGTACACCCAGTGTATGTATAACCAGCCACACCAATATTCTGTCAGTATTCCAGGAAAACCCTTTTCATGCGCATCACAAGAGTATTGAGGATGAGGACACTCTGATGGATAGTGTACCTCAGGACCTCCAGGATCCAGTGGGGGCTCAGTTTGCGAGTGCGATCTCCAGGACAGCTTCTTACTCAGTGGGCAAAATCTCTAGCTGGCTGCTGGCATTCTGGGCCAAAATGTCTAATCTGAGCTACATCACTGTGGCCTTCGTGTGCGCCATCCTGTTCGTGATCTTTGTAACTGCATATTTGCACGGCCTCCCAGTTTGCCAGGTCATTTACCTGTTGTCTGCATGCTGGTGGTGTAGGCGGGGCTTGACAAAGCACGTGACCACTGCTGACAGTGTGGACTGACACCAGTAAGGGAAATGTTTCACTTCAAGGGCCCAACACCACTTGTGCACATGTACCAGAGCTGCATTTCTTTTGTCTTAGGATGTTGCTTTTCTAATTAAAATAATTTGATGCTCATTTCCGAAGGGCAGCTTCCACCGTTTTGTGAAGATGTTGAACATCACATATCAACGCTTAAATATTTGAGACTTGGAGATAAAACCAAGGCAAAGTAGCATCTCTGTTTGTTCTGATCATAGACGTTTTATTTTTATTTTTTGGAGATTTTCAAGAGTCAGGCCAACCTACAATGGAAATGTTTAACATTGAGTTCGATTTCAATGCCGTTTGTTTGCATCAAAAAATGTAGTGCTGATATTCAGTGTGTGAATTCTGTAGAGCTAGTAAAAGTTAACAACTATACGTTTCTAACCACGAATCAGCACTAATGACCTGTACAATCAAAAAGCATTAATATGAAATATTCGACTTAAGACAGCACGTTGGGCCAGAAAATAGAAGAACATACACTAGACGATATTTCTCTGGGCTGATTAGTGACCTGACAACTGACCCCTTTTTTTTTTTCAAAAGCCAACAAATAAATCATTGTTTAAAGATGATTAGGCAAAAATGTGTTTATTATACCCTTCAATTAGGAAAAACTGTTCTGACATGGTGGTAGTAAAACGTGTGTTAAGATGTGTATATTTAGCCAATGAATGGTCAAGAATTACAAGTTCCCCGGAGATCCCCGGTTCGAGCACCAGTTCGGACGCTGCCGGGTCGCCACCGTTCAACCCTTTAGTAAGCTTTGACACAATCGGGTTTTGAGCAGGCAACTCAACCCTGTAAATAACAGCCACAGGAACAGCGGACGCATATCCGTCGCCCAATGTGCTGGGCTGCACGTGGACAAAACGCTCCATCCCTCCTCTCTAAGCAAGCTTGTACTGTATATGTATCTAAATCTTCATGCAACCATGTATTGGAATGCATTTAGGCCCTGTTAGACACCATGCATACAGAGGAAAAGGTCTGAATGTTCTTCCCCTGATGCCTGCTACTTGTTTATACATAAATGTCATGGACATGACATTTCCTGCAACATCCACCATGTGACTCAAAACTAGGGCCAACCCTGGAAGCAGAGAGTTAGATAGAGAGAGACCTGATCTCAGTCACGTACCGTAGTCGGAAATTTAATTCTCACATGTAACCCGAGACTGGGCCGCACATGACAGGCAGTGCTGTGAAGTGTTTCTGCTTGTTATCCTCAAACAATGGACTACATGCTTGTTATATCTATATGTACATGCATTAGAATACCAATATGCATCACATGATCTACAGCACTTGCATGTTTGTGCATTGCTCACACAGTATGTTTCACGTTACAAAGGGTGAAGTTCATGTGTGGGTGTGAGAGAGAGATAGAGAGAAAGAGAGAGAGAGAGAGAGAGAGAGAAAATAGAGCTTCTTGTTGACTGACACTGCAGTCACCTGATCCATTCCGGTGTGCCTCTGACCTTTTGGAGGGCTGGCAGGCTGGAGCACAAACTGAAGTCTCTCATCAAGAAGCACTTTCAGAAATCCTGGCTTGCAATGGGTTCAAAGACTTCTTGAGGGTTACATACACTCTGTGCACCCAATGACTGAAAACTTTCAAGAGCTGAATCAGTCCTCTGAATATTAAAAAAAAAAAAAAAGCAACTTGGAGGGAGAATGTTTAACAGCAGTGTTTTAGAAATAGAAGGTGAAATAACAATGAAGCAATAACCACGAAGTGATAAAGAATAGTGATTAAGCCAACATTTTATTGAGTGTGCAAGAATGATCAGCCCCAATCAATCCATTGTAAACATACTTAGCTAACAATAAATCTTTCGGTGTCAAATATACACAACAAATCAAAGATTCATTTCGGTCATGAATAATAATAACAATAATACTGAAAGGGTCCAGTTTTCAAAAGCATTATATCTTAACCTGGAGGGGAAAAAAATGTGTTCGGTGTGTCCATGCTCTAGCATTTAACTGTGATCTATGCGTTAGAATACACCTGGGAAACTCAGTCCTAACCAGGAACACTATTCATGATCGATAAAAATGTGTCAAAGAGAGGACCTTGGAGAGTTTTCCACAAGATCCACACTGGTTTATCTGTTAGTGTTAAAAATACATGAAAACCTCATGTCTTGTAAAGTCTTATGGACACTAGAATGGAAAGTCAATAATATTCGCTTTCGAAGTCTCTTACACATATAACACGGGATAGAAACTCATTTCTACTGTACAAGCCAGTTTAGATCCCATGAAAATGTGGCATGACTCAGTTTCATTCTCCCCCTGTGTCAGCACATACGCAGGTGCGTGCCAATCCTTCTCCACCAGATTTGTTGACCTTCAAAAAGAGCTTTTGAATATCAGAGGCAAGTGTGCATTATGTTGGCTGTCCGTGTCAGGGGCCACCACTGCAGATCATCAAGTCTGCATATTTTATTTGGCACGGGTTTTAGGCCAGATGCGCTCCCTGGCAGAACACTCCCAATTTTATCCAAGTTGGGACCACGCTGAGACTTGTGCACCTCTGTGGCCTGGCTTTCCCCCTTAGGCTATCAAACCCTAGCAAGTGTGCAAGCATGAATAAGAGACGATAATCAATATTAAAGCAGGTCTTTTGTACTATAAAATATATCGCTGTCAGTCTCCAAAGGGCTGTGCTGATATATTTATGGCATTTGTTCGATGGTATTAAGAAGACAGACTCAAGTGTCCAGCATTTCAAAGCTCTAATGAGTATGCTGAAATGCGATACCAATCCTTAGCCTAATCATACTGGCATATACCCCAGATATTCCTCGGCAAAAAGAGAGAGGGGTCTGATTATAGAGCTGTGTCATAGCCATCATGTGAGAGATATTTTGGAGGGGAGAATGGTTAGAAAGACTGGCCATGCCACACATGGGAACTGAAATCATTAATATTTACAGATGTAAGACGAGAGGTGTTTAAAGCACTCAGGTGTGTGTCTTAATCATGCCAAGGATAAATGGTGCTAGTCGTGACCTCAGGGAGACTATAGTGTTGCTCCTATTCAGTTTTGGGAAGGGTTATAAGGCCATCTCGAGACATTTTGACATTTACTATTCTCCACTGAGAAGGATTCTTTCCAAGTGGATAGACTCAGAGACAGTTGCCAAACTTTCAAGGGAGGCCCTCAGAAGATTTAGTCCAAGGCCAAACTGATTAACGTGCAGAGACATTAATAAAAACCTAAGAACTATATAAGTAACCTACAGGCCTCTTTAAGCACATCTTTATGTTTATGTCTTTCAGGGAAGGGTGGCTAGGAAAAAGCTCTTTCTCGCCAAAAATAATGTGGAGCATAACTTTTTTTTTTTTTTTTTGAGACCAATGTTTTGTTATGATGCACAGCATTATGTCTGTTGTTTGTGAAGATTCTCAGTCATCCTGGCTGGAAATGTTTCACTACTATTCCAAGTCGCGTTTTCAGTTTGAGGTAAGCTTGGAATGATGTCTGGTATAAACAAAAAATTGTAACGACGAAGCTGAGGTCAGACTAGAAACATCAGATTGAGGCCAGTGTTTAAGGCGTTGGCCTGCTGACCGGAGAGTCCCAGATTCAAACCCCAGCACCACCAAGTTGCCACTGTTGGACCCTTAAACAAGGCCCTTAACCCTCATCATGAAAGATGTAAATGTACAATTGGATCATGTTACAGGACAAATTTTCCATATACATTTTTCATATAAGATGTTGGCATGGAAAAGTCCAGACCATAACTTCATTAAAATGCTTTGGTGGGATTTTATGAGGGCTGTGCGTAAATGAATTCCACTTAACCATCAATGGACTGGCGCAATGTTGTGTAGAACAGTCAGAACAGTTTATCCAAAATTATGTGATAGACTGATAAACTTGTACAGAAATATTTTATAAGCTTAAATTTCAAGTTATTGTGTCTAAACATGGTTCCATATGAATTACTAAATTATAAGGCTTATTGTTTCCTACCTGGTTCCTGCGTGTTTGGTTACAATGCTACATAGTGAAATCTGTGTTTTTGTTTTTTATTTGTTTATAGAATTCGGTAACAACTTCTGCACAACTGTTATTATGGTCCTCATGAGAAAAGAAAAAAAAAATACTGTACTTTTGTCGCCATGACTATATAATCTTGTGCCTCAGCAGGTCACTAGGCACAAACAAGAGACACACTACCTGCAAAACGTGAACATAGTCAGAATAAACACTGGACAATTCAGGCCATTTTTTCCTGCGTAATACAGTATACTTCATTATCTATGCCTTGTAACGTTTATGTTTATAGAATGTTATACTGTACATTACATAAGACAAAAACATCGAACCATTCACTGAATCTAAAAAAGTTTAAAAAATAAATAAATAAAATGGGTCAGACAAAAACATATTCTGCCACCAGATGGGAGTATAACTGTAATTTTTAGCTCAGTTCTTGGGATACTAAAAAGGGGTCTTCTGCGGCATATGATTTCAGAATGGCTTTGTTTAAATAGATGTTGCTGGTGTCTAGTTTGTATTATTATTATTAATATTATTTTTATTTTTGCTATATATAATATTAGAATAAATGTAGTAATAAATATACAAATAAATACAACATTCATTTATGCATAAAGCTGTGCTTTTATATAAACACATTTAACACATGAGGGCACTGTATATCACTTCGAGCTTCCTTCAGATTCTACACACACAGAGAGGGGGGGGGGGAGGGGGGGGTGTGTCTCCGTGCATGTTCACGCACAGAAACTAGGTCATAATTTGGACATCCCAGGAGGCTGAGCACTCATGCATCATTAGTGAATGTCCAGTGCTTGTGAAGACAAATCTCTCTCTCTCTCTCTCTCTCTCTCTCTCAAACAGACAGACACACACACACACACACACACACACACACCACAAAGTTTCACTTTAGCACCTTCCAACAGTCTCCAGCAGGTCTGATTCGTGCATGTGTGGGCACGAAATCTTACCTCATCCCACAATGGCTGGTACAAAATAACAGTGTACGTATAGCCAAGGCAAGTTTATATTTATAGCATTTTATAGTCTTTGTCATATACAAGTCACAATGCACTTTTACATGGGAATGGATGAAACATACAGGATGGAATAGGCCAAGATATATAAAACAGGATAAATAAATACAACCCCAGTTTTACAAAAGTTTGGACAGTATGGAAATTGGTAACAAAAAACAAAAAGGAGGCATCTACAAACTCTCTTCACTTTGTACTATATTGAAAAACAACAACAACAACAACAACACATTTTTTGATGATTGATGATGAATTTAATTGTTTGTTGAAAATGTTGCAACATCCTCCAAAATAAAGTGAAAATAAAGTAGAAATTCCTCTGTGATGAGAAACAAGTGCTTCTTTTTATTGTGTAAAGCTGCTTTGCGACAATGTCAATTGTTAAAAGCGCTATATAAATAAAATTGACTTGACTTGATAAACAGGTGAACCAATTATGCTATAGTAAGATTTTTCTCTGCCCTTTGGCCTTTCGTCCACATGCAAACGCAGTTTTGGTCGTTGAAAACAGAGCTTTTGAAAACCTCCTTCCAAAGTGAAGATTTTCCAAAACTCCGTATTCAGTGGTATGGGATGGGATTCTCCTTGATTTGATGTCAGCTTTGTTTATGAGGCTATTTTGTGCAATGGTGCACTTACGTAAAAACTAGTGACTACATACATTACATGCGCAGTTGCTCACACATTACGTTAACGTTAAGAGGTGCCTGAATGTGTCACAGCACGCTAGGTCATGCCCATATCTCAGGCAAGATCATGATCACCTGCACACTCCTGCTCCACGATCCATCCCGTTCCTTGCTTTTCACCACCTCATTCACTGCTCCAAACACACCTGTTCTCAATTTCTGATCATCACAGCTCTCTATTTAACACACCTTCAGACAACAGCTCTCTGCCAGATTATTGTGTGCTATCCATGCCCAGTATTCCAGCGTTTCTCTCTGTTTTGAACTCCCGGATCTCGACCACGCTCTGTTTTCACGACCTCGTCTTTGTCTCACGCTACGGATCTTTCGTCTATACGGATTTACTGTTGCTGACCCTTGGATTTGTTTATCGACCACGAGCTCTGATCACGGACTTTCTCGGTTTCACGTTTCTGACCTCTGCCTGTTCATCGACCACGAGCTATTGTTTCGGATCTAGCAGCCTGCGCGATCCGTCTGCCTCGCTTTGCGGGATTGTCATCACCGGCAAACAGCGTATGCTCTTTCTACACGCGCCGGCTCGGCACTTCCGCATTCCTGCCACAGAGCCCATTCAGAAAAGCAGTGAGCGCGCTCTCGGCACTTCCGCATTCCAGCCACTGAGCTCATTGACTCTAAGCGCTGCACTCGCTCTCTACATACACCGGCTCTACTCTGCATTCGCGCTGCAGAGCTCGTGCAGAGAAACAGTAAAAGCTCACTCTGCGCTTGGATCCTTCACCCCCACGCACGCCCGTGACAGTATAATCTGGCCATTAATGGATCCAGCAGAGGCTGTACAATTAAGAGGGGCACTAGAGAAACAGGGGGCGCTCTTGGACACTCACCAGCAGAATATCCAGCAGATAACTTGCTCCCTCCATAACGTTACAGAGGCTTTAGCTGCTCTCATCTTGCAAATAAAGCAAACACAAGCACATCCAGCTCCCATTCTCCAGCCTCCTCTTCCTGGGCACTCTATCAATCATGAACCATGCCTCCCTGCACCGCCCACTTACGACGGAAATCCGTCCACCTGCCGCTCATTTTTATCTCAGTGCTCCCTTGTGCTTGAGCTGCAGGCATCATCTTTTCCCACTGAACGCTCCAAGGTTGCCTACATCATCACTCTCCTTTCTGGTAAAGCAAGAGAATGGGGGACAGCCTTATGGGATGCCCAGATGCCCTGCTGCTACACGTACAAGACTTTCACGGATGAAATGAGACAGGTTTTCGATCGTTCATTCACGGGGCGTCAGGCGGCAGCTCAGTTACTTGAACTACGTCAGGGATCTCGATCTGTCTCTGATTATGCTATTGATTTTCGGACTCTGGCTCCCTCTTGTGGTTGGAAGAATCGGGCACTCTTCGACACTTTCCTTCACGGACTCTCTGACCCAGTCAAGGATGAGTTAGCAGCCCGAGAGCTCCCTTCCAACCTTCAGGGGCTCATTGACCTGGCTACAAGTATTGACGCCCGCAAACGAACACGACAAAGGGAGTCTCGTCAGTTCCTCAACGTACCCGCTCCTAACACAGACACACCTAAGCCCCCCCAGAACCTATGCAGGTCGACTGCGCGCACATCTCGTCCAAGGAACGTCAACGTCGGAAGGATGATGGTGCTTGCTTCTACTGTGGTCAGGTTGGCCACGTCGTACGAACCTGTCCATTAAAAAGCCGGGACACCCCGGTAGTTCTGGGGGTACGGGGCAGTTCTACACAACACCCATCTCCTAACCTTCGCTCTCGCTTCCCAGTGACCCTGATTTATGACAATCGGCCTCACGTCACACACGCCCTAGTAGACTCTGGAGCAGACCAGAATTTAATCTCCTCAGCTATGGTTTCTCAACTCAAGATTCCACACACCCCACTTAACCAACCATTTAGCGTACAGGCCCTTGATGGCAGCAAGCTCTCCTCAATCACCCACCGCACTGCTCCAGTCACACTGCAGTTTTCTGGTAATCATGTTGAAACCACCACGTTCCTCATCATTAAGAGTGCTCATGCACCTATAGTTCTGGGTCTTCCATGGTTAAAACTACATAACCCTCACATCGACTGGGCAAGGAGAAGCATCCTGGATTGGAGCCCTACTTGCCACTCCTCATGCCTCCGTTCCGCTGCCACCAGAAGCGTCTTGCCCACCTCTCTGGAGGAGATCCCTGACATTTCCAAGGTCCCTGCCGAGTACCACGACCTTCGCCAGGTGTTCAGTAAGTCACATGCCATCTCATTACCTCCTCACCGTCCATATGACTGTGCCATCAACCTACTTCCAGGCACCACTCCACCTAAAGGGCGACTCTACTCTCTCTCACGTCCCGAGAGAGAAGCCATGGAAAAATACATCTCTGAGTCACTTTCAGCTGGAATCATACGCCCTTCCTCCTCCCCTGCAGGGGCGGGCTTTTTCTTTGTGGAAAAAAAGGACAAGTCCCTCAGACCCTGCATCGATTATAGAGGCCTTAATGAGATTACAGTCAAGAACCGCTACCCGCTTCCCCTCATGTCTACCGCATTTGAATTACTCCAGGATGCCCGCCTGTTTTCCAAGTTAGACCTAAGAAACGCTTACCACCTGGTCAGGATAAGAGAGGGTGATGAGTGGAAGACTGCATTCAACACCCCTACGGGTCATTATGAGTACCTGGTTGTTCCATTTGGTCTGACCAATGCACCGGCAGTTTTTCAGGCACTCATTAATGATGTCCTTAGAGACTTTCTCAATGTTTTTGTGTTCGCTTACCTTGACGACATTCTAATCTTCTCTCACTCCTTAGAGGAACATAAGCTCCACGTGCGTCAGGTCCTTCAACGTCTGCTGGAAAATAAACTCTATGTCAAGGCTGAGAAGTGTGAATTTCACTGTGAGTCCACCTCCTTCCTGGGATATGCCATTTCACCATCAGGTATGCAGATGGACCCAGTCAAGGTAAAAGCCGTCACGGATTGGCCAACACCATCGTCAAGGCGGGAGCTTCAACGCTTTTTGGGCTTTGCCAATTTCTATCGGCGTTTTATCCGTGACTACAGCACAGTGGCAGCCCCACTCACATCTCTCACATCCACCAAGATCCCTTTTCGATGGAACCCCCTAGCAGAGAAGGCCTTCAATGAGCTCAAGCAGCGCTTTACCACAGCACCCATCCTCACCTTTCCTGATCCATCTCTCCAGTTCATTGTCGAAGTTGATGCTTCCGAGACAGGAGTGGGAGCCGTGCTTTCTCAGAAAACACCAAAGGACAACAAACTTCATCCATGCTCTTTCTTTTCTCGTCGGCTCACGCCCCCTGAACGGAACTATGACATTGGGGATCGTGAGTTGCTAGCAGTCAAGGTTGCCCTCGAAGAATGGAGACATTGGTTGGAAGGAGCTGAACACCCATTTCTTGTTTGGACTGATCACAAGAACCTAGAATACCTCAAGTCAGCCAAGAGACTCAATTCACGTCAGGCACGCTGGTCACTGTTCTTTTCACGGTTTAACTTCATGCTGTCATATCGCCCAGGAACCAAGAATACTAAGCCCGATGCCCTCTCCCGACAGTTTCCCGCCCCCCAGGACATATCCACAAGGGAAACTATTCTTCCCCCCCAGTGCCTTATAGCTGTAACCCGGTTAGATGTGGAAAACCTGGTCCTGCAATCTCTTGAACAGGAGCCAGGCCCCAGTAATGTCCCTCCTGGTCTACTTTTCGTCCCGCTGTCTGTTCGCTCCCAAGTCTTGGAATGGGGCCACAGCTCCAGGCTAGCCTGTCACCCAGGGGCGACTCGCACCTTCTCAATGCTCCATCAACGCTTCTGGTGGCCGACTATCAAGGAGGATGTCAAAAGCTTTGTGGCGTCTTGTGATATCTGCACCAGGAATAAGACAACAAATCGTCCGCCTGAGGGACTCCTAAGACCCCTTCCCATTCCCCATCGCCCTTGGTCTCACATTTCACTGGACTTCATAACCGGATTGCCACCTTCCAACAATAATACCTGCATTTTAACAGTTGTTGACCGGTTTTCCAAGTCAGCCCACTTCATTCCTCTACCAAAGCTTCCGTCTGCCAAGGAAACGGCTGAACTCCTTATCTCCCACGTTTTCAGAATCCACGGCCTCCCATCGGATATAGTTTCGGATAGGGGCCCGCAGTTCTCTGCACAATTTTGGAAAGCCTTCTGTGGCCTTATTGGCGCCACCCCCAGCCTCTCATCAGGATTTCACCCTCAGACCAATGGTCAAACCGAGCGCATGAATCAAGAATTGGAGAAATCTCTGAGATGCATGACCTCACAGGATGCAGCTTCTTGGAGTCGTTTCCTCCCTTGGATTGAGTATGCGCATAACTCGCTCCCCACCTCCTCCACAGGCATGTCACCTTTTCAGTGTTGCCTCGGCTATCAACCACCACTGTTTCCAACCCAGGAGGAAGAAACTGCTGTCCCTTCAGCTCAAGCCTTCATCCGTCGTTGTAAAAGGACATGGCAACGAGCTCGTGCTCAATTACAACGTTCCGTGGCCATTTTTCAGCGCAAGGCCAATCTCCACCGCTCAGCTGCTCCAGTTTACAGAGTTGGACAAAGAGTTATGCTCTCCACACGTAACCTACCACTCAAGACTACATCCCAGAAACTCTCGCCTAAGTTCATTGGCCCATTCACAATCTCCACCCCGAGGCACCCTCAAGAACGCCAGGTGTCGTTCGTAGAGGGGGGGGTACTGTCACAGCACGCTAGGTCATGCCCATATCTCAGGCAAGATCATGATCACCTGCACACTCCTGCTCCACGATCCATCCCGTTCCTTGCTTTTCACCACCTCATTCACTGCTCCAAACACACCTGTTCTCAATTTCTGATCATCACAGCTCTCTATTTAACACACCTTCAGACAACAGCTCTCTGCCAGATTATTGTGTGCTATCCATGCCCAGTATTCCAGCGTTTCTCTCTGTTTTGAACTCCCGGATCTCGACCACGCTCTGTTTTCACGACCTCGTCTTTGTCTCACGCTACGGATCTTTCGTCTATACGGATTTACTGTTGCTGACCCTTGGATTTGTTTATCGACCACGAGCTCTGATCACGGACTTTCTCGGTTTCACGTTTCTGACCTCTGCCTGTTCATCGACCACGAGCTATTGTTTCGGATCTAGCAGCCTGCGCGATTCGTCTGCCTCGCTTCGCGGGATTGTCATCACCGGCAAACAGCGTATGCTCTTTCTACACGCGCCGGCTCGGCACTTCCGCATTCCTGCCACAGAGCCCATTCGGAAAAGCAGTGAGCGCGCTCTCGGCACTTCCGCATTCCAGCCACTGAGCTCATTGACTCTAAGCGCTGCACTCGCTCTCTACATACACCGGCTCTACTCTGCATTCGCGCTGCAGAGCTCGTGCAGAGAAACAGTAAAAGCTCACTCTGCGCTTGGATCCTTCACCCCCACGCACGCCCGTGACAGAATGTACTACGAAGGTCGCTGCTGCTACATGCAAAACACTGAAGACACAGACCCCACAGGACTTCTACAAAGCGCATCAGGTAATAACGTTTTGTCTGGACTTGGCCCCCCCTGTTGTTTAGGGATGCTCCTAACAGCACTTAACAGGGCGTTTTGCATTTTCATGTGAACAAAGATATTTATAAATCGTAGGTCTTGTGGACAGAATTTTTTTTTTTTTTAAACGACATAGAAAAATCTCAGTTTTTAAAAAAACCTGGCTATGTGTGGACATGGCCTAAAAGAAAGACATTCTATAGCAAGCATGTGGCGAGGCTCACCAAGTTGCCAAAAGATGCGCCAGCAAACTTTCCAATAATGTCAGTACACAATATCATCAAGAATTTAAAGGAAACATGTTAAAGGGAAGGGCAAAAAACAAAACAAAAAAACACTTCTGAATATGCGTGATTTCCGATATCTTAGACATCACTGTATTTAAAACGGTTCTGTTTCCGTAGCGGATTTCATGATGTGGGCTCGGGTAAACCTTTGTCTCTTAACAGTGTTTGTAGCTGCATTTAAAAATGCAACTTAAGGCTTAAGGAATCAATAAGGTCAAAGATATCTCTGGGATCTGTCTCATGGCATGCTGGAGAAATGTTTTGTGGTCTAACAAGTCAACATTTCAAATATTTTTTATAAACAACAGCTGACATGTTTTCTGGGTCTAAGAGGAAAAGGACCACTGGCGCCGTTATCAGCATCAGGTTCAAAAGCCAGCATCAGTCATGGTATGTGGTGTGCCAGTGCCTGTGGCATGGGTAAATTGCATATCTGTGTGGGCACCATTAATGTAGAAAAATCTGTTTGTTTTGGAGCAACATATGCTGCCATCCAAACACCATCTTCTTTTCAGAGACATCCCTGTATTTTTCAGCAAGACAACGCCAAACCATATTCTGCTCAAATTACACATGCACGACTACTAAAAAACTGAGTACAGGTAATAGACTGGCCTGTCTGCTCTAGCTGAGAATGTATGATGCATTAGTAAATGCATAATATGGCAACAAAGACCCTTCATACAATTGTATAGCTGAAGACCTACATAACGGAAGAATAGGGGAAATGCCAGCTAAACTTGACCAACTGGTGTATTCAGTCCCCAAATGCTTAAAAAGTGTTAATGAACTGAAATGGTGGTGGCACATATCAGTAAATAAAAACTTTTACAACTTTTTTGTAGGGTGTTGCAGATGCCAAATTTGAAGTGAATTCATATTTTCAACAACTAAATTCACATGGTAAATCATCAAATAATGAGTTGTTTTCAACATAGTACAAGGTGAAGAGGCTTTACAGATGACTCCTTTGTGGTTTTGTGGCAATTGCGGTTGTAACAACATATTAAAAAAACACATGAGGGTATAAAATAGGATTTCTGCTCCACACAGACTCTTCACTGATGTCACACAAGGCTCAGTACTTGGTCCTCTTCTGTTCTCCCTCTATATCAGGTCTCTTGGTAATGTCATATCTCCACATGGCTGATCCACATGGCCTTTCATACTGTACCATTGTTATGCAGATGACACTCAACTCATTCTCTCCTTTCATCCCTTATACTGATGTTTCCACTCATATCTCAGCATTTCGGGCACCCTGAATGGCACCCTGGATGGTGATTCATTCAGCTGTCAGGATCTTATGATCTCCCTGGACAACACTCAGATCGCTCCTTCAGTCACTGAAGACCACAACATTGGGGTAACTCTGAACAATCCCCTCACGTTGCTAACCTTACTCACTCTTGTTGATTTCTTCTTTATAACCTCAGCATAATTTGCACATTTTTCTCTTTACAAAAGCCATTCAGGTGCTTGTTCAGTCTCTTGTTATTTCAAGACTGGAGTAATGCAATTCAGGGTCTGCGTCTGTCCACAATTCGTCCTCTGCAGCTGATCCAGAATGTAGCTGCATGACTTGTTTTCAACCTTCATAAGTTCTCCCACACCATGCCACTTCTCTGCTCCCTTCACTGGCTTCCTGTAGCTGCCCGCATCAAATTCAAAACACTGATGCTTGCCTACAAAGCTAAAAACAGACCAGCCCCCACTTACCTCAAAGCACTTATCACACACCGCACTGCACCACGTTCCCTCCGATCCTCCAGCACTACTTGACTGGCCACCATATCTCCGGGATTGAGGTATATATCCATCTAGACTTGGGTGGTGGAATGAACTTGCTTTATATGTCCGTATAGCCAAGTAACTGACAATCTTGAATCTAGCGACAAATAAAGAATCTGTTTCTTAGGTATTTTAGTTAACTCCCAAAGTGTATGGATATATTTAATTATGGAAACAATCTACAGTATGTAAGTTGATCTGGATAAGAGTATCTGCCAAATGCCTAAATGTAAATGTAAAGTAAAATGCAGGAGGACATAAGAATGGAATGTATTAGTCTTTAATTAATCACTCCACCGAATTTCTTTCCCAATTTGGTCATCTGTCAATTTCAATCCACCAGCCAACAGCGGCACATTTCAACCAAGAAAGGTGAAGATGCGTCCTCTGAGGAAGTTGACCACATCATTTTGAACAGATGTGTATACTGTTTCACACAGCAGCATAAAACATGCTGAGGAAAACTCATTCTGTATACATGATCTTAGAGATGCCCATGATTAATGATTGAGAGAGGAGAAATAGTATGCCCTCCTAAGCAGCACAGCTTCCAGACATACAGTAGATGATTATAACATTGTTGGGATTTAAACTCATGTCCTCATGATAAGACAAATGCTTCTCTTTTCCACGATTTTATGAGTTCTGTCTTTAATTTAAATATTTTTAGTCTGGATATAAATCTGACTAAATGTTTATTTTGGGAGTCAGTTCTAGCTCTTGCCATTTTATTCTCCACACAATACAGTTTACGATGTAATTTTACAGCCACCTCTGCACATTTAAGTCCATACTTCATATTAAGTCCATACTGTACATACATAGTTCCTTCTACATTTGACGCATATGGACGCACTAGCCAAACTGCCATAAATGTCAACAGGTGCCACGCTGATGAGTATAATTAACCCAGGGGTACTTTTGCCCAATAGACCATGCCTCTCACAGATAAAGGGCAGAAATACAAAAAGGAGCAGATACACATACAACGACCATGGGATAAGAGGGAAAAAAAGAGGGAGAGAGGTGTGTGGAACTTGGCCTGAGGCTTCCAGGGCCTCATCAGGCCCCCAATGGCAGTGGCTCTGCTGAGTGAATCATGATGAGTTGTTTTTCTGCGCTGCTGCCTGGTTTCCTAATGCAAGGAGACATGCCTCTCCTAAGAGAATATCCCACAGGAAACTGGCAGAACGACACTTCTTTTTCTCTCTCTCCCTCTCTCTCCCATCCTTTAGTCACCATCACAAGTTTGACAGCCACCCCGTCTGAGCCAATCACTCCTGCCTAGTTTTACAGTAATTAGTGATCTGTGAGCTCCAGTGCAGCACACACATTACAGCTTGCAATGCACACAAGTCAGCAGAACAAACTCTAGAAACATGAATGCAGCCTCCCCTAGGACCACTGTGCTCTGACGCCTTTTGCACTACAAAGTATAATGATAAGCTGTCATAATTTTTAAATCGCCATCTGATTATTTTCCTGTAAGATTGTTTTTGTCTAGCCAGCCTGATCTGTGGAATTACAGACTGCAAACTGTATAGTGTGTTTAAAGGATTCATTTCAAAATTGCGTCTTTATCAGCAACAGCATGACAGAGGGTGAAGGCTTTCATAATGTTTGAAGGATCAACAACGTTAAAAGATGGTTTCTTATTTAGTATGTTTTATTGAGTATTCTCATTTAACCACCAAATATATATTTCTTTTTATACAAACTATAGTTCTGTAATAAATAACAGCCAGTCAATGCAATCATTGATTTAAGACCACTTGTACTGTAGCACTGAAGTAGACCAACTATATTCCATGTGAAATATTACCTCAATATCTAAAAAAAAAAAAAAAAAAAACTAATGCAACTACAGTTACACATGTTGGCATGGTCAAAAGGGAAAATTATTGTCACTGGAAACCTAAGAAAATAGGGTATACTTTCTTTGTATAAGAATAACATTTCTCCGAAGTCCATAGAACTGTTTGAAGCTGACTAAATACCTCATCTCAGTCAACCTCATCTGAAACATTAGTAACCACAGACAACAGCTAATTTCATGCAAAACTTCTTTACTTAAAATTCACCCATAGTGGAAATGTAAACATTTAAAAATGTAAAAATCCCTGGCTTAACAATGTGGATTCAAAACTGCAACAGTTCAAGTCTTACAATGAGACAGGAATTAAAATGCAATAAAAATAAATATACATGCTTTTTAAAGTTACCCCAAACTAAAAGCTTTTTCCTGTCTGCAGCCATTTTTATTTTACAAATCCATGGCACGATCAACAAACCATAAAAGAAAATATTTAGGGGAAGAAAAAAAAATCACATTTACCTAACCTCCATTTTATCTCTAAGATCCTAGAAAATGCTGTTGCTCAGCAACCAAACGCAGGGTGTAGACCTCTTTACCGTACTGAAATAGTGCTGCTTAAAGTAGTAAACTACCTAATGCTTAAGCATGTGAGTCCTGGTGTTACTTTAACACCGTAACATCTTATTTGACTGATTGTTGTCAACAAGGCTTGATTTTAGGCCCGCTGATTTTCTCCTTGCATATACTATATAAAAAAAAAACATATTATTATTATTATTATTATCAATAATAATAATAACATCAATAATAATAAACATTGATTACAAAATAATACAAATGACATATAAAGCAATAAATGGTCTTGACCATGGTGAACTTTGGTCTGTTACAGGCAGTTCAAACATACTGTACTTTCAACACACTGAGTATGGTTTGTCTTTTCTCCTAATTGTACACAGGAATTTACAATACACAATATATATTACATAAAAAAACTATGGAGTACTTACTGTAACCAGTTCATAACTGGAACAGTATTCTTCCAAGTCAAAGCTATAAAATTGGCTCAATTGTAGAAAGCGTTCATGATCCCCACTGACCCTGACCTAGGAGTTTACTAGAAACAACAATGTATAATGAGATAAAAAAAACTCTGTGAGTTCATACATATATATATATATATATATATATGCTCATGGATGCAATCCTGAAGATTGCTTAAAATGTTGTGTTCCATTAATAATAAATGGATTGGGTATAATTCAGATAGTTTATAAACAGGCTATTTTTATTTTTTTATTATTATTTGTGTTGCTGTTCAAAATATGGGTAAACAGGATTGTTTAATTGTGAACAGAACAGGAATAGAACGTTAACACACCCAAGTTTTGTGTTAGGAGCTTATGGGATCTGCTCATCGGAGGCTGCTACATTATTTATCCAATGCTCTTGATAGATCCAGGTCTTGTCTTTGTGTCTCCACTGCTATCCAGGCTACTGACAAATTTATGAAATGAGCTAATGAATAAATAATTTCATCCAATGATGTGTTATTACTTTATTGCTTTTCCACTCTCCCGTGTCACTCTCTGCAATAACATAAAAGATCGCAGAATTGGAGGAAAGCACTGAAAGTCAGCCTGTCGTGAAAACCTACTCTTCCTCTTCCTAGCAACAGTCCTTCAAATGCAGGTCTTTCCACTAAAGCCTCCCACAATAAATAGTGAGCAAGGAGAAAAGGAGGAGGATGAGGTTGACTGAGCGACCAAAGGGGGGGATGTGGGAGGCTTGTCCTCTGTGTGAAGATGAGGTGACTCAGGATGCCATTGATTTTCTCCAGAGCAGCCTCACAGCCTTTAATCACCTGCTCCCAGACTCTTTCAGTGTGCGGCCCAGGAGCCAGTGAGCAGTGCTTTATTAGCGTCTGCCCCACAACACATAAGCTCCAAATCCATCTCTAGCACTAGTGCACTTTTGACAGCCTGATAAAAGCTCAGACTGAGAATGAAAGAAGCCAAACCCATTTTGCTATGATTAGGTCTAGTGTAGCGTACCCTCTCTTCTGTCTACCGCAATAGATAATGCAGGTAGAGGGGGTGATCATGGGTGACAGAATATTCTGGGGAGATTGGTTGTTTGTTTGGTTTAGCAGCATTCAAAAGGAATGCTCATTTGAATGAAGGAATGAAGCAAGAACTCTCATACCCAGATTCGCAAACGTAATATTTAAATATAATATTAGGCAAATACATAAAATCATATTTATTTATTGGCCTTTTAAATACAAACCAGTTACATTACAACCTTTTACATTATTTCAGACAACATTAACTTTGAATTATAATAATAGCAGGCAAGACGTAGTTTAAGCAATAATAAGCAGTAAGGTATAGGCATAACTGTATGAAAATATTTCATCTAATTTAATTAAAATTTAATTTCTCCACCTCCCAAAAAATCAGGCTGGTTGGTGGTTTTGCTACTATAAATTCCGCATAGGGGTGAATAGGGAGAGGAATAAATGTGAGCGATGCCACTATAGCCTGTTCCCAAGAAGGGCTCCGGTTAATTGATAAGTACTATAATAATTAGAGAATCTAGACTCACATTGAGAACGACAAACAGAAATTGTATTATATTTACAGAAATATCATTATGTATTTATCAAAATACACATTTAATAATGTGATCATCTGGATATCATCAATACTGAAGACATCCAAAATATGCAATAATCTCCTTTGAACAGTTGATATTGAGATGTGTCTGCTACTCATGCTCTCTAAAGCCTTCTTAATAGCTCTAATCTGAGGTTCTGTGTAATTGGTGGTTTTTGAGGCTGGTAACTCTAAATTAACTTCTCCTCTGCAGTAGAGGTACGTTTTGATCTTGCTTTCACAGGGTGGTCTTCATGAGAACCAGTTTCATCATGGTACTTGATGGGTTTTGCAAATGCACTTGACAATACTGATCTTGAAAGAACTATTCTATTAATACCTATTCCAGAACATCTTAAATTACCTAATGTAATTTGTGTTATTTCATAGTTATTTCATAAAAAATCCAGAATTATTCTATAATGTAGAAAATGAATACGAACTTGTGACCACACGTTTGACTAGCACTTTTTAGGCATAGACTTAATTCAATTTGCTTTGAGAGTTCGGTCCATATTGAGCTGGTAGCCTCATGAGGTTCCTGCAGGTTTGTCACTGAAGCAATTCTCCCATTCCACCACATCCCAAAAGTGCTCTATTGGATTAAGAACTGGTGACACCTAAGTACAGTACAGCAAACTCACTGTCCTGATCAAATGACGTTTATGGTCCTAAAGGGATGGACATGGTCAACAACAATACTCAAGCACTAAGGGCCCCAAAGTGTGCCAAGAAAATACTCCCAACACCATTCCACCACCACGTCCACCAGCCTGAACCATTGATACATGGCAGGATGGATCCATGCTTTCATGTTGTTTATGCCACGTTCTAACCCTACCATCTGAATGTTACAGCATAAGTTGAGAATTATTAGACCAGGCAATGTTTTTCTAATCTTGTGTTTAGCCCATGCAAATTGTAGCCTCGGTATCAAGTGGCAACTGGTGTTGTCTTCTGCAGCTGTAGCCTATCTGCTTTAAGGTTTGATGTGTTGTGTTTTCAGAAATCTCTTTAAAATACCTTATGTTATAATGATGATATTTACATTTACATTTAGGCATTTGTTCCATCTTTAAATAAATCCTTTCACTGGTTCATTATGTTACTAACTAGAAGTATCATCAGTCAAACTCTGTTGGTTAGGTTTTTTTTGGGGGGTGGAGGTTGTGTATGTGTGAGGAGTGGAGGTTAACCCCAATACCTAAGATACAGATAGATCTTTAGTTGCCAGGCAGTGACTTGGCTGTATGGACATCTAGATTAAGTTCATTGCACCACCTAGAAACCAGAACAGAAAACAGTCTAGATAAGTGTTTTCCTTAATCCCTGAACGATGGTGGCATTTTTAGCGTTGTAGGCAAGACTCAGTGTTTTGAATTTGATACAGGCAGCTTCAGGAAGCCAGTCAAAGGAGTGGAGATGTGGGGTAGTGTAGGAGAACTTAGGAAGGTTGAAACCATGTTGTGCAGCTGCATTCTGTATCAGCTACAGAGGACGAATTTTGCACAGAAGCAGATCTGCCAGAAGTGAGTTGCAGTAATAGAGTCTTGAAATAACAAGGGAATGAACAAGCACCTGAGTGGCATGTGTGGAGAGAAATTGACGAATTCTTCTGATATTATAAAGAAGAAATCAAAAAGAGAAAGTTAAGTTAGCAATGTGAGGGGGATAAGGACCTGGAATGAACAGCAGTTCGTTTCAGTCTGGCAGAAATGCATAGATATGGGTGAAAATCTGAGTGTCTGAGGGACAAAATAAGAGAATTAATTGATTGTCATCCCCCAACCAATGGTATAAAAACCCATGTGAGGATATGCCCTGACCAAGAGAAGGTATAAAAGGACATATACAGTATATATGTTGACCAAGTACTGAGTCTTGTAGGACATTGGTGGAGAGTTTGCATGGAGCAGACATGGATCACCTATATGTTACCTCATAAAACTGATCATCTAGGTCGAAAGCAAACCATTGCCATGCCATGCACGTCCAAGGCTTGAAAGGATAGACAAGAGTACCTTGTAGTTTACCGTATTGAATTCTGCTGAGAGGTCCAGGAAGTTGAGGACAAATGACAGTTTAGGTGATCTAACAGCATTAAGCTTTTCTGTGACAGCCAGAATGGACGTCTCTGTGGAATGTGCCTTTTTGAATCCAGGTAATTATGTTCTCAGAGAGATAAAGAGACGTTTGATTGCAAACAGAGCATCAATAATTTTAGAGAGAAAAATGAGAAATGGCCGATAATTACTGATGTCTGCTGGAGCCAGTCAGGGTTTCTTGAAGATGGTAGTAACCCTTGACTTCTTTAATGCAGCAGGAACATGAGCAGATGATATGGAAAGTTTGATGATAGTTGTGATAAAGGGGAGGAGGTCTTGTGAACATTGTGAAACTGGCTCCAATGGACAGGTGGTAGGAATTATATTTGACTTGTTACTTTTCTATCAGCTCAAACTAATCTGGCCATTTTCCTCTGACCTCTGCATTTTCACCCAAAGAGCTGGACGGATATTTTCACTTTTTTAAAAAACCATTCTCTAAATCCTAACAAAGATTGTACATGAAAATCCCAGTAGATTTTGGTTTCAGAAATAAGCAGACCGCCGACAACCATGCCACATTCAAAGTCACCTAAAATCACCCTTTCTTCCCCATTCTGATGTTTGGTTTGAATTTCAGTAAATCAAATTGAACACATCTACATGCCTAAATGCATAGAGTTACTGATGGCAGATTCATTGGTTAAAACTGTTAAAGCTCAAGTAGCATGGTCACTTGCTGGTCGGTGTTAACGAGGAGGCTTCTGACTTCAAACTGTGTATTTGGATTTTCAGATATGTCAGGTAGAATAAAAGTTATCATTACTTTTATAAAGAGCAAGTTTTACTGCTACCAGAATATGGATTTGTTCTACAAACATGAACAAAATGAGCATAATAAGCATATTAAGCAAATGAGCGTATTATAATGTTTTTTTGGTCACCCGGAAACAAGAATAAACACACATGTTCAATATACTGTATATATCTGTGCGATTTCTTTGCCTATGTGACCCATTTTCTAATTATTTGCTCAGTCATATTTCAGATGTCAGTTAAAATGAACAAAAATCAGTTAATCATATTGCCTACTTAGCGCTGAAAGAAGGATATGACACTCTATATTGCACAGTCCTGAGCCCTATATATGTTTAGATGATTTTTTTATTTTTGTAAACAATTAATGGCTAAAATGCTCTGCTTCCAACTTTGTGGCAACAATGCCCTTTTCTGTTCCAACATGACCGTGCCCTACTGCACAAAGCAAGGACTATAAAGGCATGGTTTGATGAGTTTGGTGTAGAAGAACTTGATTGGCCCAGACAGAGCTCTGACCTCAACTTCATCGAGCAAGTTTGGAATGAACTGAAACAGAGATTGTAAGCCAGCCTTCTCTTCCAACATCAGTGCCTGACTTCATTAATGCTCTACAGAATGAATGGGCAAAAATTCCCACAGAAAAACTTAAAAAATTTTGTGGACAGCCTACCAAGAAGAGTGAAAGCGGTTATACAGTAGCTCCAAAAGGGTTACCATATTAAAATATATGTCATGCACACTCGTAACACGACCGGCACTAGGACCCGGAAGTAATACGGTCGAATTTCAGGAAGCATAGTGAGTATGGTACTCGGTACTCACCGATTCGGGTTGCTTCTTTGATTGTGTGTGTGTTGCTAGAACGCGGATTTATTTGTGTAGATCCTAGCTCTTCGTGTAAGAGAGTTCTTAGACAAATCGCGTGGTTATCCTGCCTACTCGCATTGCTTCCGCGTTTTTCACGCTACACGGGCTAACTGCTAAGGCTTCTGTGCTTACCCTCCGATAGCTTGTGACAGAATGACACAGCCAAAAGTAGTAAACCCAGCAGAGTTTGCTTGCCTCTGTGATGTGGTTGACCAGCATGCCGACCTTATCAATAAGCTCCGTGGGGAAGTCGTGTCTCTCCGAAAGGACCTCCAAGACGTTGCGGCTTTGCGCCACAAGGTGGTGGAGCTACAGCAGGAGAACACAACCATCTGCGGGGTGGCTGCTCACTCGGTTGTTGCCACGCCCATCGCACCGTCAACCCCTCCCTAACCGCATTGGATCTTGTGTTTGAGTTTAATTCCACCAAATACTCCACAGCCCGACTGTGCGTTGCGCTTCTCGTCTCGTCTCGTTGCTATCCAGGCAGGCAGCTGAGTGGGCCACGGCGGGTCGTCCGTGAGTCGCTACACAGCAGACTTTCGTACTCTCGCCATGCAGACCACCTGGGGAGACGCCACCCTCCGGACGGCCTACTACGAGGGACTGGCCTCACGGATCAATGACAAACTCGCCGGACGAGAGATTCCCGCCATGCTGGAAGGACTGATTCAGCTCTCCCTCCACATTGACCAGTGCCTGCTCTCTTGTCCAAGGCCAGCCCCCCGGACCCTGCCACCCACTATGTCACCTTCATACCCTCATGCCCCAGTTCCTGAGATTTGTCCCTCCTTCACCACCACCGCCATGGCACCCGTCAGATCTCCATGGCACCCGTCGGATGTCCACCTCCCGCCATGGTTAACACCGGAGCCGGGGAACCCATGCAACTAGGATGCGCCTCCTTGACCACTGCAGAATGGGAACAATGCTTCAGAGAAGGTCTCTGCATCTACTGTGGGTCAGCGGTGCACCACAGGGCCCTCTGCCCACTTCACCTCTCGGTCACGACACCCAATAATTCCTGTCTCACGGCCCTCCTCCTCGCCTGCCGCCGCGGGGTTCTTCTTTGTGAAGAAGAAAGGGGGCGACTTGCGTCCCTGTGTCGATTATCGCCAAAGAACTGGGAGTGGAACAGTTCAGGGGCTTAATAACCACCATTAAGAACAGACACCCTTTGCCACCCGGAGCGCCTACAACTTGGTGCGCACCAGAGACTGCGATGAGTGGAAGACGGCTTTCATCACCCCTACTGGACACTACGAGAGCTTGGTCATCCCATTCGGACTCTGCAATGCACCCGCCGCCTTCCAACAGGTAATCAACGATGTCCTTAGGGACATGCTAGGGCGGTGGGTGTTCGTTTACCTGGACGACATCCTTATTTATTCACGCACAGCCGAGGAACACACCCAGCACGTCAGAGCGGTCCTTAAGAGATTACTCGCCCACCAACTGTACTGTAAGTTGGAAAAACGGTACCTTTCATGAGCGCTCCACCACATTCCTGGGTTTTGTCATCTCACCTCAGGGTGTGGCCATAGACCCACAGAAACTGGAAGTTGTGGGCCCCTACCCAAGACCCTCAAGCAACTTCAACGGGTAGGGGACTGCGAGCTGCTGGCTATAAAGTGGGCTTTGGAATAATGGCGACACTGGCTCCAGGGCGCCAGGGAGCCGTTCATCATCTGGAAGGACCATCAGAACCTAATCACCATCCACAACTTAAAACAGCTCAACCCGAGACAGGTGCGGTGGGCACTGTTCTTCGAACATTACAACTTCCACCTATCCTACCGTCCGGGGTCCAAGAACATCAAAGCTGACGCCCTCTCTCGACAACACGAAGAGGACGTCCCCCGGGCGGACCCCGCGCATGTCATCACACCCGCCAAGATCATTGCACCACTTCACTGGGACCTGGAAACAAGGGTTCGCCGTGCACAGGCGACGGAGACCGCACCAGCAGGTGTGCCGCTTGGGCGACTCTATGTGCCGAACACTGTAAGGGCCGAGGTGTTGCGATGGGGTCATTCCTCGTCATTATCTGGACACCCCGGCGCCAACCGCACCCTCCAATTTATCAGACGTGCCTTCTGGTGGCCATCTATGGCGAGTGACATCAAGGAGTACGTCCAGGCGTGCTCAGTGTGCGCCAGGGCCAAGAATACCAACCAACCGACACCGGAGGAACTCCAACCACTCCCCGTTCCCCATCGGCCCTGGACACACATTGCCGTCGATTTCATCATGAGCCTGCCAGCCTCCGAAGAGAAAAACACCATCTTAACCATCGTTGACCGGTTCTCCAAAGCCGTGCACCTGGTGGCCCTTGCCAGACTCCCGTCAGCCAAAGAAACGGCAGAGCTGATTTTAGAACACGTAGTCTGACTGCATGGGTTCCCAAAAGACATCGTCTCGGACAGGGGGCCCCAGTTCACCGCCCGGTTCTGAAAGGCATTCTGCCGTCTGACCAATTCCACCTGTAGTCTATCCTCTGGTTATCATCCCCAGACTAACGGTCAGACGAAGCGGACCAACCAACAACTGGAGCGCTGCCTGAGATGCTTTGTTGCCGATCGCCAGCGCTCCTGGGCCCACTACCTCCTATGGGCTGAGTTATATCACAATCTCCACATCTCTTCAGCCACCAATCTCAGTCCATTTGAGGTATGCCACGGTTTCCAACCTTTGATGTTAGATCATCAAGAACAGGAGGTTGAGGTGCCGTGGGCCCAACAGTTGGTTCGCCGATGTTGACGGCTGTGGAACCAAGCAAACGCCACCATCCAACAAGCCAACAACCGCTACGCCATTCAACATTGCCGTCGACATTACCTTCACCTTCACACGGAATCCAAGAAGCTATCACCCAGGTTCATCTGTCCATACCACATCATCCTCAGTATCAATCGGCTACTGGCTCCAGCTGCCTGCGGCGCTCCGGCTCCATCTGGAATTTCACACCTCCCAGCTCAAACCCTTCATCACTTCACCAATGGTTCCCCCCACCCACACTGCTCCTCCTCCCCGTATCATTAAGGGTGGTCCCGCCTACACCATTTGCCAGATCCTTGACTCATGTCCTTGAGGCAGAGGGCTCCAGTACCTGGTCAATTGGGAAGGTTACGGTCCCGAGGGGCGATCTTGGATTCCGGCTCGGTTTGTTCAAGACCCCGAACTCATCCAGGACTACCGTCGTCGGGTATCCTCCACCTCAGAACCGTCGAGAGTCGGTCCTGCACAGGGGTGTACTGTCATGCACACTCGTAACATTTGTGTAGATCCTAGCTTTTCGTGTAAGAGATTTCTTAGACAAATCGCGTGGTTATTCTGCCTACTTGCGTTGCTTCCACGTTTGGGTTTACCATCCACGCTACACGGGCTAACTGCTAAGGCTTCTGTGCTTACCCTCCGATAGCTTGTGACCATATATGTATTTGAATACAATGTCTGCATGTTTGGACAATTTCTACTGTCCATATAGTGTACAGTATACTGTATACAGTGCCTTGCAAAAGTATTCTTACCCCTTAAACCTTTTCACTATTTGTCATGTTACAACCACACATGTAAATGTACTTTATTAGGATTTTATATGATAGAGCAACACAAAGTGGTACATAATTATGAAGCGGGAGGAAAATTATAAATGGTCTTATTGTGGCATGCATTTGTAATCAGCGCCCCTGAGACAATATTTTGTAGAATCACCTTTCACTGTAATTACATCTGCAAGTTTTTGGAGGATGTCTCTACCAGCTAGATAGAGGAAATTTTTGCCCATTCCTCTTTGCGAAATGGCTTCAGCTCAGTTAAATTGGAAGTCTGTAAACAGCAATTTAGGTCTAGACTTTGACTGGGCCATACTTATACATGAATATGCTTTGATCTAAATCATTCTTTTGTAGCTTTGGCTGTATGCTTTTGCTGCCCGATTCTCCACTCCAGTCTCGAGCCTTTTGCTGACTCTAAAAGGTTTTGCTGTATTTGGCTCCATCCATCATCCATCCATCGTGTAACCAAGTAACCCACAGCATTAACCAAGTGAGCCACCACTGGACAAAAAGTACAATTTTGGTCTCATCTGACCAGAGCACCTTCTTCCACATGCTTGCTGTCTCCCCCACTTGGGGATTTGCAGTTATACCATACTCTTTCCATTTTGCCCCATGAGATGTTCAAAGCTTGGAATTTTTTTTATAACCTAACCCTGCTTTAAACATCTCCACAACTTTATCCCTGATCTGTCTGGTGTATTCCTTGGGCTTCATGATGCTGTTTGTTCTCTAATGTTCTCTACCAAATCACTGAGGGCGACACAGAACAGCTGAATTTATACTGAAATGAAGTTATATGCACACTACACATTTCAGATTTTTATTTGTAACAAAAAAAAATTAAAACAGTTTCCTTCGACTTCATAAAGATCTATCACATAAAATCACATGTGCTGCACTGTATATTCAGGATGGAGTTGGAGTCAAGGAGTAAACAAGCCAATCAAATGCTATTGTATATAACCTTGTGACCATTAGGAACATACTAATCCCAATATTATAAAATTTACCCCCTGCCATTTAACAAATAACTGCTTTTAATTCTCACAAAGGTTTCTAAAAATCTCAATTAAAATATAAATAATTTAGTAAAGCCTCTTAACAATTTGTGCAGTGCGGGAGACACACACACGCGCACACACACACACACACACACACACACACACACACACACACACACACACACACACACACATACAAAGAAAGAACAGAGAGAGAGAGAGAGAGAGAGAGCGCAACACTGCCCTGTCCTTTAGCCTTGATGGAAATACGCAGCATGTCTGTTCACACTGATAATTGCAAAGAGGTTCTGTTGGTGTTAGTGAGTCTCTGTACTATATATAGTCTCTTATACTATAGCAATGCTACAATGTAGTTAAATGTGCAAACAAGTACACACTGTCAAACTAACAGAGCTCTACTTGACCCTTCTGAGGCCTTAAGAAAAAAATATTCTATGCAACTATACCATTTTCTTCTGACACACATAACACCTGATACCCCAGTGCTCCCACTCCAATTCCACCTGAGTAATTAACCAGACCAATACAGACTGTAATTGGGTAGAAATAAAAAACATTTATTGAACCAACAATGTATATCAAACAAACAATATATTAATATTCACTGACTATTTTATATTCTTAGGTTTATTAATATAAAGTCTTCACATGATTTTAAGCCAAACTTCCTCTTCAGCCATTGGGCATTTTAAATATAAGCATAGCAGCTATGTGCAGTTGAAATATGCTCAGTCATGTTGGAAGAGCCATCCTCAAACTGTTCCCACAAAGGGAGCATGAAATTGTCCAAAATGTTTTGGTTTGCTGACGCATTAAGAGTTCCATCCACTGAAAATAAGGGGCCGAGGCCAACTCCTGAAACATAACCCCACACCTGTTCCAACATGACTGCTTACCAGTGCACAAAGCAAGGTCCATAAAGACATGGATGAGCGAGTTTTGTGTGGAAGAACTTGACTGGCCTGTCCTGACCTCAACCCGATAGAACACTTTTGAATTAAAGCGGAGACTGCGAGCCAGACCTTCTCGTCCAACATCAGGTGTCTGACCTCACAAATCCGCTTCTGGAAGAATTGTCAAAAATTCCCAATAAAAACACTCTGAAACCTTATGGAAAGCTTTTCCAGAAGAGATGAAGATGTTATTGAAGTTTATATGCATGTGAAGGCACTCACTCACTCATCGTCTATACCGCTTTATCCTTGTCACAGACTCAAATATGAGAGCAAAATCATTTGACACTCATTTCTCTTTTTTCAAGGTACACTCTAATCACCATTTCCTGTTGGCGTTGTAGTATTTTAAATGGGGAGACAATGCTCAACGCATTGTTCGCCATTTATGTAGGGTTTCAGCTCTGGTTCAGAGGTGAATCGAATCTTTAAGGATTCGAGTTAATTTTGTTAAACTTAATTAAAATTTATAGCGTACACTTTATCAACTACCTGACCAGCGTTTAGTATGATTTAGTGTAACTTACCAATTCTGTTTATCCCGCGGCCGACGACGATAATACAAAATCGGGTAGTCACAAGAGCAGAGTCTTGGGTTTAATCTTACGGTTTTAGTTATGAAACGAGCACCATTTTCAGCAAGGTATGCAGCTTTGTTTGTATACTTGTGTTACGTTTCGTTCTCATGGTTCGCCTCCGGTGAAGGGAATCACAGCGTTGCTGATTGGTTGGTGCTCTGGTTGAAATGACGTCCTTCAGGAAAGTCCTTCGGTGAGGCTTGGTTGCCTGATTACAGATGGCGCGCTCTGGAACTTCTTCAGTGGGTTTCTTCATTGCAGTTCTGGCACGAAGTCTCATTGAGAGTTCTCGAAGAGCTGATGATGTCAGCGAAGTCGGCGTAGCGCTCGCTAGGGCAAAAGACCGAGCGGCGAGCTTGCTTCCTTCAGATGGTCATGATCACGACGTGACGAAAGAACGACGAAAGAACGTGTTTGGATGAGTCCGGACACTGAGTTTTGTCCCTGTGTGTCAGTCCGTCCCACGGATGATTGGTCCAATCGGATGTGGTTGCGGGGCTTAGCCACGCCTCACTTGGTTCCCCCTTTTTTTGCATACATTAGGCCGGGTTTACGGCTGTCACGTGGGGCCAAGCCAATTACACTTTTAATTACCTTTTATAAAGTAATTTTACATGAGCTCTTGTTCATGCAACCAATTTTCTATGTACACTACTGTTGTTTGTATAAAACAACAGTAGTGTACACTTTCAATCGATACCACACATCCCCTATCTTACACACTCATTTATAGCTTTGTTCAATAAACAGGGTTTGTAAATGCTAATGATACCTTTAAAGTTATGTAGAATAAACAAACATAACACACAGATATAAAACATACTGAATATATGTTTCTAGCATTTTTATCCTACTGGCAGCATTAAAGATTGCTTAAATAGTGTCTCTGCTGTATCCCTCGTTGTTCTTTGAAAGCCATTTGGAGAACACATGTATCCTGGGGTCACTGAGATGTTCAAAGTGTGACTTGGTGGTTCCCCCCCCAACTCGGGGTGAAGCTGTAAAACTGTCCGCTTTGTTTACAGGATTGCCAATTTACACAATGGTTTTAGGTCTAGTTTGAGGCATCTGGCTTTAGTCTAGCTTCAAGCCCAGCAAACTTCCTGTCCCATGCCTGGTTAAGAACCAGCATCTTAGTTTTACAACCTCTCCTTTATGTTCCCGAATGAGATAAGGTTATCGGGATGGCACCATGATGTCTGGAAAAGAGGTTCTGGAATGTGATCGAGTGTTTGCTCTTAGTTGGGGGTCTGCTCGACCCTACAGCGTATATCAAACATAAGAAATAGTTGTACTTCACCCTAACTTTTGTATGGCAAATGCTTAGGTAAGCCCAACAAGCCATGTAGCAAGAAAAAGACAAAGACAAAGAGGCAACAACTCAGGTTCTACAACTGAGCACTGCAACTTAACATCTCATATTACTAATATTAAACTTAAAACACTCGTTTAGCAGACTGTTGTTCCCCACAGTTTACTCTCATGAACATCATTTTTTTTTTCTTATCCTGGAGAATAATTACAGTTCATCCTTTTAGAATGAACATGAGGGGGAGGGACTTGTTTATTTTGTGGAGCCTTACACAGAACGTGGGGCCCTACACAGCGTGCATAGAGAGCAACAACTAAAGCAAGGATCACACAAGACCCACCAGAAGGATTTATTTTCCATAGGAGTTAACTTGGCGACACAGTGACTTATTGGTTAGCACTGCTGCCTTGCGGAGTCCAGGGTCCAGGGTCTGGGTTTGTTTTCCATCTTGGGATTTGTGCATGGAGTTTGCAGGTTTCTTCTAGCCTTCGTGGGCTTCCTCCCACAATCCAAAAATCCAAAGACATGCAGAATAGGTTAACTGTTAACTGATGTTCCCAAATCCCCTGTAGTGTGTGTATGTTAATCGAAGGTCCCACTACAGTTGTTAAATGGGAATAAATACAATGCTAATCAATACTGGCAATACAATATTGATGGAGGAGTTAATTTAGCTTCCCCAGTAAGATTGCTGGATTCAGTACTTTTCTCTCACTCGTCCTATTTATTACTCACAAATAACAAACTAGATGGCTGGCTATAAATAAATGTGCAAGGCAGAAATTGAGATAGACCTTAATACAGTTTCTAGACCTGATCTGATGCCTTCTAACCCCTGACTTTAACCCCTGATCCCTGAGACACTATAACAGAACAACACACTTTAACAAGGCATATACTTAGAGTTTTGCAGCAAAGCGTACATACAAAAATCTGGTTTATCCTCAGCTTTAGGCAGTCTCAAATGTCAAATACATGTAGCTAAACAACGTTTTAGACCGTACATTGATTTACAACAAAATTGTGCTTGTGGCTTTGCACATCTCTGCACTACTCCGGGCTTGCATGTTAATTAATCTTCAATGACTAAGACTTTTCCAATAGTCAAATTGTAGGATAAATATAGAAATAGCTATAGAGTATGGTGAAAAAAGAGAAATAATGGTCAGGTTAATGGTTAAAAGTACATCCTACCAGGAAACCCTGTTTAATTGTATTTTTATTTATAGTAAAACTATCCCTAATAATTCTTACATAACATACGAGTATGTGCTGATGCAATGAACTTGCTAAAGTTTTAAGTAATTCTAACAGAAATGGTCTTGCCAGCTTCCAGCTAGGCATAAATTTTAAATCTGCTTTTTGTAAAATTACAGTTTCAACCAGCTGCAACAGTCTTCAATTTATACCCATCACTAGGTACAGCCCTAGGGAATGATTCTAATATGTAAGGATACACATACTGCTGGAGGTCATTCACTCCAAACATCAGGAAATGGGGCTTGAATCAACACACACACACACACACACACACACACACACACACACACACACACACACACACACACACACACATAGAGGTTTTGTTGATGACCCTCAACACACACCCAAGCATTTTTGTATAGTGTACAGCACACGAACAGCTTAAGAATTTGAAACTTCAGAACTGAAATTTCCAGGAATTTCATAACCGTACTGAATGCCGACTAAGATGTACGTACATCCAAGAGCCGTTCAAAACTTGTATGTGTCAGCAGAAAGCCAAGTGGAGCGAGTTTACATTTTTTTTTGTGCATTTTGTGCAAGATTTAGTCAAGATACATCACCATGGGCCTCAAGAATATTGTCAAGGACGGTACCACGAAGAAAACAAAGTGACTTTCAGTTTTGTTTTTAGAGCAACCAGTACCATGAGGAATCGTAAATTCTATTTATTTCATATTTTACTTAATTAACATGTCTTTTCTAAATATTTTGATTGCAAAATGCAACAAAAAAAAACCAGCAAAAAAATGATTATAGTGTTGGAAATTTGTAAAATTGGTAATACTTTTGTTTGGCTGGAACGGATTATCTGCTTTTACATGATTTCCTATAGGAAAATGTGTTTTGCAATACAAATTTTCTTGTTAAGAGCTCGCCTCCAGACCGGATTAAATTCATATGCTGTGTAAATTACAAAAATATATTTGGCAATGATATACTTCATGCCTGAGGCTGCATATAGTCATTCAAGGTGCTTTAAAATAAGCTGCTAATACATCATGTTCTTATGGAGATGGGACACTAAAAGTTGGTGGAACACATACCATGGAAAATAATGGGTTAGTGATATATAAATGATAAGTCTGAGCACAAATAAAACACAAGGTCAACAGTGACTTTCCCAGTAATAATGTGGGTCCCACCCGTTTAAAAAAAAAAAAAAAAAATTTAAATCCTGAAGACATAATGACCTCAACATTACATAGACAGGTTCAGAGTGCTAACAATGCTGACAACCTTAAAAGCCTATTTGCTCATGGGTCCTTTTGCTTCACATCACAAGTGCATGAAATTAATATGATAGAGTGAGTCTCAAGTACACATAGGTTTCTTTCCAGATCAGGTAAAGCATTTAGAGGCTGATGAGTAAGTAGGTCACAAATCTCCAAACAGATGAAAAACCAAGAGGACCAGTCTGACTTTCATGTTCCTGCTCTTAGCATACGTCTCCGACACCACTTGCATCACACACACACACACACACACACACACACACACACACACACACACACACACAAAGCTGATTTCATGAATCTATAACCTTTTAGGTTGTTACAAAATATGTATGAGCTTTTCTGCTTTGTATATGTGAATTAAAAAGTCAATTTCTCTTCTGTGTTGTTTACAGCAATTGATTTTTATCTTGAATGGCAAATGGCAGGCAAACCTCTGCTTGCTGCTGTCAGCTCCTGAAAAGAATTGCCTTTGAATTTGTGTGTGTGTGTGTGTGTGTGTGTGTGTGTGTGTGTGTGTGTGTGTGTGTGTGTTTTTCCTTTATTTAGTTAAACATAATAAACCTATGCAATCACATTGCCATTTTTCTATAAATGAACACTTTTCAACTTCTTGTTCTTTTGCACAACCATAACTGCAGTAATCTCATGCCACGCTTCACTCCTGGATAAAGCATTTGTGGCTCAGGAGCAGGGAAACCATGGAAGAGGTGGGAACTGTCAAAGGCAGCTGTCACAGTGCTATAGGAGGTAACACATGCTGCGTTTCTGTGCCTGATGCCTGCCATATAAGTATGCGGAGGTGGAGGAGCTCTATTACTGGACTGATACGTTGCCATAGAGACTGTCTTTGCATTGAATTAATTCATTAAAAAAGGTAGCAGGCAACTTGGCTGCTCTACAGAAATAAATGAAACATTTCTAGCTTGTACGATTGCAGGCAGTGTCCAAAAAAAACCATGATTACTCTCAGAATCAAACTCACATGATAAATTACAAAATGCTGTCAGCTTATTTGCTCATGTAGAGCTTGACAAAGATAGGCTGTGTAATCACAATTTGACAAAACACACACCATAGCATATGCACATATGCACAAAACCCTCATGTGCATGAGATACATGTTGTCAATTATTGGCTAGCTGTCATACATGTTTCTTGGCAAAGCACAGTGTCCGATTCTCCAGCTGGAGAACAATATGCAGTCTTTTGCCCACAAACAACAACAACAACAACAAAACAAGAACAATCCAGCAGATACATATATATGTCCACACATGTTGGTGCTCTTCAAAGACTTTGCTAATGCATAACCAAGCTGTTTCACAAAACAGGGCAATAAGGATAAGATTAAGGAAAGAGGACATACTGTATTAACTGATAAATCCGAGAGCCCCAGAAGAGACCTTGAAAAGATAACATCAGTGTAACGTTCTGCTGAAAGAATGGACAAAATCAAGGATTGGTTTGCAAAACCATTTCACCTTTACCCTTCAATTTCCTTCAGCTCAAACTGTGTGAAATCAGAGATCATCATGGCCTCATTTTACAGAGGAAAAAAAGGAGATTCCTGTTTAACCAGGCTCTTGCTGTTTGCTGGGATAGAGTCACAGAGTAGAGAGAGAGAGAGAGAGAGAGAGAGAGAGAGAGCAGGGATGTCCTCCTCCAGGCACAGATGGGAGGAATCCTTATCAGAGCCTTAGATATGCCTTGGCACATCATTGTTTCACCAATGGCAGTCCGCACATGCTGATACGCTGAGGGTTTCCAAGGCTACTCCCCTCCCCTTGTTGCCAATGCTACTGCTTGAATGTCACACAGCTATTAAAAGCAAAAGCAGCATTTTTTCATGCACTGCCTTCTTTTAACATTATCCTCATCACCACTACTATAACCCCAACAAATCCTGCATGCATCTCCTGTACACCTCTCCTACTGTGTGTGTGTGTGTGTGTGTGTGTATATATACCCAATATATATATATATATTGTCATCAGAAGTACTGTATCTGCTTGTCTGTTGGCAAAACAAATAAATAAATTAATTAATTATAATAATAAAAAAAAAGATATACTGTATGAAACACCCAGGAAACATCTAGAAAAATGTCTAATTAACACCTTAGTGTTAATTAGACTCTTAAAGCTCAGAACTTTTTAACCATTATTTGTTTTTACTGCAGTATAAAGTGCCACCTTTTTTGTAGCACAACACAGGAAATATGATGAATTGAATTTTAATTCATTTTAACTAACTATACAAATATGACAAAAATTTTAAAGAATGGGTGGGATAGGCAAAGAAATAACATTCTGTGTACTAAAATGTTTGCTGAAATTAGAGGGGGCTTATTATATATACAGTCTTATGCAAATTTTTAACCACCCCTTGATAAATAACAAATTTTGGTGATTATTTTAATTGAAAAAATGTTAACACAGTCTCTCTTGGAAATTGAAAAAAAAAAAAAAAAACTATATTTCCAGCAAACATTGATGCATAGTGTCACGGACTAACCGGAGATGAAGCAGAAGACTTAGCAGTTAGCCCTGTAGCGTGGATGGTAAACCCAAACGCGGAAGTAGCGCGAGTAGGCAGGATAACCACGCAAGTTATTCTTAGAACTCTCCCGAAGCGAGAGCAAGAGTTTACACAAATAAACCCGCGTTCTAAATACACACACCCAATCAGAAGCGATAACCCAAGAAAGTGAGTACTCACGTTTGGACGAGCGAGGCGTCGGCGATAGCATGGGCATAACTCAATGACTGAGCGATGTGATGCGTCATCTTGTTTCCTTTTATGCTTCCTGAAACCCGACCGTATTACTTCCGGGTCCTAGTGCCGGTCGTGTTATGAGTGTGCATGACAGTACCCCCCCGTCCAGGACCGACTCTCGACGGTCCTGGGGTGGAGGATACCCGACGACGGTAGTCCCGGATGAGTTCGGGGTCTAAGACGAACCGAGCCGGAATCCAAGATCTCTCCTCGGGACCGTAACCTTCCCAATCCACCAGGTACTGGAGCCCTCTGCCCCGAGGACGTGAGTCAAGGATCCGGCGAACGGTGTAGGCGGGACCACCCTCAATCATACGGGGAGGAGGAGCAGGGTGGGTGGGTGGAACCATAGGTGAGGTGGTGAAGGGTTTGAGCTGGGAGGTGTGGAATACCGGATGGATCCGGAGCGCCGCAGGCAGCTGGAGCCGGTAGGTGACAGGGTTAATCCGGAGGTTGATGCGGTATGGTCCGATGAATCTGGGTGACAGTTTCCTTGACTCAGTCTGCAGGTGTAGGTTTTTTGTTGAAAGCCATACCTTATCACCTACTTGGTACATTCGTCCCGGTGGGTGTCGACGGCGATGTTGCAGGGTGTAACGGCGATTGGCCTTTTGAATGGCGTGGTTTGCTTGTTTCCAAAGCCGTCGACACCGGCGAACCAACTGTTGGGCCGACGGCACTTCCACCTCCGGTTCCTGATGATCGAACATCGGAGGTTGGAAGCCGTAGCATACCTCAAATGGGCTTAGGTTGGTGGCAGAAGATAGGTGGAGGTTGTGGGACAGTTCAGCCCAAATGAGGTAGCGGGCCCAGGAGCACTGGCGATCAGCAATAAAGCATCTCAGGTAGCGCTCCAGTTGTTGGTTGGTTCGCTCCGTCTGACCGTTAGTCTGTGGGTGGTAACCGGAGGACAGACTGCAGGTGGAATTGATCAGACGGCAGAAGGCCTTCCAGAACCGGGACGTGAACTGGGGCCCCCTGTCCGAGACGATGTCCTTTGGGAACCCATGCAGGCGGACTACGTGCTCTAATATCAGCTCAGCTGTCCTTTTAGCTGACGGGAGGCCGGAGAGGGCCACCAGGTGAACAGCTTTGGAGAACCGGTCGACGATGGTGAGGATGGTGTCCCTTCCTTCTGAAACCGGCAGGCCCGTGATGAAGTCAACGGCAATGTGTGTCCAGGGTCGGCGGGGAACCGGGAGTGGTTGAAGTTCCCCGGGTGATGGTCTGTTGCTGTCCTTGGACCTGGCACACACTGGGCACGCCTGGACGAACTCATCTACGTCCTTTTTCATACTGGGCCACCAGAAAGCACGTTGTACAAACAGTAGGGTCCGCCGTCTCCCGGGGTGTCCTGAAAGGGGGGAGGAGTGTCCCCACTGGAGTACTTCGGCCCTGATGGCGTTGGGGACGTAGAGTCGGCCAGGCGGCACACCTGCTGGTGCGGTCTCCGTAGCTTGTGCCTGGCGAACCCTCGTTTCCAGGTCCCACCTGAGCGGTGCGAGGATCTTGGTGGCTGGCAGTACAGGCGCGGGGTCCGCCCGGGGGACGTCTTCCTCGTGTTGTCGGGAGAGGGCGTCGGCTTTGGTGTTCTTGGACCCCGGGCGGTATGACAGGTGGAAATTGTAATTTTCGAAGAATAGTGCCCATCGCGCCTGTCTGGGGTTCAGCTGTTTTAACGTGCGGATTGTAATGAGGTTTTGGTGGTCGGTCCAGACGATGAACGGCTCTCTGGCGCCCTGGAGCCAGTGTCGCCATTCCTCCAAGGCCCACTTTATGGCCAGCAGCTCGCGGTCCCCTACTCCGTATCGCTGCTGAGTGGCGTCAAATTTCTTGGAGAAAAAACTGCAGGGGTGCAGTTTTTGGTCTGGACCTCGCTGGGAGAGAACAGCCCCGGCGCCCACATCCGAAGCGTCCACCTCCACAACGAATGGTTTATCAGCATCCGGGTGAAGGAGGATGGGAGCAGTGGTGAAGCGGCGACAGAGCTCATGGAAGGCAGAGACAGCAGTTGGGGTGAGATTGAAGAGGTGAGATGATGGGCGGGTCAGAGCGGTTAGTGGCGCTGCAACGGTACTGTAGTCCCGGATAAAGCGGCGATAAAAATTGGCAAACCCGAGAAATCTCTGGAGCTGTTTAAGAGTCTTGGGTAGGGGCCAATGACTCACAACTTCCAGTTTCTGCGGGTCCATGGCCACACCCTGGGGCGAGATGACAAAACCCAGGAACGTGGTGGAGCGCTCGTGGAAAGCGCACTTCTCCAACTTACAGTACAGCTGGTGGGCGAGCAATCTCTTTAGAACCGCTCTGACATGCTGGATATGCTCGTTGAGTGTTCGGGAGTAGATGAGGATGTCGTCAAGGTAGACGAACACCCAACGGCCTAACATGTCTCTGAGAACGTCATTTATGAACTGTTGGAAGGCGGCAGGTGCGTTGCAGAGACCAAACGGGATGACCAGACTTTCGTAGTGTCCTGTAGGGGTGATGAAGGCCGTCTTCCACTCATCGCCCTCTCTGATGCGCACCAAGTTGTAGGCGCTCCGGAGGTCCAACTTAGTGAAGATGGTGGCACCAGAGAGGGCGTCCAGGGCAGAGTTGGTAAGAGGCAATGGATGTCGGTTTTTATGGTAATATTGTTGAGCCCCCGGTAATCGACACAGGGACGTAGACTACCATCGCGTTTCTTCACGAAAAAGAACCCCGCAGCGGCAGGTGAGGAGGAGGGCCGGATGGTACCATGGCGAAGTCCACTGGAAACATACTCCTCCATCGCCTGCGTCTCGGTGTTGGACAATGAATAGAGATGGCCGCGGGGTGGTGTCGCACCTGGCTGAAGATCGATCGCCAGGTCGTATGAGCGATGAGGTGGTAGATGGGTCGCGCGTCTCTTACAAAAGACTTCAGCCAGGTCCCGGTAGTCTAGCGGGATTTTATCTGTGTCGACATCGGGGGCCTCGGACTCCCTAGAGCACGTCCCAGCCTCGGCCCGTAGGCAAAGCTCAGTGCAGGTCGGCCCCCATTGTAGGATCCGGCTTTGGGTCCAGGATATGAGCGGGTCGTGTTGCAGCAGCCAAGGGTGTCCGAGGATGATGGGTGGTGAGGAAATGGTGGTGGTGTGAAACTGGATCTGTTCTCGATGCTGGTTAATGATGAGGGTGATAGGTTGGGTTTGAAAGGAGATGGGGCTGGAGGAGAGAGGCCGACCATCGACTGATGTAATGGTTACAGGCTGGGATAACGCCTCGATCTTTATCCCCAATTTTTTGGCATAGGAAGAGTCAATGAAGTTACCTGCTGCCCCGGAGTCGACGAACGCGGTACTTCCGACCCGTTTGTGGCCAAACTGGAGATGTACTTTCACCGTGAGACGGGAATCACTGGTCATGGTGGTGGAGAGGGACATGGGACCCGGTGAGTTCCTCCCATTTCTCACCGGGGCTGCGCGTTTCCCGGCCGCAGAGGACAGATGGCCCGATGATGTGCAGAAGATCCACAATACGCGCAGAGCCCCTCTCTGAATCGGCGTTCCCGTTCTGCAGCGGTCAAGGAGGCGCGCCCTAATTGCATGGGTTCCCCGACTCCTGTGTCAACCACGGCGGGAGGTGGAGTACCGACGGTCCTGGTGGGTGCTGCAGTGAATGGGGCGTGGACTTCTGGAACTGGTGAGCGGGAGAGGAAGGGCGTGGTGTGTGGTAGTGCAGTCATGGTGGGTGGCAGGGTACGAGGAGCTGGCTTGGGGCGAACGAGCAGCCGTTGGTCGATCCGGAGGGCGAGTTGAATTAAACCCTCCAAGGTAGCTGGAAGCTCTCGTCCGGCGAGCTCGTCTTTTATCCGTGCAGCCAGTCCCTCGTAGTAGGCCGTCCGGAGTGCGGAGTCTCCCCAGTCGGTCTGTACGGCGAGAGTACGAAACTCCGCGGTGTAACGGCTCACGGACGACCCTCCCTGCTTTAGATGGTACAACTTGGAGTCGGTCTCCACCTCAGCAGCTGGATGCTCAAAGGTGAGCTTGAGCTGGCGGGTGAACTCGGTGTAGGAGTAGGCGACATCTGAATCTGAACGAAGAACCGCCGTGGCCCACTCAGCTGCCTGCCCGGATAGCAACGAAACGAGAAGAGCAATGCGCAGTCGGTCTGTGGAGTATCTGGTGGAATTAAACTCAAACACAAGATCCAATGCAGTTAGAAAAACACTGCACTTCCCATCCGTGCCATTCCATTTATCCGGTAAAGATAAGAAAACATCAGAAGGTGGAGAGGGAGTTGGCGGCGCAGCAGCCGCTGCGATGGGCGTGGCCACAGCCGGCTGAGCGGCCGCTCCGCGGAGGGCTGATCGATCAGCTTAGCATGCCGGTCAACCACATCGCAGAGGTGAGCAAACTCCGCTGGGTTTACTGCCGGTGGCTCAGTCATTCTGTCACGGACTAACCGGAGATGAAGCAGAAGACTTAGCAGTTAGCCCTGTAGCGTGGATGGTAAACCCAAACGCGGAAGTAGCGCGAGTAGGCAGGATAACCACGCAAGTTATTCTTAGAACTCTCCCGAAGCGAGAGCAAGAGTTTACACAAATAAACCCGCGTTCTAAATACACACACCCAATCAGAAGCGATAACCCAAGAAAGTGAGTACTCACGTTTGGACGAGCGAGGCGACGGCGATAGCACGGGCATAACTCAATGACTGAGCGATGTGATGCGTCATCTTGTTTCCTTTTATGCTTCCTGAAACCCGACCGTATTACTTCCGGGTCCTAGTGCCGGTCGTGTTATGAGTGTGCATGACACATAGTTACTTATTATGCCATAAATTGAACAAAAATAAAAAATATTGTTATGGCACTGTGCAAAAGTTTGGGCACCCTAAGAGTCTCAGATGCTTTTTACAAGGTTTCAGACCTTAATCAGCTTGTTAGATCGATCTGGTGCATGGCAACAGCTGTCGTTAGTAAATGCCAATTTCAAAGCTTTATGAATACTTTGACTTTTCAAACCTTGTGGACACTCAACAACCATGGGTTCCTCTAAGCAGCTGTGTAAGACTCTGAAAATGAAAGTTATTGATGCCCACAATGCAGGAGAAGGCTACAAGAAGATAGCAAAGCATTGTCAGCTTCAGTTTCCACAGTGAGAAACATAATTAAGAGATGGCAGTTCAGGGGAACGGTGGCGATCAAGATGAGATCGGGAAGACCAAGAAAACTCTGGGAGTGGGCTGGTCAGAACGACAAATCAAAACCCTTATTTGACTGCAAAAAAACCTGCAGGAAGATTTAGCAGACTCAGGAGTGGTGGTGCACCGTTCCACAAGACCTTCATGGAAGAGTCAGCAGAAGAAAACCTTACCTGCATCCCCATCATAAAATCCAACGTCAGATGTATGAAACAGAACATCTACAGAAGCCTGATGTGTTTTGGAAACAAGTGCTGTGGACTGATGAAGTTAAAATAGAACTCTTTGGCCACAATCAGCAAAGGCATGTTTGGAGAATAAAAGGAGCCGCATCTCATGAAAAGAACACCTTGCAAACTATTAAGCATGGGGGTGGATCTATCATGCTTTGGGGTTGTGTTGCAGCCAGTGGGACAGGAAACATTGCACGTGTGGAGGGAAGAATGGATTCCACTAAATACCAGCAAATTCTGGAAGCAAACATCACACCATCTGTAAAAAAGCTGAAGCTGAAAAGAGGATGGTCTACAACAGGACAATGACGCTAAACATCCTAAACCTTAACAGCATTGAACATTTGTGGGTAGATCTTAAAAGAGCTGTGCATGCAAGACGACCAAAGAATATTACAGAACTAGAAGGCATTTGCAAGGAAGAAAATCACAAGTACAAGAATTGAAAGACTTTTAGCTGGCTATAAAAAGCGTTTGCAAGCTGTGATATCTGCCAGAGAAGGTGTTACTACACACGTGGACAAAATTGTTGGTACCCTTCGGTCAATGAAAGAAAAAAAAACTCACAATGGTCACAGAAATAACTTTAATCTGACAAAAGTAAAAATAAATAAGAATTCTATGAATGTTAACCAATGAAAGTCAGACATTGCTTTTCAACCATGCTTCAACGGAAATATTTTAAAAAAATGAACTCATGGAACAGGCCTGGACAAAAATGATGGTACCCCTAACTTAATAGTTTGTTGCACAAGCTTTTGAGGCAATCACTGCAATCAAACGATTCCTGTAACTGTCAATGAGACTTCTGCACCTCTCTGCAGGTATTTTGGCCCACTCCTCATGAGCAAGCTGCTCCAGTTGTTTCCGGTTTGAAGGGTGCCTTTTCCAGCCAGCATGTTTCAGCTCCTTCCAAAGATGCTCAATAGGATTGAGGTCAGGGCTCATAGAAGGCCACTTTAGAATAGTCCAATGTTTTCCTCTTAGCCATTCTTGGGTGTTTTTAGCTGTGTGTTTTGGGTCATTGTCCTGTTGCAAGACCCATGACCTGCGACTGAGACCCAGCTTTCTGACACTGGCCAGCATATTTCTCTCTAGAATCCTTTGATAGTCTTGAGATTTCATTGTACCCTGCACAGATTCAAGACACCCTGTGCCAGATGCAGCAAAACAGCCCCAGAACATAACAGAGCCTCCTCCATGTTTCACAGTAGGGACAGTGTTCTTTTCTTGATGTGCTTCATTTTTCATCTGTGAACATAGAGCTGATGTGCCTTGGCAAAAAGTTCCATTTTTGTCTCATCTGTCCATAGGACATTCTCCCAGAAGCTTTGTGGCTTGTCAACATGTAGTTTGGCATATTCCAGTCTGGCTTTTTTAGGATTTGTTTTCAACAATGGTGTCCTCCTTGGTCGTCTCCCATGTAGTCGACTTTGGCTCAAACAACGACGGATGGTGCGATCTGACACTGATGTTCCTTGAGCATGAAGTTGACCTTGGATCTCTTTAGAAGTCTTTCTGGGCTCTTTTGTTACCATTGGGATTATCCGTCTCTTTGATTTATCATGAATTTTCCTCGTGCAGCCACGTCCAGGGAGGTTGGCTACAGTCCCATGGATCTTAAATTTCTGAATAATATGTGCAACTGTAGTCACAGGAACATCTAGCTGCTTGGAAATGGTCTTCTAGCCTTTACCTTTAACATGCTTGTCTATAATTTTCTTTCGAATCTCCTGAGACAACCCTTTCCTTCGCTTCCTCTGGTCCATGTTGAGTGTGGTACATACCACGTCACCAAACAACACAGTGACTACCTGGAGCCCTATATATAGGCCCACTGACTGATTACAAGTTTGTAGACACTTGTGATGCTAATTAGTGGACAAACCTTGAATTAACATGTCCCTTTGGTCACATTATTTTCAGTATTTTCTAGGGGTACCATCATTTTTGTCCAGGCCTGTTCCATGAGTTTATTTTTATAAATAATTCTGTTGAAGCATGGTTGAAAAGCAATGTCTGACTTTCATTGGTTAACATTCATAGAATTTTTTTAATTATTACTTTTGTCAGATTAAAGTTATTTATGTGACCATTGTGAGTTTTTTCTTTCATTGACCGAAGGGTACCAACAATTTTGTCCACGTGTTTAAGTACTGATTATGTAGGGTGTCCAAACTTTTGCACAGTGCAACAATAATGGTTTTATTTTTTATCTTTGTTTAATTTATGACATAAAAGTAACTATTCACCAATGTTTGCTCTCTTCCATGGAGACTTTGTTAGAGGAGGTGCCTAAACCTTTGCATAAGGCTGTGTGTGTATATACAGTATAGTGTGTGTGTATATATGACATTGATAATGGAGCATAATCAACAATACAAAAATGACAATTGAGAGCAAAGTTATCACTTTTGACTGTGCTGATTATATGGATATATGAGAAATGAAATCTTGTTTCACACATCATATTTGATAAAAAAAAAGAAAACCCAAGAGAATTCTGATATGCCTCTTTTGAAAAACAACTCTCTATTTCCCAAAGTATGTTGTATGTACACTCTTATATGAGTGTATCACAAATATGATTATCACAAATAATCATATGTCTTACTGTACTTATCTCAAATTTAAGCTGAATAATGTTTTAATACAAAAGCTGCAAGGTATCATTATTTTGGTATGTTTCATTTCTACAGGAAGGTTCTTCTTATTGTCAATTCATGAGTTTTTTTTTTTTTTTTTCCCACAATACAGGCTGGGCCATTTATATGGATACACCTTAATAAAATGGGAATGGTTGGTGATATTAACATCCTGTTTGTGGCACATTAGTATATGTGAGGGGGCAAACTTTTCAAGATGGGTGGTGACCATGGTGGCCATTTAGAAGTCGGCCATTTTGGATCCAACTTTTGTTTTTTCAATAGGAAGAGGGTCATGTGACATATCAAACTTATTGAGAATTCCACAAGAAAAACAATGGTGTGCTTGGTTTTAACGTAACTTTATTCTTTCCTGAGTTATTTACAAGTTTCTTTTTGTTCACAGCCATTGACATGTCGAAGAGGTTAACACGTGATGAGCGGATCGAAATTGTGTTGATATCTGGTGAACGCAGTAACCGGGTAATTGCAGCAGATTTCAATGCAGACCTACGAGACCACCCATCTCCCATGCTACAGTTAACAAACAGCTTGCTAAGTTTCGTGAAACTGGTTCAGTGTTGGATTTGCCAAAATGTGGACACATGAAAACTGTCACTAATGAACAAACATCAGTGGCTGTAATAGCTTCATTCAGCAAGAGCCCACAGCGTAGCACTCGCCACATGTCACTGGAGAGTGGCATTAGTCGAACATCCCTTTGGCGAATATTAGCTACTCACAAATGGCACCCTTACAAACTCCAGCTACTGCAGCATCTCAACGAGGATGACCCAGATCGGCGCACACAATTTGCAGAATGGGCAAAACAAAAATTGGAACAGGACCCTCAGTTCACGCAGAAGATTTTGTTCAGTGATGAGGCAAACCTTTATGTGAATGGTGAAGTTAACAAACAAAACCACCGCTATTGGTCTGACACTAACCCACATTGGATAGATCCCTCCAAGACTGTTGTAACAAAAAAAGTGATGGTATGGTGTGGTATATGGGGTACAAAGATAGTGGGGCCATTCTTCATCATTGGAAACCTCAAGGCCACTGGATATTTGAAATTGCTACATGATGATGTGTTTCCCTCTTTATGCACTGAAGCTGGCACGTTCCCTGAGTTTTTCCAGCAAGATGGTGCACCACCACATTATGGGTGTCAGGTCCGAGCATTTCTAGATGAACAGTTTCCTGAAAAGTGGATTGGTCGTCGCGGGCCAGTTGAATGGCCCTCAAGGTCTCCTGATCTGACCCCCTTAGACTTTTATCTTTGGGGTCATCTGAAGGCAATTGTCTATGGTGTGAAGATACGAGATGTGCAGCACCTGAAACTACGGATACTGGAAGCCTGTGCCTGCATTTCTCCTGCAGTGTTGCTATCAGTGTGTGAAGAGTGGGAGAAGAGGGTTGCATTGACAATCCATTGCAATGGGCAGCACATTGAACACATTTTATAAGTGGTCAGAAACTTGTAAATAACTCATGAAAGAATAAAGTTGCGTTAAAACCAAAGCACACCATTGTTTTTCTTGTGAAATTCCCAATAAGTTTGATGTGTCATATGACCCTCTTCCTATTGATAAAACAAATGTTGGATCCAAGATGACCGACTTCAAATTGGCCACCATGGTCACCACCCATCTTGAAAAGTTTGCCCCCTCACATATACTAATGTGCCACAAACAGGACGTTAATATCACCAACCATTCCCATTTTATTAAGATGTATCCATATAAATGGCCCACCCTGTATATTGAGATCTCACTGCAACAGCATGGGTTATACGTTTTCCATAAATTTTTTATAGTATACATATAAATAACAAAACATATTTTATGTGCCACTGAGGTGTAAGATCAGAAATATTTTAGCATATATTTGTCATGATAACATGCAAAACAATGTGGTCACAATTATTTAAATATTTCCATCAGTCTCCAGAATTGTCTGAATTAAGCAATTAAATTAATCCTCTAATCGGGATTAATCGAAAGAATCTTGATGTAAATAATCCGTAATTAACACATCATACTCTATTGAGAAAATAAAACCCTTGTTCTTGATCTTAAGCAGAACCTGTTCAGAACTGTGTAGTAATACACACTGCTCTATGCAAGAGTGCCATAGCTGTGGATTGCTTCAAGTTCTCTTCATTAATCACACTATTCAGCCCAGCAGGGTGCCGGTCTGGAGGAGCAATAATGCATGCAAATGTTCGTCTTCGCTACATGACAAGACGCCAAATACCGCCTCAGCTATCCTCTTATTTATTCAAAGTGAGAATTGATTTCAGCTGATTTGGAACTGTAATTGGTCCTTGAGCATATTGCTGTGACTGGGACTCAAATGGAAAGAAAGGAAACAAAGATAAGGCTGAGATAAGGTTTGAAATGATAAAAAGGCTGTTCTCAATTGGTGTCTTTTTAAAATAGGTATTTCTTACACACTTATAGAGACATACACATAAAAGAAACACTTTGCTGTACCATTGAGAGAGGATAAGAGAGATGAAGGTGGGGTTTAACAAAATGCAAATCTTTTTTTTTTTTTTTTTGGTTCCATATCAAACTTGGTATGCCATCAACATATCTCATTATTGTCTAACTAGGATAAAGATCTCTGTGTGTGCCCCCTAGTTGCCACTTTCACTGTCACCGAAACAGAGGCTAAAGGATGAGCTTTGACAATCGTGGATCAAAATATGTACCAGGCTTGACAAAAACTGAAAATTAAGCCATATTAAATTATTTTTTGCTGTAGAAAAATTTATGACAATCTGATGCTTTGGTATGGATCTTTTTTTGCAAGTAGGATTTTTATTGTTTAACACACAGGTTCACATACTAAGCAGAGCTCCTGGTTTTCTGGGTTGAGGGAATGGGAAGTGCCCGTGCTTGGTGGGTTTCCTCCTTCAAACACCTACAGATTAGTATAATTGGCATTTCCAAATTGCCCGTAGTGTGTGATTGTGTGCCCTGTGACGAATTGGCACCCTGTCCAGGGTGTACCCCGTCTCAAGTTGTATTTCTGGCCAACAAAAGTCAGTTATGTAGAATATATTTATTAACCTTCTAAATTTGTTGTAAAAATGATTCCATATGATCTGATGAAGAGGTTTAATTGTTAGCCCGCCAGCAAAATGTACTTTCCTTATTCAAGGAACATTATGCTTTGGTCATCCATGAAAATGAATATACAGTATGATGAAATATTTAAGTGCTAAATTGAGAAATTTAGTCAACAAACCATCATTGAATGAATTGCTAAATTATTAACTCAGCATTTATGAAATAATAATGATCAGTTGAGTCAAGAGCAGCAGTGAGAATCTAGATCCTTGTATAAATGTGTATAATGATGCATTATACATAAAAGATAGTGCCCCCTTCTTTAATTAATTATAATTTTTTTTTTTTTTGCATAAAAATACATAAAAAAAATAATCTGATCATAGCAGGTCTCAGTATTATGCAAATACATAATACATCCTCAGATGAACAACAACATTGATTTTTTTTCCCCACTGTTCCTTCATATATTTAATAATATTGGTGATACTAATAATAATACTAATAATCCTGCTTCCTCAGGATTTAAGAGGGTAAGTTGTAGCCAGGTGCTGCTAATCATCAGCCGTTAATTAATTGATCGTCGGCAGATGTGCAGATCTCTATAAAAACAGTGGTGTTGGCAGTTGGTCTAAAACATTCAGGTGTGTGTTAACACACTGCCAAGAGGGAAAGACATAACCAATGGTTTTAGAGAAGTATTGTTATAAAAACCATTTGTAATTGTTATAAAACAATTTCTAAACAATTTGGAGTTCAACAATTTACAGTGAGAAAGATTATTCACAAGTGAAAAGCATTTAAAGCAGTTAGAAATCCAAAAGAGAAAAAAAGGAGAAGATGGAAGCTCGCTAATGCTTGCAAAACTGCATTTGAACTAAGCACAAGGCTTCTGGAACAGTATATTATGGACAGATGAGACCAAAGTGGAGTTGTTCGGAGTTAATACCCAGCGCACTGTTGGCGCAATGAAAACCTAGCCGCATTTCAGCAGACACGCCTCATACGCACTGTCGAACATGGCAGAGTCGGGGGGGGGGGTTTGCAGCCACAGGACCTAGGCACCTTGTCGTCATTGAGTCAACCATGAACTCCTCATAGCCTGTATACCAGAGTGTGTTGAAGAGTATGTTGGAGTCAAATGTGAGGCCATCTGTCCAACAGCACACCAGTAAATCTACATCAGAATGGCTGAAAAATGAAAGAATCAAGGTTTTGAAATGGCTTAGACAAAGTCCAGATCTCAACCCAATTGAATTGCTGTGGCAGAACCTTAAAAGAGCTGTGCATTTAAGAAAATGGCCAAAAGTCTAAATTAACTGAAGCAATGTTGTAAAGAAGAATGGACCAAAATAATGAGAGAGACTGATAAAGTCATACAAAAAACAATACTTTAAAATACGATTTAAAATTTGTGGATTTACAAGCTATTGAATCACAGGGGTACTTAGTATTGCTGACTTTTTTTGTTAAATAAACAATGACAGGGTCAAAACACTTTGTTAAATGTTATTGTTATTTTTGTTACATTTTGTTATTGTTATATGATATTGCTATTTTTGTTACATTTTATTGTTATGTTATTGTTATTTTTGTTAAATATGTTATTGTGAACATGTGAAACCACACAGTCAGTAACACAATCCAAGGATCAAACCCAGGTACTGTGAGGGTCCTATAGTACTCACTGTTATTAGACTGAATACTGTTTGAATCAGGAGACTAATATGTTTAATATTGATGCCATATAAACTACATATTAAATGATCATTTAAAACATAATATAATAATAATTGAAAGGCTTTTTGGCAAAGATTATTAAATGTGATGAACCATGAGATTTGTGTCATTTGCAACAATATCTGCTGTTATATCTGCTGGGTCCGGGTTCGATTCCCAACCAGGATCGATTACTGCCTCTGTGTTTGCAATGTTCTGCCCGTGCTTAGTGGATTTCCTCTGGGTTCCTCCCACAGTCCAAATACGTGCAGATTAGGCTAACTGGCGTTCCCAAATTGCCCATAGTATGTGTATGCCATGCGATGAATTGGCACCCTGTCTAGGCTGTACCCCGCCTCGTGCCCCAAGTCTCCTGGGATAGGCTTCAGCCCCCCTGAGACCCTGAATACAGGATTAAGCGGTATAGATGATGAGTAAGTGAGTTGTATATATTAGAATCACATTCGCAATTACTGTATACTGACTACTCAGTTTAACACTATTGTTTGTGTGATATTGCTTAATTGTTGCAGGGAGACAAATTCACTTGTTAATGTTCATCCATGTATCTATCCATGTTTTTAAACTGTTTATTTTAATGGTTAATGCTATAATGATAACTGGCCTAAGAAAGGCACAAGTACTGTAGCTCCTCAACGTGTAATCACACACCATGTGCATCACCTAGCACTGCTACTAATTTTCCAGTACAGTCTGAAGGCACTGCAGCAGCTGAGCCTGGGAGGATAGCCATTTCAAATTTGCTGTTCTCAGGCCTTTTTGTTATAACATCCTTTAATGGATGTCACAGCATTTACCATACAATGTAGCCAACAAGCTGTTCAGTAGATGCAGAATCAATAGCCATGTTAGGAAAATCTATGTAAGCCCGGTGTACAAAATCATGTTGTATAGATTAAGTTCCGAGCTGACAAACAAATGAAGCAAAGTCACACCTATAATTCACCAGTTCTGTTTGCATAATTCTTTCTATCCTGAGGCTGTCTGGCAGTGAGCAACTCTCTGTCCATTAAAAACAGAGCCTGCAGTAAGTGAAATCAATTACACAATGAGCGAGTCAAGGAGAGAAAAAGACAGGAAACAGTGCATCATATTCACTCAACTGTGTGACTTTAAATTAATGTCTGAAGACTTCTCCACTGTCCTCATGAGGCGGCCAGGATTACGTTATTAAATCCAGGGGATTACTTTTCCTGTAAGTGTGGCCCAGTATGACAAAACCCCATTAAAGTCACACAAGAGCATGGACAGCTGGTCATTCGTTGCTTGCTTTATTTAGAAGGCTGTTACTAAATGGTTAGCGTTAGGATTTTGTCTTCTTACATTTCCCATTGATGGTGTTAAATTTTCCAGACAACACTTTCTTTGTTCCCCCGTTTTGTTCCTCACTCCATTTATATGAATTAAATTCTAATTTTATTTGTCACATACACAGTATGATATGCAGTGAAATGCTTATACAACAAGGGTTTCTACAGCACAGTATGTGAGAATGAACTGCACTAGTAAGTAAAATTAAATATAAAAGAATATCCAAATAGAGAGTAAGAATAAGAAATAAAAGAAAGGTAGACAAATATAGAAGACTGTAAGCTGAAAAATGTACAATATGTTGAAATAGAAGTGTATGAGGTGTTAAGTGTATAAGTCATACAAGATAAATTACAGCTGAGTACAGTTAGTCCTCGTTTGTGTGAAAAATGAGCAATGTACAAACACGAGCAGAACAATGTGCAATGTCCCAATGGTGTGCAACATGTAAGCAAAGTGCAAACCTGCGTAAATATGCAACGTGATGAGTAGTGTATTACATCCTGACTTGGTGTGTTAGCAGGAATGGAAGGAGAATGTATGTTTATTGTTTAGTCTTACATGGTGCTCTGGTTGTAGAGCCAGTCTGTCCTGCATAGTGCTGTTCTCTCAAGGGCCTTTGTCACCACGCTGTTGATGTGACGGGACCATGGCAGATCCTGTAAACACAGAAAAAAACGGAAGCTGTCCACTCTCTCCACTGGGCTCTGATGATGGGGGTCTGGCAGTTCCTATCATGCTTTGGTCAGTGGTCTTCTATCAACTCCTTTGTTTTGCTGATGTTGGAAATACTTCCTACGGTTCATTCCCCTCTCATTTGTTTCCCCAGAACATTCCATAGAACATGCAAATTGTCTCATCAATTAAACAGAAAGTTTTCTTGAACAAGCATGTTGAGGCATATAATGTACAACAGTTAGCAAAGTGGGGTCTGGGGGCCCCCAGGGGTCCCTAAGTATTGTTTTCCCAGATTTATTTATTTATTTATTCGTGTGATGGTGGTGGGGATGACTATAAATTAATGTCATAAGTAATGTTAGGAACTGTTCTTATGATATATATGCAGTAGATAAGTTAGAAATCTAGGAATACAATAGGTTTGATAACTTGATATGATATAACATGAAAAAAGAAATTAATATGTAAATCCTATCCTAGTTATAATTATAATTGCTCCTTATATATATAAGAATCCTACATTGGGTGTTTTTAGTCCAATTTAATTGATTTCTGATCAATTTTAGAATGAAAAACAAGGGTAAGAACTTTACTATTCCTTTTCTTTCTTTTGCCTAGACTGATATCCATGTAATTTTCAGGAAGTTATTTATTTATTTATTTATTTATTTATTTATGTATTTTGTTATTTTTAAAGCTCTCGCCCATGACCTAAATGCTGTAGCGTTGTTGACTGTAGTTCTGTATCTTGCTGAATCCGACAAATTTTTATGTAAACTCTGAATTGTCTTCAGTCCTGGTAGCATAACCTACTCTGTCAATCATAGTCACATCACGAAATAAAATGAGCAGACGCATTAGAATTACTACTGCTTTGTTGGTTGCCCCTTAGGCTATAGTGTGACAATTGCAGGATAATTGCATTAAAAAAAAAAGGAAAAAGTATTGGAAATACGCCAAAAGGTTTTTACTCAATTAAGAGTGTTTGTGTGCAGTGGACCATAAAGATAAAGAACAAGGTTGAGCATGAATGCCTTTATATTTGGTATAATATATATGTTTATATATGTATATGCTTATATATCTATATATATCTATACATATATATATCTCACATATCTATACCGCTTAATCCTGTATTCAAGGTCAGAGGAGCCTATCCCAGGAGACTTAGGGCACATGGCAGAGTAAACCCTGAACAGGGTGCCAATCCATCGCAGGGCACAGACACACACATTCTAACTCATTTGTTTATATATATGATATGTGTGTATATATATATATATATATATATATATATATATATATATATATATATATATATATATATATATATATATATAAAAGAGTGTATCAGAATGGGTATGTTCAGCTCCATTTGTCTATGTGCATTGATGAAAATTTTTAAAATATATTTTTCCTTATAAATTCAGAAATCACTTTATTAGGTATACCTTTATGTTCATGCAAATACTGTATATCCAAGAAGTAACAAAAATCAGAATAGGGAAACTCTGGCACTGTTGTTTGGCAGGCTGTTTTTCTATATTTCAGAAACTGCTGATCTCTAGGGATTTTCAAGGACAACATCTTTGCACAGAGTGGTGCAAAAAAAAAAGTACAAATGTACTAACTGAAGCTTTTAACCTGTGTTTTCCTGACTTCCATGCACTCTGCTGCTTGAACATGAAACATTTTAGAAATCGTGATGCTGGTCTGTAAGTGCATCTCTAGACTCATATACAGTACAGACCAAAAGTTTGGACACACCTTCTCATTCAAAGAGGTTGAATTTGTATTATGGCAAGAAAAAAGCAGCTCAGTGAAGAAAAAAACGAGTGGCCTTCATTACTTTAAGAAATTAAGGTCATTCAGTCCGAAAAATTGGGAAAACTTTGAAAGTGTCCCCAAGTGCAGTCACAAAAACCATCAAGCACTACAAAGAAACTGGCTCACACGCGGACCGCCCCAGGAAAGGAAGACCAAGAGTCACCTCTGCTGTGGAGGATAAGTTCAGCCGAGTCACCAGCCTCAGAAATCGCAGGTTAACAGCAGCTCATATCAGAGAGCAGGTCAATGCCACACAGAGTTCTAGCAGCAGACACATCTCTAGAACAACTGCTAAGAGGAGACTGTGTGAATCAGGCCTTCATGGTAGAATATCTGCTAGGAAACCACTGCTAAGGACAGGCAACAAGCAGAAGAGACGCGTTTGGGCTAAAGAACACAAGAAAGAAAACTCGCTGAATGAGAAGGTGTGTCCAAACTTTTGGTCTGTACTGTATATTAAATTTAAATGAACTTTATCAGTGTTTGCTACATTTAAAAGGACTTGTCACAAGAGAAGCCACTTCAAAGATGAGTTAATAGGAGCATGAGATCAAAGACCTTTGGACTGATTGTTGTAAACAGCGTTATGCCACAACATAATGTTAATCTGATTTCAACAGATCAAGGTACATTCCACACAGGTCCAGGTCTTTTTGTTCAATCCTGAGCTGTGCAGAATTTCACAATGGTCTCTCCATGAACATGGAGCATTTCTCCAAGATTTCTCATATTTGTACTTCTGTTGAAAAACATGTTTGTATAATAATTTGCTATGACAAATTGTTCATATATAGGTACTGTATGGGAACATGGTAGCCTCCAATGGGCAAATTGTCCCCTGCTTTTAGGATAAGCTCGGTATACACTGTCAAACAGAAGATGAATCAATCAATGAATCAATCAATCAATCAATATAAATGCAGCTATGAAGTACAGAAGAAGTGTAATAAGCTTTTTTTCTTACAAAGAAAATCAGTCATAAAAAGAGTGCAAGTTAAATTGGATGTCTAACCTCTTATTTCTTGTTTTGAACACGGAGATTCATAGATATCATCAGCTCTTGGCAGTAACAAGCTGAGATAATCTGATGTTTTGACACATTGACAAATGTCAGCTGAATATTTAACCAATGCCACACTGACATAAAAATGTAGGAAATTTTACATCTCCACAGAGATCTCTCATCACATTTGGTTTATTGGTTTATGCTACTGTGGTGACAAAAACATTTTTACCTAAATCATTAATGTTTTATTAAAAGCACAATGTATGCAGAAAGGGTGCAGAAATGACAGGGATAAAGTCAGAGCTGTCATATAAAACAAAGCACAACAATTAAGTGAATAATTTTAGTGGAAAGAAGGAGGCATTTAGAAGCCTGACTCATCAGAGAACTCAAAACCCTTGATGCTAAACACATGACTCAGCACAATATTCATTTTTAGTAACTCTTTCAGTTGGAGACATTCAGTACTGTTTTAGTACAGCAAAGAGCTTATAATAATAATATTAATAATAATAATAATAATCTGAGGGTTATTATTATTATTATTATTATTATTATATTATTATTATTATTATTATCTCAGATAAAGACGTATCTTCATACAGTAGCTGTAGCCTTGGCCCATTTCTCCCCACCATGACAAATTTTAATCGAATGGATTTATTACGTTTAATTTTTATTTGCTTTCTCTTTTGCATCTTCTAATTTTCATCCTGTAGATTCTTGTTGCTAAGGTTGGACAGTCACTGAGAGAATCCAAATGTCCCTATCATGCTTCACCAGGTTGACAGCTGGAGAATGGGGCTCGCATACACATTTGCACACCGAGCAAACAGAAGCACAAAATGATCCTTGCTTTACAAGGTCAGATTGGGAAGGCTACAATCACAGATTATTAACTTTTATTATTTCATTAATATAAATGAAACTGGTCACAAACATCATGGGTGTTCCACAGGACAATAATTACCACCTCGAGTCCTAGCCACCTTTTATAATGCATTAGCTGGCAGGACCGCTAGTGCAAGGCAGAAGACCTAAAAAAAAAAAAAGCTCTTGTCTTGAACATAGCATTGATTTAACTAAACCCTGCAATTACCAGCTGTGTGATCAACAGCACCATTAATTCCCCAGACTGGCAAGTAAAGATGGCTTGTCTGCAGGAAATGCATGAAAACATGTTTATACTCCTGCTTCTAGGCCTGTTAAAGTAATTTTATTTTATTTATGAATAAATTATTGAACAACTGATACATACATTATTTTGGATGTCACTTTTTGGTCTTATTATTATTATTATTATTATTATTATTATCATTATTATTATTATTATTATCATTACTATTTTTATATTACAACCCTGAAATTAGCTCTACTCAGCCAGAACATAATTAGCCAACCTCTATTATAATAAAGGATAATTTGTTCTTTTACACAGGTTATAATGAAATCCTTGGCACATATTTCTAACATAAGCACATTTCCATATTAAAACAAATACTGTTTTCATTTCATTTAGAATTTCAATTACTAGTTTAAAAATCTCAATAGATGCAACATGCAACGCAGATGTATATATTACGAGTTAATTTGCAACCTTCACCAGTTTTATGGCTGCAGCTACAGTATTGTAGAAATGTGTGGAGAAAATATCTGAAATTCTGTTTGCTGTAGGCACGGTGTCAGAGGCTAAGATGAGTGCTTCACTATTCGAGCCACGTTCACTTTTAACTTGGTAAGGTTTTTACACAATCTCATTAATTTCACTTAAGAGTCATTTTTCTGCACTTCTCCCATCATATCTTAACGAGCAACCCATGAGGCAATAGTTATCTCACTATCTGCCTGTGCATACTTCAATTGGCATTTTGAATATGGCTGACATAAGAGATTATGCCACAGAGAATATTATTTTTCTAAGCATTTCTATACCTTATTAAGGCGCAGGAACCTCAAAATATATTCTGAGGTAAGCTGACATTAAAGAAACAATAATATTAATAAGACAAAACACCTACTCATATGTTCAGTAACGGTGAACACACCAGCTATTACTATCCAATGCTTGTGCAACTAGCTATGATGTTTCTAGTTAGCTGATCTAAGGTATATCTATAAAATTTATCCACATATATATATATATATATATATATATATATATATATATATATATATATATATAAAATATATGTTGTATATTAAGTATATACTGTGTGTATATACAGTATAAGAAATATATTGTAACTAAACAATGCAGAAAAAATAATTCATGCTTTTGTAACTCCTTACTGTCTGGATGTTCTGGATAAAGCATTAAATGGTCTCAAGCTGCAGTATCTGAGTGAACTGCTAGAGTCTTACGATCCGCCACACCTACTTTGATCAAAGGATGCAGGCTGCTTGTCAGTACTGCGTGTTATGAAAACCACCCAGGGAGCCCACATGTCTGTGTTTCCTTCTGACTCTCCCTTTTAGTTATGCTGTCATAGTTACTCCTGCTGGATTCTGCACTAAATATACATTCACTTTATAGATCTTCTCTTCTCTTCTCTGTCTCCCCCCCTCTCTCTCTGTTGAGCTACATATGCCGCTCCCGAGCTGTCAGTGATGCCCTTTGGACCTGCCTGACTCATCCTGGTGCTCGTCTTGTTGCATGGATCCCCATGTGTTCTGCTTGGGATGCTTGTGGTGACTGGGGACAGTTTCACTTTACCATGAAGAAGGTCCTGTGTGATTGGAATTTCCTAAAGTCTACCTGTGCCTCCAACAATAAACTGGACTCCATATTAACTTAAAGACATAATCTGTTATATTGAACTTTCAGCAGCCTAACCCACAGTATGACTGCAAAACAATTCCTGCTATCCATTTCACCCAAATGAGGGTGGGTTCCCTGTGGCGTCTGGTTCCTCTCAAGGTTTTTTCCTATTGCCATCTCAGGGAGTTTTAACTTGCCATCGATGCCTTCAGCTCATCAGGGACAATCTAATGATTTTGATTCATACACATTTTTGCACATTTCCATAATTTTCTTTTGATTCTGTAAAACTGACTTGCGACAACAACCATTGTTAAAAGCGCTGTACAAATAAAATTGAATTGAATTGAAATGTGTTAAAAACTTCAGCAGTTACACAAATGCAAATACACAAATCAAAATTTGTGCGGCTATATAACAAGCAATTAGAAATTCAGGTCTGGAAATGAATGACTTCAGCCTTCTCTGCCAGCAACTTATTGTAATAAATATAAATAAATACATTAAATAAACTTTGGTCAAGGTTAGGCGGCACGGTGGTGTAGTGGTTAGCACTGTCGCCTTGCACCGCCAGGGTCCGGGTTCGATCCCCGGGCAGTCTCGATTCCCGTCTCTGTGTATATGGAGTTTGCATGTTCTCCCCATGCTTGGTGGGTTTCCTCCAGGTTCTCCGGTTTCCTCCCACATGTCCCACAAAGACATTTAGGTTATGCTAATTGGCATTCCCAAATTGTCCGTAGTGTGTGAATGAGTGAGCGTATGTATGTGTGTCTGTGCCCTGCGATGGATTGGCACCCTGTCCAGGATGTACCTCGCCTTGTGCCCTAAGTCTCCTGGGAAAGGCTGCAGGGCCCCCCGTGACCCTGAATACAGGATTAAGCGGTATAGATGATGAGTGAGTGAGTGGTCAAGGTTGGTAATTTGAACTTTCAAAGTACAACACTGTGGTAAAATCTGCAGGAAACTAACTTACACTAAATGTACAGTACAATAACTATGTTATACTTTTTTATTGAATGGTGTGATAATACTTTTAAAGTTTGCATTGGAATCATGGTCTTGTCCTAAGCACAAAGAACATGAAGCCAGAACTAAATGACAACTAAAAATTTAAAATTAATGAAATTATTGAAAAATGTGTACCACATCCTGCACCTGAATCTTAACTACTAGGATACAGAATACAAAGTGTATTTTTTTATGAAGGATACAAAGGTACACAAGGCATGGGTTCACCAAAACTGGACATTTAAGGACTACTGTCTTCAAATGACCTCTTGTAGAAATCCATCAGCCAAAGCTTTGTGCAATCAGATTCAGGTCAAAAGTCTGTCATGTTCGAATAGCTTCTATTTCAGGATTTTCTAAACAGCAATCACTGTTCCTTCTTTCAAAACTCTTAGCAACCTTATTAACACAATGGAGTGTCCATTCTCATCTGGAGGAGAGGTGCGCTGAGGCTCGGCAAAGGTGCAGAATCATCATTTTGAGAGCAAAGCATTCTGAGCCACTCCATGTCAAGACATCAAGCCAAAGTAATTGCTGCAAGTGAGCCAGCAGAATTGGCCGTGGATAAATAGGTCACTTAATAGGCTGTTTACTACACAGTTGGACATGATACATGAGAGCAGGAGAGACCAGAGAACGTCTGACTGACTAGAGCTAAATGCAATGCTGGGAACATACCGTGGAAGCATCTATCTCAACTCCAAAGCAATACCAATAGAGAGTGATAATATACTGTATTGCAGAAAATGCATTTGTACACTGTGCTATTTGTAGGACTAAGCTCATTTAAATGACCAAAAATCCATCAACTTTCAGCGGCTACGAGCTGCCAAAGGCAGAGATTTCTATTTAGTTAGATATTATATTTATTTACTTGAATTGTGATGAATTTGTATGCCAAAAAGTATGTAGAATATGAATTTTGAAAGCCACCAAATTGTGCCTGCAGTGTTTGAATAACATACATGGGGCTTTGGAGTGAAACAACAGTGATCTAGGTTGATTATTGGTTATGCCACATAGGTCTTAAACAGACTCTTCCCTTCATGTTTTTATCTTGGCTGTGAACTCAAAGTGAGGGCAAGCATAGGAAGTGAGGCTGAAGTCAGAGTCGCCATGGAAACAGTGAAACCACTGAAATGTTACCCTCACTCTAACCCGCACCATTTCTCTAAGCACAAATAATATTCTGGCTAAGTGTTCAGGCAGAAACCATGATACAAACATTAGCTCTGTCACACTATGATTGGCATATTGATGGCATATTGTTTTTTGACTTAATCTAACACAAGAATGACCTTAAATAGAGAACTATGTAAAACATTGTGGCTATTTATCAGTGGTTTAAGGCAAAAATGCCCTACATGACCACTCTTTTATAAATTATTGCATGACACAAACATCTGTGCAGCTGGTCAGTGGAGATTTCATGTACTGTACGTAGGCTTCAGACCGCTTGGGATGAGAATTGAGAACTGATAAGAGTTACATGAAAAGGTTCGAAACAGTAAATATGGCAAGACACAGCAAGCATCGATGACACCGTTTTCAGCATCTGTCTCAAAATGGCCTTCTGTCTGCGTGACCTCCTTCTTCTAGATAACTATGGCCAGATGTAACCAAGACCTTATCAAATGAATCTGAAAAGAGACTCTGCTGCATCTTAAATTATAAAAATATCTCAAATATAGGTTATATTGATTATTCTTCATTGTTATGAGATTGTGGTGGAACCAATATATTTTTAATGCTTCTTGCTATATACTGTAAATATCCAGTAATTGTTTTTTCTCAGCTAATTTTGCGTAGCCAATCCACCATTCTTTGGGATCCTCCAAGTTTGTGAGGTAGGAGAAAAATTACTAGGGCCTTTACTGTGGACCTACTGTAGTAAGCATTCACTGGACCATCATGCTGCCCAGGTTTGTTCTGTTCTATTTTTTTATTTTTCAAAAAAAAATAAACAATAAAAACAGGGTTACTTGATAGGAAAATGAGTTATATCTATAGACATATTAATAATAATTCTATATTTGTTTCTTTTAATCATAACAGATTTGCGTATGTGATATTTATTTAGTTCAGCTTTTCTGCAATGCAAGCCAAGGATGTGTTCTTGCACCGCCTGCTGACTATTTCTGCTGTTCTATAAGGAAAAAGGCAAAAAAATATACATTATTTAGTACATAAAAAGATTAAATATCAAGATAAAGAGGGCAGCATGGAGTGTGGCTAAATTTGCGAACATGCCAGCCTGTAGACATATGAAGTGCAGGTTTGTGCTATTCACACACCATGATGATATTTAAAATAGTAAAGGGATGTATGATGCAGTGTCAGCACTAGAATCTGTTCTTCTCAGGCATCTGTGTGTTAAGTGCTGCATTCAATCTGCATGATTTTTTTTCCAATGCACCATTACGCTTTCACTTAGTACATCTCATACTCTCAGTGCCTGAAGCTCTTCTCTCAATCTGCATCCACTTCGCTGATGCACTGTGATACTGTTGTCAATAACGGACACTCGTTTTTATTACTTTATTTCAAGGTGGAGAAAAAGTCCAGCAATAACCATGCAGGCACTGGCCCGTGAAATAGTTTTGTTCTTTACTACACAGATATTGCTCAAAGGGTCTCTCTCTCTCTCTCTCTCTCTCTCTCTCTCTCTCTCTCTCTCTCTCTCCATCTTGCTCTCTTCCTCTCTCAGGGGGGGGGGAGCAGTCAAAGAAAAGTAGCACAGCCGTTACTGTGCAATTTATCTTTGTTAGAAAAAAAAGAGCACAAGACCGAACACAAACAAAAACAAGAAAATAAAGTGGTTTGGGCTTACGACCATTGATCATAAATTCCATTAAGATTTGACACTGCACCAGATTGGTAGTGGGACAGTGGTGTGTCTTTTAACAGGTGGAGACAAGAACAGTGGGAGAGAGAAAGAAGAAAAAGAAGAAGAAATGAATTTCATAATGATGCAATCACAATATTTTACAGTAAACAGATTTCTAATTCACTGCCATGAAACGGTTATGCCATGATCGCAAACAATATCTGTTTGCTACAAGTGGCATCTCGGAGTCGGAGCAGATAATTATTATGTGTAGCAGCAGGCCAACAACTATGGAAAAAAAGAGAAAACCCTCTTTGCACGTCTACCTTGAAGCCATTTCTAAACACACCGAGTGTCCTCATAACTTAAGACATCATTTATGACAGTGTGGGCATCCTTCTTCAACATGTCAATTCTGTTAGGTTTATAACATTCAGAGAAAAGTACAAAAGCTATAAAACAATCCACTTGTTCTGAAATTGAATTCTCAGAAATGTTCTGAAGGTTTGGTACAAAGGCAGCAACAGCGTCTGAAGTTCATTTTAACTGCTCTTATCTAAAAAAAAAAAACATTTCAATGCATAATTATTCCCAGAAAAAGGGTGTATTTGTCCTTTTCAAACAGACTAGAGACACTAATTAACAGTAAGGAAAGTTATTATTTGAAATGCAAAATCTATAACGCAGGGCTATGCTGCATACACAGTACACAGCTTAGGAGGAGAGCCACTGCTCCTCTGAACTGAGACCTTCTTCTTTTCAAGACCACAGACGCTCCTTGCAACAGGAGGCAGAATCAGTGAATGTAACAGTAGACGGCACCATTATCAACTTTTATGTCATACTGTGAGATAATAATATACGTGCCGAAACACTGTGAGGAGTGGCAGCGAGTTGACCACACGATCCACTCACAGGGTCACCGCGGGTACTCTCTAGTTCCAAATAAATCAATTTCACTTCCAGGTTGCTACTAGGGAGAGGAATCACCAGGTAACACCTGATACTATATTATGACTATACCTATACCTATACCTAGGGATATATATAGGGATCTCCTATTTTTCCCCCAGATCTTGTTGCACACAGAAGAATCCCCCATCCATGGGGAATATGTAAAAGTTCAAGGGGCTGAATAATTATGCAAACCTCTAAGTGTGCACTTAGTTGATATACAAAGATACTTGATTATATGATTATTATGACTTATATTGTGAAATTATGCAACATTAGACACAAATATAAAGATCTCAGACACTATTAAACAGTATTACTATATCCATCATGTTCCACTTATTTCTTGATGACCTGGAAAGGTCCAGGTCATTGATCTAAACAAAGAATATAAAGAAATGAGAACCTCTGTCCAGCAGGTCAGGACAGTGGCATTAATCTCCTCTGGTGTGTGTTGTGCATTTGAATCAGCTCTTTAGCAGTGGGCTCACATTTTAGACACACTGATAATCCCTGCACCAGCATGCTGTGCAAAGAGGGCTATAAATGAGCAGGACAGCAGCGGACAGGGCAGATACCAAGGTCAGTGTTTTACTTTAGCTGGTATACTCTAATTAAATCACAGAATCCTGCATCGAACACCAACAGAGAGACCCCTACTCTGCCATAAGCCAATTAAATTTGTAGCACAAGGTGAAATGTAACTCGGCACGTCAGCCAGTGAAACATGGCCCGTCTGGCCCAGGTTCAGGAAGCTCTATATAACTTCACCAAACAGGAGATAGAGTTGTCTGGAGAAGTAAATAGTCTAAATAAGATCCTCTCTGTATCTCATTCCCATGCATTCCCCTTAGAAATAAACCTTTGAAAGTCTCACACTAACAGTATATGACTATCATCAAGAAAATTCATTCAGTATTATTTAATTTAAGCTCAAACCATTTCAATATGTCCTGCTGTAACTAACCAACATGAGAAGTGTGGCCTGTAAATATTTATATAACCTATATTATAAAAATTTATATAAGTGTTGCCATAAAAAGGCATCGTCAGGTCAGTGTATATCATTGTGGTTTTTCTATATAATATAATTAAACAATGTCACAGGTGAGGGAGTGCTGTTATGCTGAATATCAGCATGGCTGTGACACAGTCAAAAGCATGAGAATGCAACCTGAGTGTAGTCAGATATCACAAATATGCTGATACTCATTACAACAGCACAACTGTTGAGTATGATATTGCTTTCATGAAACAGTTCTAAAAATACTTTTTTTTTTAATCAAAGGATTGATTTGTTTACTTATTTACTTAGTTATTTGGCTCCACCATCACAAATGAAGGAATTAGTGCAAGGTACAACCTCCAGTTCTGAAAAATGATGCGGATGCTGAAGCGTAATTAACCATTATTAAAACCAAAGGCATCATGCTATACCACAGCATTGTCATGTAGTTATTTTCACAAATTTGTCAAGTAAAATAGCGTAATAATAACCAGAGGTGGGTAGTAACATGTTACATTTACTCCGTTACTTGATTAATTTATAATGTTATACTGCAGCATACTTTTTACTTTTACTTGAGTAGATTTGTGAAGAAGAAACACTACCTTTACTCCTCTACATTCAGCTACACTCGACTCTACTTTTTTAACCATTTATTCTACACATGCAGCCGATAGATCTACCGCATGACTGTTTCACCAATCAGACGATGCAACAACAATCACATGACTCCGTTTGGCCAATCAGTTGCAATAACTACATCTTCAGTCTGTGTTCTATAATATATAAATTCATCCTCTCTGTGAATCCATCCTACCTACGCTCACTGCACATGTGCATTCCGCATCTTTCTTTAATTTTGCGGATAATAAATCCATGCTGCTCCTAGTGAGATCTTGCGGTGAATATAGAATGCTTTTTTCATGTTTGTGTGATTTATATGTTAACTGTAATTGTACATATAATACAATTGTATATATAATTTTATGCATCCCAAAAAATATGATGCGTCCCTAGCATCATATACAAAGCATGTTTCGCAGGCAAAAGAACAGCTTCATACTGCGGTGTCTTCTCTCTGTGCCAAAATAGACACACACTTCAGCATATACAGTATACTTCAAAATAAAATTACTCATAGAAGTAAAAAGTAGTCATCCAGTAATATTCTGGATGACTACTTTTTACTTCTATGAGCAATTTTACTTGAGTATTTTAGACTACTCTACCCACCTCTGATAATAACAAAGGACAACAAGCTAATGTTACCACAAATGTTAATCACTTATGAGTTAATCACTGATGCTAAAGACAGTTTACAAATAGACATTCTGAGGCTATTAGTAATTTACACATTTATTAGTCATACTGTTGCCATGTCATGAGCTGAGATTGTTTTTTCATAATTCACAGTTATGCATCAGCTTGCAATATCTCTGCCTGACTCCTACAAGCACGTTGGTGAGCAGTCTACCAGCCAATACTACGCAATGCTCTCCAGCTGGAATGAACCACATACCCTAAAAATAGAGGGGTGTCTGTGTGCACCATTCAGACTTCAAATGAGAATATAAAAATACAGAAAGGCACATTTGACTTAAAAATTGTATTAAGATGGCTAATTAAATAATCAACTATGAAAAAATGGAATTTAAAAGTTTATAAAGTCATCTAACCTGAAAAAAATTAATAGCATGAGGCTTGTGACTAGAAAAACCTATGACGCTGAGTGATACATATTCATGGAATGCCTCTTGTCTAATGAAACTGCTATCAAGAACTAACTGTTGTATTCTATGATCTAATAGAATAGAATAGAATAGAATAGAATAGAATAGAATAGAATGTGTTTCTTATTGGATAGATATGTTTCAATATGTTATGTTTTCTTTAGTTTGGACCAACTTCACTACTTGTGTGAGTAGTGAAACGTATCTATCTAATAAGAAAGAAGTCCAGTTGACATAACTCAACTTCCAGATACCTGTGCCAAGTTATGTGATCCACTGTGGCAACTCCTCAATGGGAGCAGCTGAAAGACCAACAGTATAATATAATATAAAAACTTTCACTCAAGCTGCTCCCATCAAGGGGTCCCCACAGCAGACCATCCAATCCACACACAACTTGGCACAGGCTTTACACCAGATGTCCTTTCTGACCCAACCCTCCCATTTTATCCGGACACTGGACCACAACTGCATGTAGTGGCTGGGCAGTATGGGTTACGGCAACCCACTGATGGCATGGCTCAAACCCAGATCCTTGAGTCAACAACCTAGAGACTTAACTGCCTGAGCCACCACTCACCCTATAATATAATCAAATCAAATCAAATCATCTCCTTTTCCTCCTAAACAAGTCATAATGTTATTATTCTTTCCTACACAACGTGTTGAAAGTTGGTGCAAAGTAAGACATTTTCTTTATAGTTTTACACACAGTCTCTTATTTTGTATGGTAATCGTGATGCTTATTGTGCTGTAGTGCTTGAAGGGCTTTACACTCCATAATTTGCACAGCATATATGAATCTAGAAGAGTCAGTTTAAATCTTTTAGGATACAGCTCTTATTATGCACATCTCACTGGACCAAGAACCCGGGATAGACCAAGGACCTGCTGAAGAGATAATATCTGACAGTTTGCTTGGGGAAGTCTGAGGATTCTCCAGTATAAGATGGAAAACTGTAGCTGTGGATAGAGAAGTCTGGGCTCTCGGTCTGTTGCCACTGTGACCTCCACCAGAAAAAGCAGAAGGAAATAAATGAATTAATTATTATATTAGGCTAATTGTACTTGCCAAATTGTAGTGTGTGAATGAGCGAGTGAGTGTGTGCATGTGTTTGTGCCCTGCTATGGATTGTGATCCGGGGCGTACCTAGCCTTGTGCCCTAAATCTCTTGGATTAGGCACCATTACAAGGCCAAAAACTGATTTGCCCGTCCTGTAAAGTCTGTCATTTTATTTTGTCCTCTTATCTAAGTGGAATTTCAACATATATTACTTGTGCGTGTACATTACTTGTGTAGAATTTGTTTCGAAGTGGAGAGTTAATGTTTATCTTATTTTGCAGTAAATGCTGTGTAAACATTTTCTGAGGGGCTTTTATGGTTCTGCATAGTGCTATTAAGTGATGTCCACAGTGGACTACAGTTAAATGTCGCATAAAACCTTCTCAATAAACTTTCCTTCACAAACATGGCGGTAACTACAAGGAAGCTTTTTTTTTTTTACTACCAGTATTCGGTCATTCAGGGTTGCTACTGAGACGAGGGACCTTATCGGACCAATAGGAACACAGATCTGGGATAATCAGCCAATCCTCACACGAGAAGGCGGGGTTTGTCGGAAAATGGGGGAAGAGGGGGGAAAAAAGCGGAAGAAGGAAACGCAATAGGATCATATGACCTGCAAGACTCGCCAGCAACAGCGAGGAACATGGCGTCTGTATTGGCTCAACCACGCGTGTTCGCGGTGCTGTTTTTCTGCTTTGTGAGCATCCTGCAGCCCGTGGAGGCTTATGACGGCGGGGACGCCGTGGCTCTGCTCTTGGGGATGGCCATCACGGTGGTCGGCTTCTGCGCGTGTCTCGGCTGGTACTCACGGAGACGCAGCGGACAGTTCTGAAACGACATGATGTAGGCCTGCGGTCCGGAAATGTCTCTTCTTGCCTCGCTTTTTCCTGAACGTGTGGCGGATAATGGACTCTTGACACACTGGAGTGGAAGAAGAAGGCGACTCGGCTCGAGGGTCCGAGTTTGAAAAGACTGAAGTTTCATTATAACACCAAGTCGGAGAGACGCTGTGTACTCTGTGTAAAAGTCAACATGCACTTTTAGTGGACACACCGGCATCATGGCGTTCAAGCACATCTGTATGACATAAGGACTCTCCTCTACTCTGATGTACACGACTAGACTCTTTTTTTCCCTTCCCTTTCTTCCTCCTGCTATAACGTTACACATAACTTTGTCATTCCACTGTTATGCCCTGAAACATGTGCCCTGAAGTCATTCTTCAGATTTTAAGCACTGAAAGTCTTGTTGCCCCTGCTGTTTTGCACTTCAAATGTATAGTTTTATTATCGTGAACTATACTTCAAAAATCATTGCTTCTTGCATATGCTTATTTTTCTGTATTAAACTCTATGAATGCTCCAGAGTGGTCTGTCATTTGCATTAGATTCGTAGAAAGTTTTATGGAACCAGTAACAACCTGCCATAAATAAACCTTCAGAGTTGCTTTGATTCTTACAGAAAAATCTAGCTTACATTCGTTGTGAGGGGTGATTTGCATTCATTCATATTTAACAACTGCTTTATCCCGGTCACTGGATCTGTTGTGCGGTAGGAACACATCCTGTACTTGTCAGAGTACATGAACAGATCAGATGTAGTCACAGATTCATTCCCACCTAGAGGCAGTTTAGAGTCACGAATCCACCTACTATTCTGGGAGGTGGGAGGAAACACTCAGGCATGGGGAGAACATACAAAATTCCTTACAGACATTAGCCTCAGCTCAGGATTGAATTCATGACCCTGTCCATGCTATCCCTGCTTCACCATGACACCCACTGTAATGTAAAACAACCTCATTTTCAGAATGAAATCATCCAGAGCTGTGTCTTGAAGTTTAATTTCCACTCGCACTTCAAAAGAGTGGAATTTTGGGTGCCCTCATAGGTTAACTAGAAAAGCATGCATGAGTAAATTTACTGATTTATTAACATTGGTACATGCACAGTGAGGTGAAGCTTACTGTTTCAGGAAAGTTTGTAATATTTTTATTATTTAAGTAGATTAAAGTACATTATGTTGTATGTGGAGTTATGTATATGTTATACACAGGGTGGCATCAAAAGCAGTAATCATGCTAATCCATAGGTAAGGCATGCATTTCAAAATATATACTGCAGCAAGAACCTTAAACAAAGTGCCTCTGATTTCTCAAGACTTGTGTATTTGCTAAATACAAGAAATGTCAAAAATATTTAACAATCAAAACTGATGTTACATTCAGAGATTAATTCCTCCTTCAGTGCAGCAATTGTTCCGGCCAATTCCGATAAGCTACTGACTTCAGATGACCTCGGAGGATAAAGTTGAGTAGCATTTGGGCTGGTTCTATTCAGTCTTATGTTGTTGGATTAGAAGCAATCTTGGGTAGGAATAGTTTTGTCTAACATTTTGTCATATGAGGAAAATGCCTATGCATCCAGACTTTTGTACATGGGCCACCCTGTATATTTAAAATACATAGGATTCTAAATGGGTGGCACAGTGGTTAGCACTGTGACCTCACGACTCCAGGGTTTGCATGCTCTCCGTGTGCTTGGTGAGTTTTCTCCAGGTACTCTGGTTTCCTTCCATAATACAAAGACATGCAGATTAGCCTAATTCGTCTTCCCAAATTATCTATATAGGGTCTGTGTGTGTGTGTGTGCTCTGCAATAGATTTTCACCGTGTGCTCTGCCTTGTGCCCAAAGTCTCCTCGGAAAGCATCCCCACTCCCAGCCCTGTACAGGATGAGCAGTATAGACGATGTATGAATGATTTTAAATGGGCTGGCATAGTGGCTTTACTATCCAACCCCACTTCCCCCTCCAACCCCTGTTCAAACACATTATTATTATTATTATTATTATTATTATTATTATTATTATTATTCACCACAGTAAAAACCAATCAAACTGATTAGTGGTTGTTGTGTTTAAGTAAAAAATAACTCCTCTGATTTAGAATTCAGAATGTGAAACGTATAGAATTATCCATGGCATTCTGGATATATTTTTTTAAGACACACGATAAATATATACAATAAGTCAATCAGGAATTATGTTTGTCTTTATAAACTTAAAACCTAAACGGAGATCAAATCGAAATTACAGATCACTTATTATCCGAAACTGGCTTATAAGCACATCCTTTGTCCGTCTGCGGTCTGCCTGTGTGTATGTGAGAATGGGAGAAATGGACCAGTGATGCTGCCCCCCGTTGTGCAGATGTTGCCAATGGAGACGGCGCTTCTGCTGCTGCTGCTGCAACCGGAGACCAGACGCGGCTCCGGATCACGAAGAGCTCCAGTGCGCATGCGCCGTCTGCACCGTTTACTGTATATTCACAGTGGGGGGAATAGGGGCAGACGACAAAACCAAGCCCTTTTTTTTTGGGAAACAGCGAAGTGGAATATAATGTGTAAATAACATCCAGGAGGCGAGGGGGAATATCAACAGGTATGTTTTTAATTAATTTTTTGTTGTTGTTGTGTGTGTGTGTGTGTGTGTGTGTGTGTGTCACTCGCGGATCACATGCGGCTGAGAAAGGCATCGATTCACAGGCGGCTCTAGTTACAAACTGCTTCACCTAATGGACGATGCGCTTCTGACCGACACTCGCTCGACGGAAAATAATAGAAACAGGATAGATGACTGGCACTGGGGAGGTAAATGCAAATTTTATCCCGTCTGATGTACAGAATAACCAGTTTGCACAGGATTTCGTCGTGATTTTGTAAAATACGAAGAGAGAACGAATGCCTATTTTATATATATCTATAATAAAAAAAAAAAAACACGAATAGCCTAAATAAATAAATAAATAAATAGACGCACAAAAAACGGGGAGATGATGATGAATAGGTCTTGCTGCTTCTTCCATAATGAAAACACATCATCATTTGGTCCAGGGGTGTTTTCTTCCTTCGATCATCTGCTTATATTTATGGAAATGTGACTGCATGAAATAGATCCCAGATTAATAACCTAAATACAAGACTGAAAAATATAATACATGTATTCCACCAAAGAGACAGAACGTTCTGGAGATTTTTCCACAGTCCATATGTGACAGGAGGCTGTAGTGCACCATCGAATGCTTTCCTGAGATGCCTTACTGCTGTTTTTATTATTACTATTACCTAATATTGTTATTATTATTATGATTATTCTTCTTTCTTCTTTATTCTCAGTGCCAGGTGACCGTTCAGTGATGTTAGCACTGGCATAGCTCCCTTAGCCATTCTCTAATTTTGAACCCCACACTCGAAGGTTGACACGGATTATTCCTGTTAAATTGAGACTAGACACCGATTCTGCAGGATCCCTGGGTGGGAGCAACAGCTTTCTGCTGCATTTCTATAAATGTTTCACTCCATCTGCGCCAGAACGGCGACCAAACCTGCACTTAATGCCTTTTGTCTCTTCAGTGTGTTTCTCAACCCGTAACAATATTTCATATTCATCATTCTTCTGCCTGACTAGGGATCTTATGGTAATGAAGGTTTTCTGTTAACCTGACATCTCCTTTTAAAAGGAATCTGATGGTTAGCAGTAATAAAGACTGCATCATGTCGGGTTGAACAACCCAACTGTGGCTCTGCACTAGATGCATACCATTACAGCTGAATTCTGACGTTCGAATAGCTAATGGAAAGAAATATATAAGAAAAAGACATTAAGCAGCTATCCAAATCTGCCGTCATTTGATCAAAGCCATTTAAAAAAAGCAGCATGTTTGTTTTATGTTAGCTAATCCTGATGGGTGGATCGTATTTCTCTGGGATTTTTCTAGGTGTGATGAAACAAAGGAACAAAGGATGCCTTAGAAGAGAGGCAGAGAGCAAGGCTGCAATCTGCTTCAAAGCACACCAAATGGATCTATCTCTTCTCCTTGCATCCCGGTCATGATACTTGGCTTAAAGCTTTAATCATCTTTATGATCCCTCCTCCATCTATGGCGAACTATAGCCATGCAGGGGACCACAACATCTTGCAGAATGTCTCTCCCCTCGCCACATTCCTCAAACTAACCTCCCTGGGCTTCATCATTGGCGTCGGTGTGGTGGGAAATCTTCTGATCTCCATCCTGCTGGTGAAAGACAAAAGCCTGCACCGTGCGCCCTACTACTTTTTGTTGGACCTGTGCGCCTCAGACATCCTGCGCTCAGCCATCTGCTTCCCCTTTGTATTCACCTCGGTGAAGAACGGCTCAGCGTGGACGTACGGCACCCTCACGTGCAAAGTGATTGCCTTCCTGGGTGTGCTTTCCTGCTTCCACACAGCCTTCATGCTGTTCTGTGTCAGTGTGACACGTTACCTAGCTATCGCACACCACCGCTTCTATACCAAGCGGCTGACCCTGTGGACGTGCTTGGCTGTGGTGTGCATGGTATGGACATTGTCAGTGGCCATGGCGTTTCCGCCTGTGCTGGATGTGGGCACATACTCGTTCATTCGCGAGGAGGACCAGTGCACATTTCAGCACCGTTCATTCCGTGCCAACGACTCACTGGGCTTCATGCTGCTGCTTGCTCTCATCCTCCTGGCCACCCAGCTTGTCTACCTCAAGCTCATATTCTTTGTTCATGACCGACGCAAGATGAAACCAGTCCAGTTTGTGCCTGCTGTCAGTCAAAACTGGACATTCCACGGGCCAGGGGCCAGCGGGCAAGCGGCGGCTAACTGGCTGGCTGGTTTCGGCCGAGGCCCGACGCCTCCAACCTTGCTGGGCATCCGGCAGAACGGCAACGCGGCAGGCCGGCGACGCCTTCTGGTTTTGGACGAGTTTAAGACTGAGAAGAGGATAAGCAGAATGTTTTATGTCATGACTTTCTTCTTCCTAAGTCTGTGGGGGCCCTACCTAGTGGCATGCTACTGGAGAGTGTTTGCCCGTGGCCCTGCCGTGCCAGGAGGCTATCTCACAGCAGCTGTATGGATGAGCTTCGCTCAGGCTGCTGTCAATCCCTTCATTTGCATCTTCTCCAACCGTGAGCTCAGACGTTGCTTCAGCACCACGCTCCTCTACTGCAGAAAGTCCAGGTTACCCAGGGAACCCTACTGTGTTATATGAAGGCTACATTTTTTCGGGTCTTGGGCAATTTTTTTGGCTTCCCCTTGGTGGTCAGGGGTACATCCTTGTTGTATAGATCTCCTTTTCTTCATGTTCTTCAGTATAACCCCTGTACACAGCCCTGGCGTCACCCTGTAGGCCTGGTGTCAAACTGTCAATCAAACAGACCTCTCGATGTGAATCAGCGTCGGATATGAAGCTTGAAGGGAATAAAATAATCAGGGAGTGGAGGAGCCCCTCCTGTGTTTATGTTCTAGTAAACAACTGCTGCGGGAATGCCGTTATAAAGCAGATAAGCAAAAAAAAAAGAAAAGAAAAAAGAAAAGAAAAAAAGAACAATCAAGAGAGAGAAATAAAAAAAAGAATGAAAAAAGGAAAGATGGAATCAAAATGTGATTTTCATAAAGGACTTGCGTCTTTGCTTTGGATAAGTTGAAGACTCACCTTGTACATGACAGAATCACTGGAATGGTTTTACGTTTTAAAGTTGCACTAAGCTAAAAAAAAAAAAAAGATGCTTTTTTTTTTCCTGATTCGCATTGCAAGGATGTCTCTTTTTTCCCCCAAAACTGACATATGAATGCTTTCTTTTGCAACAGACTACTCATTTACTGTAAGTAAACAAAACGTGAGGTGACAAACTCTGTTGGAATACACCTTCACAGGAGGATAAAATTTGTTTAAATGTAAGTGATATCTTTTTCAGTTTTTTCGGGGTTGGGTGGGGAGGGTTCCGGGACTGAAGGGGTACCGATGTGTGGTTTTCCAATTGCAACTTTAAATTATTTCCTGTAGTTTTATGATCCATGCAGTATGTCCTTGTCTGGCAGTATTCTTTTCGTTTCTTATCTCAGTTTCTAACAGTCTTAAACCAATTTTTGGGTTTTAAAAGTTGCTTTTGAGAACCTTGTGCTAAAATGAACGTGGAGAACCAGTTCAGTGTTTCATATCCATGTTACCCAGTCACTGACATTGTTACAGTATTGCTGATACCACTCCAGATGTTCTTGCCTTAATGGTTCTAATATTTGTTATTTTGGGTCCGATTTTTCAAACATGCTCCTCTGAAATGCCTCTAGGCTCACAAGGAGCATTGTTGCATTGAAGTAAAGTGCATGTTCATTTTAAAAGCATATCCACTTTCATAAGCATCGACACTGGAAATGCACCAGACGCCCCATTTCTTCTCCTGAAGCAGTTTTGCTGTACACCTACACTCCACTGAGTGCGCAGAGTTCAGGAAGCAGAGAAGCGCTTGCGTGTGTTTGTGTGTAAGCTGGACTGCTGTCACGTCAAGACCAGAGCCTTAGTATGAAATCTTGCACAATTTGTAAAAAAAAAAAAAAAAAAAAAATGTAATGGAAAAAAAAAAACTGTATTTAAGGCACAGCGTCTTGTTTATACCCAACATTTGCTCTTTACTGATTGTTTTGATTAACTTTTTTCTCTTGTGGCCATTTTAATATTTATTATGTATTTTTTTTTTTTTTTTTGTATATTATAGATAAATAGTGTGTAAGTTTGTGAGTCTTTCATTTTAGAGTCCCGGATGTGAGTACTGTTTAAGTTAGGATTGCATTTGCTGAAAGTTAACTGTGTAATCTGTTGCTTACATTTTTGAAAATAAAATTTTACATTTTGCAAAATGCGAACCTTCTTCTGATTGAAAATCATCTAGTTTAACTGAGTTCCCTTTTTGTATTTCTTTTTTTAAATGAAAGCTAAATTGATAACCTTTATTTTTTATACAAGCAGAATTTTTTTTTTTTTTTTTTTTGCATTTTAAAATGTACTGAATTTCTTTTCAGTAAAACGTGGCCAAGTCTCCATGGATATGAAATGAAAAATGTTTACAGCTCTCTGAACACATGGCCATCTTTATTTTCTGTTTGCTTATTTATGTTGGTCCAATTATTCTACATGATGCCTACGTTCTGGTTCATCCTGTTCCTGTACATCCTGTATTCGTTCCTTTTTCCGTCAAATATACAGTACAAATGTCGTGCAATGCCCGTGTCAACTGAGTTAAAAGGTCATTTTAGGTCAACCACAGTTTTTTTTTTTTGTTTTGTTTTTTTAATGCAGCACAATCATCATTTCCTAAAAGATTCCCATTTGACTAAAGTGGCCCATTCTGCTGTGCACATTGTATCAATAGACCTAATTCTTCTTAGTAAGGGAAAGCCAGAAAGAATCTAGATAAAGAGAAACACTGCAGGTCTTTCTGCAAGAGTTCTGTGTTTGGTCTCAATAGTTTTTTTTTTGTTGTTGTTGTCTTTTTAGATGCGTATTTTATACCTTTCTGCATGAAGATGTAAAAGCCAGTTTTTTTCATTTCAAACAACTATTGCAAAGACCGTTATAGAGAAATGATCTTAAAGAGAGAGAGAAATTAGATTAAATAAACTATGATAAGTAATAGGCCATTTTTTTCTAGATTGAGAGCACAGGCTTTTTTAGATTATGTGCAGAAACACAAGCTAAAACAACAGCCAAGTTTTCCAGAAGCCTGAAAAAATTGCCAAATTTCTTAGTAAACAGTGTACCCAGGAGAACGAATGCCAAATCCTGACTTGGTTTAGTTTAGTGCTCTTTCTTGCCTATTTAAAAGTGTAGAAAAATCTCCTCTAATTATTTGTAATTGCTTTTTTGTTACTAATCATTTATGTTTTTGACATTTGCACAGTACTATATACTGCATGTACTGTATATCATATTTAATTAGAAGGTTGTTGACTCTCTTATATCTCCACTGCTTTTTTCTTCATTCAGCTGTAGTCACTGGATGGTATTCTTTGAGATGAATAACTGAACTATCCCTTTTGATTTTGAAGGTTTGAGCTTCTACAAAAGAAATTTTCCTTTTTAGAAACGTTTAAAATATTAACCATCCAAAGAATACTTTTTTGAAGGTAGCACAGTACAAAGATCAACCTATATAGCGCGTTTAACAATGGAGATCGTCACTAGGCAGCTTAACAGAAATAAAAATTCTGAACATAAAAAGAAATGTATAGATTTAGAAATTCACAGCTTTATCAGTTTATTCCTAAGACATGCTTTGTCTATAACACTACAGCCAGTTAAGTACACACAACTCTCTTTCCTGATGTCAGATTTCCAGCTTAATTCCAGCAGGGTTTTTTTTGTTGTTGTTTGTTTTAATAATGCACCATTTTAAAAATGTTGATGGAGACAAGCATGCATTCATTTTGCTGATGACTTGATTCTTTCCATTTTTCACTCATTTATGTGAACCTGCACAAACAAATGTCTCAATTAAATTTTTAAAAGGGGAAATGGATATGAAAAGTTAGTCTTAGTTGTAGTGTTCTACTTGTTTCAAGGTTAGGGTATTTGCTGCGTGCTTTCATCACATCTGGTTTCAGCAGCATGTGCTTTCTCTCGACGGAATTGAGCGTATTGATTTTCGTGTCCATTTTTATATAACATGGCAGGCTCTGAAGTGAGACACAAGTTTGCCCAGTGTCCCTAAAGTGGAAACACGAAACACAGATCCTTCCTTCGTATTCTGCTAAAGATGTGGTACATACTTTGTTTGTGTTATTGACAAAGATCATTATCCATAGATGTTCAGTGGATACCCATCAGCCATATCAGGTGACAGATTATAATGACACTTGTCAATGGGTGTGATATAGTCGACAGCAAGTAATTAAACTCAAACTTTGACAAGGTGATTGCTAGATGACTGGATTAAGCTCCAAAAACATGCAGGTGTTGTGTGGTGTTGCCAGTAGGCAGTGGTTAGTACCTGACGAAAGTGGTCTAAGGCAAGACAACCAGTTAACCAAGCTGCAGAGATGTGGGTGCCCAAGGCTCAATGATGTGCATGAAGAGTGAAGGCTAACTCATCTGGTCCAGACCCATAGAAAAGCTGCTGTGACACAATTTGCTGAAAAGTGTTGACAGAACGGTGTCAGAATTCAGTGCATCGCTGCTCATTGTGTATGCCGCATAGCCGCAACACCTCTCAGAGTGGCCATGCTGACCCCTGGCATATGGGGATCAGAACTGGACCATTGAGCAATTGAAGAGATTGACCTATATTTGTTTTTAACATCTTGGTGGCCATCTCGCACACACACCCACCTGGGGAAGAGATGGCACCAAGAAGCACTATGGGAAAAAGGAAAAGAAAGCATCTTGACCAAAATTCCCTTCTGTGAATTTGTATAGAGTTGTATTGGGATCTACACAATATTAGGCAGGTGGTTTTAATGTTATGGCTGATAGCATCATATCAGTGAAAACATATGAAAAAAAGAGGACATAGGCATAGTGATACAGTGTACAGAATAGCTTGAAAGCATAGAAATGTAATCCAGTATAAAGGCCTGATACATACAGTGCCCTGTTTTGCATTCCATGTGTAGAGATACTGTATTTGTAGAGATACACTTGCTTAGGGATGAGATATTTAACAAATGGAGTTTACTAGGTTCCTTTCTCCTCAAAATTATATGAATGTGGAGGATAATATGAATATACAGTATTTATACACACACGCGGTTCATTTTCACGGTTCTGCAAATGCGTTTTAATTGCATAGAATTTAATTTAATAAAATGTTAATCAAATTTTATGTAGTCATATATTCATGTCTAAGGACCATCCTTGTTTCTTTTTATTCTCTTTTTTAAATTCTTTTAATTGAAACTTCCCCTCCGGTTTCTCATTTGATAATCACAGCGTTCTCAGCCACTAATACACATCCGAGCTAGAGAAAGAAGTCCATAACATGCTTGAACAGTCAGGCTTTTCTCTTTTTTTTCTTTTGGCCAGGTGCTCTTTTGTACTGTGCTCTCTGGTATGCGAATGTAATACAGCAGCATCTTGCAGGTCTTTGCTGTGTCTGTGCATTAGAGCATGTTTCACTCAGGTGGTGATGGTGATGGTATGTGTGTGTGTATGTGGTGCTGGTGGGGGGGGGGGTATTCATTACTACACTGTTAGCCTGGGCAGTAAAGCAGGATTGGGGCCACAAGGTCCATGCTTCCCTCAGCATTCCTAGGTGAAATATCACAAAGGCAGCTAACAGTTATCGATGTTCCTGGAACAGGACGGTGTTGTTGAGGCAGGAATGGAACAGCAGGGGGTTATTGTGGGTAGCCAGGGGGCACCTTGCCATTGCTGAAGCACAGCTGGAGATCGATACCTAAAGTGAAGCGTAATGCAAAAATCTTTTCTAACCATTGTTTAAATATGCACAGTAAAACAGTTGATATAAAACCAGAATCGATGCTAACTACACCAACGAGGTCCAGCATCTGCCATAGTTGTGATCAATCTACAGTCGGATGCTTTAATGGTGATGAAATTTTCGTGCTAATGTTGTGATGAGATGTGATGGGATGAGGAATAAGGGGATGGTAAAACACGTGTCCAGCTGTGTTGCTGTGCCTGCAGTTCATAAACAGCTTTCCAATATGTTTGTTGACAATCTGTCATTCTCTGTTCCTCTCTAAAAAAGAAAGTATGGTTATGCGTGAATATGCTTTATCTGTATGATATGCATGCCAGAGTGTGGAGGAAGGAAGAAAACGATGCTTGAGTTAAAGCCCAATAAAAAAGCAAGATGATGATCTGTGGTCCCTTGAGGTCTGCTGCAAAAAAAACGTTATCTGATCTCAGAATACAAATGATCAGTCTGATGGTTTTAAAACTCTATTTGGGCTGAAGATTTTTGTCTGCAACAGATTACTGCAGATCTGTATCTGTTTGTTATGTTATGCTGAAATAGCTGTTGGTTAAATGGTGGGGAAACATGGATAAAGCAAAAACTCATTCTGAATGACACACGCAAATACTTTTTGTAATTAATGTTCGAGTTGTGTAATAATTTGTGCTTCCCCCCCTACCCCCCTCCATATCCTCGCGCCTGACAATTTTAAGGTTCAATTTGGCCCCATCCCATATAGAATAATTTATAAGACTTGGGTCCTGGGTTTTCATAGACAGAGTAAAAAATGTCTATCAATGACAGTTTGGTTTGTCACTGTTGTTAATGGGTTTCATTAAAACCAATGCCTACTTGATTTGACTACCTGCTGAGAGGGATGCCATTGAGATTTAACTAGGTTTGCTACCTGTCCTGTTTTTCCCAGGCTTTTAACTATCCTTTTTCAATTATCCATCCCGGAAAATATATGGCATTTCCCAGGTCACATAACATTTCCTGATTTTTTTATATTGCTGATTTTATATACAGTACAGTTATTTTTTAAATAATTTATTTAGTTATTGTATTACTATTACACAAGAGATCCGGAACTTATTGTCACTGACAATACAGATAGCAAATCTAAATTTCTGATAAATTGCACTCTAATGGGCTATAAGGTTTTTATTATTGTTGTTGTTTTTATTATTATTGTTGTTTCTATTATTATTATTATTATTATTATTATTATGTAATATTAAGGAGACCATACTAGATTTAACTCTTACTCTACCTAAAGAGACAGAAGTGTTTATGGCAATCTCTCTCACCCCCCTTTGTCTTACACTCTTCTTAAGTAGCTTCCAGTTTAATGCAAACGAGTAATGCTACAAATGGCATCATACTTGTTATCCCCTAGACCATTAACTATGAGCTATAAGTCTCTACTGTGTCATAATGTAATTTTTGGATCTTTGAGACCAACATATATTGTTTTCTTAACAATGTCTTCTATGTACATTGTACAGTATTTCTCATAAATACATTGACTATTAATTCTTATGCCTTTTTATTCAGCCCTGATAATGACAATTCAATCAAATTTATTTAAGTTTATTTATTTAATGAATTTAATTTATTCAATTTTTGAGGTTTTCTTGTTTCCTTTTAAACACCACTGTAACGGCACGAACAAACCCGCTGTAATGTCAGAGTGGAGCACGCCTGTTGCCAAAAATACAGCACCAACTGAGGAATTAGCAGCAAGATCACTATCACAAATATTTCAGTGTAAACACTTTTAATATTTTATAAAGGTCGACTTTTCTTTTAACTCTTCCATATTTAATAATGTTTTGTATGTTGGCTTGAAGGGTTTTCTGTTTCACTGAAACTAACTTTTAGAGACTGTAAAAACAAACAGACAAACAAGATAGTATCCATACTGAATGCTGATGATTCTTGACAAGATAAGTCCTGGACATGCTGTAGAATGCCAGAGTTGCTTGACCTTATTGAGTATATCACCATAAAGAAAAGAGAAGTAAATGGCACATGTTGTACCTCTTGAGCAATCTGGGGGTAAAATGTGTGGTTTAAGTGCACCTTTGCTAAAACAAACAACAAAACCGCACTTCAGCTCTGATTCCCAGTGTTCTCCTTCACACTGAATTAGACGTACAGCCCCCTGGTTAGACAGACTGGCTTACCAACTGTCCTATGAACTCTGTCCACTTTTTCCTCCTTAGGGAGACTAGTCATCACATGAATACACATCGTGTTCTTTCTCTGCTACTGGGTGTCTGCATAATTTGCATGAACTGTCCTAAATGTCAACACTAGCTCAGAGACAGCCACCATAACAGGGCTGTCCAGTCTTATCTGTAGCAGGTTTTACATTCAAACCGACCACAGAGCCACGATTATGACCAAATAAGTGCAAAACAAATGAATAAAGCAAAAAATAAAAAACAAACAAGCAGAAAATTCAGTAACGCATCACTATTAACAGATAACGGAAAGGGCAGGTAATTATTATTTTGTAGTTTGGTGTTTTTATTCATATTAGTTGAATTAAATTCTTGCATGTTTTTTTTTTTTAGTTCATTTGTCAAACTGCAAAATGTACCGAATTATAATAGTCATAGTGTTTTAATTGCTTTTTATGTACCTCCCTAGCAGGATACGAAGGAAGTCAATACGGAAAAAAATAGATAGATAGATACTGTATATGATCCATCCATCCATCTCTTTCCATCTCTCTCATAAATAAATTTCTAGCCCTTGATAAGACGTTGGATTAGTCATATAATTTCTGCATGTTTACGAGGACGAACCGCAGCTTTTGTCCTCCTCCAATGCATCATGTACTGTAATTGTGCTTGCTTTTGTAAGTCACACTAAGATTTTCAGCTCTTTATTCTGAATGGCATATTGTAGAACTTCTACATGTATTGTGCCTGACCATATTCCAGGATGTAGTGATGCTGACGACTTAATTATCATCATGGATTACTCATTTCAAGTTTATTGAATGGAAATCTTGTGATATGGTGATACTGTACCTAATGTAATCTAATGCTGCGGGAAAAATAATTTACACTGTACTTGAGATCATCTCTTCACACACCATTAACACCAGCCATCCCTCCCTACAAACCAGCGCAATCTTCCCCCTGCTTGAAGGTTTCTCAGAGCATATATATATATATATATATATAGTATGCAGATTGTGCTGTGAAACCCTGTCTACGAATCGCAAAAGCAATGGAGATAAGTGGAAGTCAGGCAGTTAGCAGAAATGAAAAGGAATATTCAGGTCACATGAAAATTGAATGGAGAAGCAGGGATTGTAGGTTGCTGCAAATTGCAAGCTGCGCTTTAACTCATAGCGGCAGCCCTCATTTTGCAGCTAATGTTCTAAAGTGCTAGAGGAGCTGGCATGAGAAGACTAGCCCATGGGACGCACTGCAAACATTTCCCTGCCTGAAATATTTAGCTAGGCAGAGCACACATTTGGGTTGTTCCTTCTTTGGCAAAAGATATGAGCTGCTTGTAAGAAACTTTGAGATTAAGATGAGACATTCCTGGTCCTGGAGAACTCCCTCTCCTGAATATTTTAGGCCTTGTTCAGATTTCAGGCAAATGCAATTTGTTTCACAAATCTGATCTTTAGGACTGACTGTCCATGCTGTTATTTGAAAGGGATCAGATCATATTTGGGCTCTGTTAAGAGTTGCAGCCCAAATCTGGCACATTGTCAGCCTATCTGCACTGGTTGAGTATGTTTCACTCATATATTTCTGTACATTCTCTAGTCTTGGTGTACTGATGCTTCCCCCAAAAGTGCTATCAGACTCTTCACTTAATCCTCTGTCCAGGGACCGTTTTTCTCCGTTTCGATTCTACAGTTAAAGCAGCCACTCTTCCTGAAAACATGATTAATTTAGCCACATTGAAAATTCAAGTGCACAGCTTTTACATACTTAGCGGTAACAGCACATAAAAGAGTAAGCGGTAATGCATACTCGGTGGTAATAGCGGAAAAAAGGCTCTGTGTGACCTCCTAAAGCATAGCAAGTGAACTTTCTACAAAATGATAATTATTTATTTCCATCTCAATTTCTTCCATCGTCTTGCCGCTCATCTTTCAACCATGGATCCTTGTGATTGTGTGGACTTGAACTTCTGTGTTGCGTTGCAAGTGACAGTTTGAAATCCAAAAATCTGATTTGGGCTGGCATTCTGAACAAGGCCTTAGTGTTTTCCTTGCCCTAACACACACACACACACACTTCAACTCAAGAAGAGCTGTTAATTAGATGGTTAATTTGATCAGGTGTGTTGGTAACCAGTACAATACTAATATTTGTTGGACAGTACTCCAGGACATGGGTTAGGGACCAGTCAAAACTGGTATCGTATATCATGGTTAAAAACTACTACAAGTTCCACTAACAGAGCCAGCTGTTGACCTAGGACATAAATACTAATAATGAAACTTTTGTGTTTACTAATATGACATGGTGCTACAGTAGCTGAAGTAGCTGAGACAATGTTAAGACTGTGTAGGCTATTTTATCAAAAAGTTTTCAAGGTTGCCTTGTATAGTTCTGAGTTCTTAGCCTTGACATGCCCTGCTATTTGAGACTTTCTACTCTGTTTCATTGTACTACATATTACCCTGAAGTTGTCCCACAGAGGAACAAAGCAATGAATGTATTAAGTTGCAAGACTCTTCAATGGATCTTTAATGGTTCATTGCATAATTACTAATGGTTCTCCAGTTGTCCTTTCTCAAAGTTTCAAGTTGGACCATTTTCTGATGAATGTGAATACTTAATACATCCAAAAATGTAAGATATTCTTCAGGCATCCTTCCTTCAAAGTTCTACTTATTATTTAAAACCCTTTCTGGTAGGGAAATACTGTTTCAATTTATGGCTGCTGTAGGGTTTTATATAGAGGCTTCGAGGAAGGACAATTAAAGATCCTTCAAGAGTTCAAAATTTTAAAAGCACTTATAAAGGAAAATGTGAAATGTCCTTTTTACTCTATAAAATTTCCTTCAATTTTTCTAATTTGAAATCCGTTTAGAACCTGCTTAGGTAGGTAAACACTCTATTGTCGGCCTCTACATGGAACACAACAAGTAAGAGTTAAAAATCTTATTTTTTTTTTTTAATTTTGCCGTTAAAGGTTCTATTTAAACCCTTTCTGCCAGTGAGTCTGTTGTGAAGTTCTAGATCATTTAAAGAAGATTACCAAAAAGCCATAAAAGTTCTTAACACCCTTTAAAATATATAATTTCTTCAGTTGTCCTTTCTTGTCATTTCAGGTAGGGAAAGGTTGTTGTAGGGTACTACAGAGTACCATTATGCAGAGACAACTGAAGAACCCTTAAAGCTTTCAATTTTGTAAAAGTGTATGAAATAAGTGGGAATGCGCTTTAAAAAGTAAAAATAAAAAAATCAAAGGGTTCATTGGTTGACTCTCTTGAAAGTGGTTCTAGGAACATTTTTTCAAAGGGGATCTCTCTCTTTTGAAGGTTTTTACAACAAGAGACATTCAAAGAGCATTCTAAATTGATATTGTGTGAATGTTTATAAACATATGGTTGGAGGCTTACAGTAGCAGTACCCTATTCTATGTGCATATGCAAAGAGCGCCTGCTACAGATCAAGGCTTGCTCACGCTGCAGTCATCCTGTGATTCTTATGCCTTCAGTAGAATTTCCTCTGTGCTTACCTGTTCACGTGGGAGGCTTTTTGACAACCCGCTCTTTCCTCTGTGATTACCATCTTTTGTAAAGTCTGCCTCCACTTTTATCACTGCCACTCAGCAAAAGTCAGGGATTAAAGAAAGTCTTTTCATGTACTGTATGTCTCTCCATTCTTTGTCATGCCAGCATCGGAGAGGCGCTGGACTGCATCTCCCATCAGCCCCTTCACGTCACATGCCCCTGATCATGTTCACCTGTATGTCTATATGTCTTGTTAAGCACTATTATCTAAGTTCCATTTTGCAGCGTGTCCTTGTGTAACATCCGTTGTTATTGTCAAGTGTTAGCACTTACTTTGTGTTCCAAGTTCATCTTCACACATCATGTTCCTGTTTCAAGTCTTGTTTTTGTTTGTTTGGCACTTTGTAATAAAAAGACTGCACTTGCATCTGTTCCACCTCAATTCCCTTAATTTAAAAGGCAAACTCCCTTCTTCTCTACAGCAAAAAGTTTCATTCACATAATTTATAATATATAAATATATAACCCTGATACGGTTGATAAAGATGATGAGTGAATGAGTGAGTGATATTTTATATTCTATAATATGATAATAAATCTTTACTTTATTCAACATGACTGTATTCATGCAAATATCCATTAGACACTGCAATATTAAAGGTTGTCCTTTAACTTTTTACAGTATAAAAAATATGAACTTAAAGTACAATAAAAAGTAGCTTAACTTTATGATTTTACTTCAAAATATTTTAAGGCCAATTACTAGGTTATTTATTGATCTCACTTAAGTTTGTAAAGCACTTACATTTAATTTGGGGATCTTATTTTATTTTTTGAAATTTTTTATATTGTGAAAAAAAAAACTAATTTATAGATCAATCTGAAGAATCAATGAGTGTGTGACTCTAGTGTATTTGTCAGAGTTGTTTCTTGCTAAAAGCAGTAGAAGTATTTGCTTAGATCCCCCAGATCACCAGAAAGCTCCATTATTAAAAAAAAAAAAAAAAAAAACATTATACAAAAAGGAACAATTTGCTACAGATGCTCTCTATACTATGTAAAACAGAATGGGCAAGATTAATTATTTTTATTTAAACACTTAGCTGAAATAACTGGCCAGCCTAAAAAATTATTTGTTCGATGGTCCGCTTTCATCTAAATTAATTCCAGTAATTTTAAATACATAGTAGCCTTTATTGCATTTTAAGCATATTCAGTGTAAGTTTATTTACATTCATCTTGACATTTATGGCCATTTATACTATATGTAACCAACTTAAATATTCAGTTAAATCTCTAAACCGGTTATTCAGACTAACAACACTGACCCGGCATTAGAAAACAAAGTATATTACATTGCTTTCAAAGTAACCACTTAGTTATAATACCAGCGCATGGCTATTTAACTGTGACATTAAAAATATTCATAAAGCAGATCATGATAAATAGCATAGACTTGTTATCTCTTAATTGGGGGACCATAACTAGTCACAATTTGGCCAGTATTTTATATATATATTACACTGATTCATAGTTACTAAAAAAGAGCTTAACTAAATATTTAAACAACAACAACAAAAAATGTTCAGCTGAGCATGTCAATGCCAATGTTTTCCAAATCATCATAGATCAGTGGCAGCAGCGTAGCTTAGCTTATGCAGATTAAGCCATTATCACTTTATCCCCTAATAAACCTATTGTAATTAGAGCACTACCCTTTTTCCATTCCCCTGTGTTTGGGAATTTGCTTAGTCATTACTGCCTATTTAACATCAGCCTGGCTAGACTCATCCTGCACCATTCACTGAATCCCAAATCGGTCCATGCTGGAGATATGCTGCACTGCACAGGGTGCAGAAGACATTATTTTACACTCTAATGTACAGCATTTATAGCCTATAGGTTGTAGTGAGCCATTTGGGACTGAGCCATGATGCCTGTGCTTGATTTGTCACCAGTTTCCTAGGCTACCACAGAGCAGTTTATATGTGCACCATTTTAGCACTAAACAGAGGCTTGGCATCTTGTACAGATGATGAACCAACAACCCATGATCTGCTTTTGTGTTTTTGCTAAAATATATATATATATATATTGTCTTTTAAGTGTACCTATGACAATCTTCTCTTTCACAATGATCATTTCGTTACGAGTGAGGTATTGTCATAAATTCACAATGTTTAGTGTAAATTCCTTATTTTATTAAAGTGCATAAATGTCCTCAGTGTGGACTGCCATAACAAATTAAGCAGCTCCTGTACAGCACTAACATGCTTAATGAGAATGTTTGTAATTTGATAAGACAAAGTGTCAAAGCCACAAAACAGATTTGGACTAACTGTAACACTACACCATTTCTGTTCATTCTTCACTTTGGTATAATACTACTACTACTACTACTACTACTACTACTACTACTAATAATAATAATAATAATAATAATAATACTGCTAGTACTACTACTACTAATAGTAATAGTAATTAGTAATGGTAATTAGTAATAATGAATTAATATTAGTAGTAAGTGGACCTCATGTTATTTAAATAACATATTCTATTGTACAATTGATCCTTTGACCTAATAAAAGTTACAGGAGAGATTTATTTTGGGTCGCTCTATTCCGGTACAAGTCAAATGAGAATGGTTTGCACTCAGGGTTTCTTCCTCATGTTATCTCAGGGAGATTTTCCTTGCCGCTCTTGCCTCCGGCCGGCTTCTTCATTAAGGACAAACTAACAATGCAAAATTCTTTTCTAAAATTATAATAATTATACCGTACTGTGAAAAAATTGTGAATAAATGCTATAAAGTAAGAAGGCTTTCAAATATAGAAATGTTAATAGTGTATTTTTATCAAAGAACAAAATGGAAACTAAGTAACCAGAAGAGAAATCCAAATCAAATCAGTATTTGGTGTGACCACCCTTTGCCTGCAAGACTGAATACATTTTTCTCTAGGTACACTTGCACACAATTTTTAATGGAACTCGGCAGGTAGATTGCTCCATAAATCTTGGAGAACTAACCATAGATCTTCTGTGGATGTAGCCTCCCTCAAATCCTTCTGTCTTTTCATGTAACCTCAGACAGGCTCTATGATATTGAGACCAGGGCGATGTGGGAGTTAAACATAGATTTTATCCAGTCCCAAGTAACATGGGAGCGTTGCGTCAGGAAGGGCATCCAGAGTAAAACCTGCGCAAGATGGTTTCCTGTGACGACCCCTTCACAGGAGCAGCCGAAAGAAAGTTGCTCAGTGAGGGCTAAAACATAATTTCCAGGACTCCTTGTTCTTTGCTACACTGAAGATAGTTCTTAATGGCATTGGCTGTAAGTTTGGGATTGTTGTCTTGCTACGGAATAAATTTGGCAGTAATCAGACACCTCCCTGAAGGTATTGTACGATGGATACATTTCTGCTTGTATTTCTCAGCGCTGAGAAGATCATTAATCCTGACCAATAATGCAGCCCCAAACTTCCTCCACCTGTTGCCTGCAGATACTCATTATTGTACTGCTCTCCAGCCCTTCAGCAAACAACCTGCCTCCTGCTACAGCCAAATATTTCGTCAGTCCAGAGCACCTGCTGCCACTTTTCTGCACCCCAGTTCCTATGTTTCTATGTCAGAGGTATGACTTTGGGGCTGCAATTCTTCCATGAAGATCACTTCTGTCCAGGGTATACCTAGTTCCCACTGGTTTCCACCAGTTCTTTGCTGATAGCGCTGATGTCAGCATGATGTGTCTTATCTGCTGCATTAAGTTTGCTAGGCTGACCACTGCATCTGTGGTCCTCAACGTTTCCTGTTTCTATGTGATTATTTAAAATACCTTGAACAGCGTACCTTGAAACCCCAGTTTACTTTGAAACCTTTGCTTGGAAAGCATCTTTTGATGTTGTATAACTACCTTGTATCTTGTCACTATACTCCGTCCATGGTCTATGACCTGTGACATGAAATTGTCATCCACAACCTCACCTTAGTAGCAGAGTTTAACTGTTTAAACTGTAACCCAGTTTTAGGCCTGTTTTAGTTTAAAAACTGCATTTTAACTTACATATGAAATTGATGATTATTACCACCTGTTTGATATAATTTGTCTCTATTTCTACAAAATTGGACTTTTAAATGTGTAAGGACTGCTGGTTTGAAACCAAAGCGTAGTCACACCAAATATTGATTTCATTTAAATTTTATTTGTTTCCTCACTTTGCATTTTAATAATAATTTTTTTTTTTTCTGAAGGCATTCTTACTTTACAAAATTTCTTCAAACCTGCCTAAAACGTTTGCACAGTACTATATTTTGTTTTCTGTTAAGCTGCATTGTGATGATGTCCAAGGTTAAAAATGCCTCTTAAATAAAATTTAATTTAACTGTGGTGAATAGTAGCAGTGGTGGTTCCTTTGGATTAGGTTAATATTGATTTCTATTCTCACTTTGAAGATATCAGCAACACTTCATTAGCTTCTGTCAATCCACCCCATAATGAATTTGTATCGAATGTAAAATTACATGGAATTCTGCTGCGATGATGTGATCCAGAAACTGGTGATTATAAATAAATGAATAAATAAATAACATATAAACAGAGTTTTCTACCACTAATTTGACAAACAATTTGTGTACTTAAAATTTTTTATAATTACATTTAATATTGTGCAATATCCATGAGACAATCCCTTGACAACTTGACTCTTTTTTTTTTCTCTCTCTTAAAATCTATAATACAGAAAATAGTCCCACCTTGCCATGTCACAGAGAAACTGACAAACTCTGCTGGAGGACACCGGACCCTCGTTTTATAAATGTGAATAAATTAATGCCTCTTTACAGACATCCTCTAAAATGTACAGTACTAGTCAAAAATATGGAAACACTTTCTCCTTCAGTGGTTTTTCTTTATTATAATTATTTTCAACATTCTACATTGAAGACATCTAAACAATGAAAGAACATGAAAGAAATTATATGGTAATTTTATTTTTATTTTTTTACCAAGAATATGTTTTGTCCAAAGTTGCTTGTCCAAAGCTCATTGCATTCTCTTAGCAGATTCACGATGTAGTCACCTGGAATGGCCTTCTATTCACAGATGTGCCGTGTCGACAGTTAATCTGTGATATTTCTTGCCTTCTTAATGTGCTTTAGACCATCAGTTGTCTTTTACAAAGAAAGCATGGGTACGGAGTCAATAGTCCTATTATTGCTATTACAACTACTGTACAAATCCATATTGTAAGTCAAGTAAAGAGAAAAGACAATCCATCATTACTTTAAGAAAGTAAAGTCTGTCAATCCTAAAAATCTCAAGAACTTTGAATGTATCCCCAAAAGCAGTCAACAAAACCATCAAACACCATAATGAAACAGCCTCTTAGGAGCATCCAAGGAATGGAAGACCAAGAGCTACCTCTGCTTTAGAGGATAAGTTTATTAAAACAACCAGCCTCCAAACTGCCAATTTAGAGCAACTCATATTAGAGCCCACATAAATGCTTCTCAGAATTCAAATGGCAGATATATTTCAACATCCACTGTGCACAGGGGACTGTGTGAGTCAGGCCTTCATGTCGGATTGTGGCAAAGAAACCATTAATTTGGAAGAACAACAAGCAGAAGTGGCTTTGGCCAAGAAACATAAGGAATGGACATTTGATCAGCGAAAAACTGTCCTTTTGGTCTAATGAGTCCAAATTTGAGATTTTTGGTTTTATCCACAACATCTTTGTCAGACACAGAGAGGGGTAACAGACGGTTCCTGAATGTGTGGTTCCCACTGTGAGGCATAGAGGAGGAGGAGGAGGAGGAGGAGGAGTGATGGTGTGTGGGTGCTTTGCTGGTGACACTGTTTTTGAATTGAGGGCACCACAGCATTTTGCAGTGATACTTCATCCCATCTGGTTTGCACTTAGTGGGACCATCATTTGTTATCCAGCAGGGCAATGACCCTGAAAAAAAACTCTGGGTTATGAAAGAGCTATTTATCCCAGAGAGAGATAGTGATGGATTGTTGCATCAGATGACCTGGCCACCGCAATCACCCATTCTAAATCCAGTTGAGATGGTTTGGGATGAGTTGGACTGGAGAGTGACTACCTCATGGGATTGACTGAGAGAATGCCAACAGTGTGCAAAGCTGTCACCAAAGCAAAATGTGGAGTTACAGCTGGAACTCTCTTGTAGAAAATGAATCAACATCTGCTAATAAATCAGATTGGAGAATTCAGGGGCGCTGTAGTCTGAGTTCTTTGGTATGAGTTTGTAGTTACAGTAAGTAGACAGCACTGCTTATTGGTTTGATTTTAAATCGCAACAAAACCAGTCTGGTAATAGAACATATTTTAAAATGCCTTTTTCAATTGCTTTTATTATTAAATATTTTATTCTTAATTTTTTTCTACAATGGAGAAAATAAAAATAAAAGCTGTATTTTTTTAGCGATTGTGTTTAGCTTTTTTGTTGCATTCCTCTTGTGAAAATCAATGAATAATAATGCATTGTAATACTGTATATACATGTTTGATTGTATTATTTTGCCATGGCAACTACTATTTTGCTTGTGCAAAATTTGGACAAAATCTGAAAGAATCTGAAACTCAGAGCTAGAAGGATTTTTTTGCATGTACAAAATGGTCTATTTAATACTGGAAATGATCACTAAAGTGTGTTGTTGTGTTATATAAAGCAGGGGAAATAGTATGACACAGGAACACACATTATTTCATTTCACAGCAGTTTGGCTGTAATAACCAGCAAACGTCTCAGCATCAGGGGGGCTATGAATTATTTCACTCATGTACAGTATAGGCAGTCCATACAATGCTTAGAAATAAACAGGACAAAATACACCTTTAGCTTGATGGAGTAAGAGATACTTCCAGGATTACTGTATAAAAAGAAGCATTGGCAAAGAAGATAGATATTAGACAAACAGTTCCAGATTCATTCAAAACAGTTTCTGTTACAAAAATACTGAATGAAGATGATGGACTAAGCATCAGATTCCATCCCACACATTAACATTTTATTTCATTTACATTCTGTTTTATCCAAATACATCATCTTTATTATATAATAATTATTATCCTAGTGGCCAATCAAATATGGAGCACAATAACATTAAATTTTAATCTAGGTGTTTATTATTATTATTATTATTATTATTATTATTATTATTATTATTATTCAATTTTAGTGAATAAAATCTTATTGAATGACACATACATTAGATAATCTATGTTGCAAGTGATTCCTGAGAGACATAATTGGCAGAAATGTAATGAACAAATAGTTTCTTTATGTTAAATTCTTCTTTATTTATGTCTGGAAATTATTTTTTCACCTAATTTATTTATTTCAACATGCTTAATTGATAAAGCCATAATATGGCTGATCAGTCTGGCCTAACAGTTAGTAGCTGCTAGGCAAAAAATAAACTAGACAAAGAGAGAATTAGAAAACAAAAAAAATCTTCACACGAATGTACAACCAAACAAAAATCAATAAATAAGTGAAGACATGTCATTTTGGCATACAACATACAATACAGTCTAATATTAACATTGGCCAGGTTTCTCATTAATTATGAATAAGATGAAATCCTCAGCATTGAGAAGCTACCAGGAAAAGCAAGCCTATAATGAGCAAACCTAGAAGAAGCACTCAGACCTGGTCTAGATAAATGCAGCGCCATGACACATCAGGCCTTGCATGCAAAAATGGGTCGAGCATATCAGCACGGCTATTCAAGCCATCAATGCGTTCCCTATAAGAGAATAAAATCCTCATTGTACCTTTGTAATTACACACACTATCATTGTTAAATGGTTCTTTTGAATGCACTTAAAGTTCTATACCTAAATAAACTCTGTCTCATGCAGTGGAGGTGGTTTACATAATCAGTGGCGACACTTACCAAGAAGTAGGAGGGTAAGAGAATGAGATTAACTAAATAGCCATCTTTGTTTTGTTGTTGCCTTCTTCGCGAAGCCTTTGGATTTGAACTCATCCTGGCCATGCAAAACAAACGCATGTATCTGCAGGTACAGTACATTGCATACCTGCTTGTACTGTAGTTTTGGAGCTGTCATTCTGCCAGTGTTTATTACCATGTTGCAGGCTTCTGGACAGAAAAGCTGCTTCAAACTGCTGTTGCATTCTCTTACACACAAACCCTGCCAGGTCTTAAATTTAATAGGCCCTGAGATCACATTGTTCCGCTCCACAGCTACCCACAGTCGAAGAGATAACAACTGGCCTTTCCTACAATTATTGCAGTAAAACCTGTCTAGAGGGTGGTTTTAGCCTCCCTCATCAATTTACGTAAATAATGTAATAAAGTGCATTACACTCCTACACACATCACTATGCCTTAGGTGAAGGGCTTTGACAAGGTTCAGAGCATCTCTGGCCATGTCATTTGTTATTAATATGATACACTGGATCCCATTTTTTTTTTACTGAAATTCCCACTCTCAGACTCATTGCTTTTTTATGAACACAGTAAGCCCCAGGGCTCAAAATATTGCAGGATGAAACTGAATTATAGTTCCATGTGTCAATATAAACCTTTATACAGTGACTTAATACATTTTCCCATGCCTTGCTAGGCTAGTTATACTGTAATAGCAGAACGCTTTAAGACATATTGTCTTCAGTAATATATGCAACACACTTAATTCACACACTCAACAGCTCACAGCCTGGAGAAATGTACAGTACCTTGGTCAGGACACTGGAAAACACGCATGAAACCTACAACGAGATAGGACATGTGAGACTCCACATAGGCAGGAATACATAATCAAGATTGAGCCAAGTATCCTACAGGTATGAATGCTGCCTGCTACACCAACATGCTGCCCATCCCATGCTTGTGGTATGAAATACATCAATGGAATGGATTGTACTAGATTGCCCCAATGGTCTATCATGGTCTGCATTCTCTAATAATGAGTCTTCAATAGTACCACATGCCTGACTATACAGACACAGAGTCTTTGTCAGCAGAAGAAAAAAAAAATGGCACTAGTACTAACACCTTGTGGCTTCGGCGAAAAGCTTTTTATACTGTATGGTGTGTAATGTAGGTTAGAGTCAAAAAGGTCATTACAAAAACTGAATGAATACATATTGCAAATCCCCAAAGCTGTCTAGTCAAGCACGGCCATACCCACCATTGAGGTCACTGAGAGCTGGGTGTCAGTATTTTTCATGAATATGGTGGTGTATAATAAAGCTCAAGAATTCATTTCCTAGAAATTACTCTACTTTGGTGCTGCAATGATATCATACAGCACCAAGACCATCATCATTGGCTTTACCTTTTCATTGCTAAAAGTCAATATGGTAGTTCTTTGATTTTGTCAACAAGCCAAAAAGCTGAATCTGTCAAGTAACTAAAGAATTTGCTAGCAAACTGCTTACAGTTCAATGCCAGGCATCCCCAAATGTCACATGATAAACAGCTCCTGTACGTTTGCGATGCAGTAAACATTGGCTTTCTATCATGATGCCAGATAGTTAGTTTCAATTGAGTGACTTCACTAGCTAGCTAACTAGCTAATACTCACACACTCACTCTCTCATCATATAGAGCGTCCCGGACTGCCTGGAGACTATTCCAGGAGACTTAGGTCACGAAGCGGCATTCACTACACCCTGGATGGGATGCTAATCCATCGCAGGCAGGGCATATATATATACACATACACACACGCTCATTCATACACTACTGCCAATTTGGGAAAGCCAACTATCAAAATCTGCATGTCTTCGAAATGTGGGATGAAACCAGAGTACCTGGAGGAAACCCACCAAGCACAGGGAGAACATACACTCCATGCACACAGACTCAAAGCGGGAATCGAACCCAGATGCTGGAGGTGCAAGGTGACAGTGCTAACCACTATGCCACCATGCCATATCAATCTGATTTGTAACTAATAAACTTTAAACAAGGTTGAAATGCTTATGCGTTTCTTGCAAATCAGTGTATTTTGTAAGGGTCTTGTCTCTCTATTTACAGTTTTTTTATTTTCCTTGAAAAATAATCCTTGCGAGAGCCGGTAACATTTGCATCTAAATATCAACTGACCCCGTGTCCACTTTCTTCAATGACACAGATAAAAATGAAGAGTGCATGCATCAAAGCTCATCAAAGCTGGTTAGGAAAGAGCAGCTGAACAAGATGAGCGGAAAAAGAGAGAAAAAGAAAAAGAGAATATTTTATGAAGAACAAACAAGAGCCTAGAATAGGATTAGCATTAGCATTATGTTCCTCTGCTGTTCAATGCAAACAACACACAAACTGACTGACCTGATCACATTCAAACATGTACAAGAATTATACTGTGTATATACTGTACTTTGGTATGCAGAGTGAAAACCTCAGGTTCATGTCAACCGCAAAAAAATAACATAAACCTACATTATGACAATAAAATTAAACATGTTTTTTCTCATGTTTAAGTACGGTTTGAGAGACATGTCAATAATTCAAATCCAAAATGATGCAAACACAAGATTGAAAGAAAAAGTATATACAATTTTAACATTGAAATAGATCCAGTAGGTGAGAACAAAGTATAGAGGAATGTACAGACAAGAGTAGATGAGGGAACAGGTTATGGAAACAAGAGCAACAGAAATGTATTAAATGTCTTTAAAAGCACCTATGCATGTCCGCAAACCCCCTAGCAAGCTCAGTTTTTGGATGTTGGTATTTCAAAAACCATGCATACAGCCATGTATCAATTTTAATAGCATGCTGCTCAGAGAGTACAGTAGTCAAGGGTAAGAACACACATGAGCCTTTATTTATAGGTGTTCGAGCCCCCTGGCACTGTCAACAGAGAGTAATGTAAGAGGTAAAACAAACAATGGTGCAGCTTTACAGCTTGATTGCTGATTATGCTGCTCAGGTTCTGCTTTGCTCAGCTCATGGCCACACACAAAGAGAAAGAGAGAAAAAGCATAAATAGGGCATCTGAGGTAAAATACACATGCTGCATAACAGCCATCACTCGAAAAATCACACTCTCTCTACTAAAGCACACCCCAACCTACTACTTACCGTCCTACTTACAGTATTTCTTCTCCATTCAGAGATCCACTGAAATTCGAAATACCCGACTCGAAGATGCAGACGATGATCACAGATAAATGAAATGTCTAGTTTAATCATGGAGCCGCCCAGCTCAGGCAAAATACCCCGTCTCTCGTTATCCGTGTTTATGCGAAATACAGAGAGATTCGGACGCGGGCACAATGTGCTGTCAGTGCAGGGAAATATGAGAGAGATAAATAAGGCATTGGATTGTGTTGATGCATTAGACTACTGTATAATATATCATTTCATGGGATGATAACATAAAGACACCAAGGTGACAAATGAACACTTGATGCTTCTTTCTAGCACAGAAAATCTCTCATCCAGGTTTTTTCCTTGGAGGTTGCTATGATATTTCCTGCTGTGTTAGTCTACTTCATAATTTTGCAGCTGCTTGAAAATTGGAAATGACTCGATCATGAAGTTATTGCACCTGAATGGGAACGGACTGCTGTTTACGCTGTCTGGAATTTATTCTTAAGATGAAAAAAAAAAAAAAAGGTAAGAACTTTCATCAGTGTAACGCTTGTTCATCAGTGTAACGATCTTTTGCTGGCTTTTAATATGAAGTGGCTTTTAAGTTTTACGTTTCTTGCTGTTATGATAGCCTCAGGCATAATCACGCTTATAGTTCTTTTTAATAAGCAAAAAAAAAAAGATTTGTTTTTCTCCAGGAACCACTTTAACCTCGTCAGGTTTAGAGTGGCTGGAATATGAGACGGGAATATACCCTGGATCAGACACCAGTCCATTTCAGGCTACCATGCACACTCATTCATACATTCATTTATATGTAGGATAAAATTAAAGTAGCCTATGCATCTAGTACATTGCTTTTTTTTTTTTTAGAGGAAACCAGAGAACTCGGAGTGTGTGGGCATGCAGACTATCCCTCAGATCATGTGTGGAAAGTCAAGACTCCTTAAAAGGCTTTAAGGCCACTGTGCTCCCTGAGAAGCAAACCCATGCAGAACACATGAAACTAGGGACCTTGAATCTACAGTATGCGGAAAGGAAGCACATAAAGGCTCACTGGTCTATTCTTGTTACAGTTCGGTCACCATGCTAAACATATATAGTATTTAACCAGCTAAATTAACAACAACATCAATAAGAAGCAATGAGCTCCGCCTTTATGTGTGTCCTTAAATTGGTGCTTTAATGTGTTGGATGTTGACAGTACTCTCTGGTTTGCATTGGTGACAAATATTTGTGGCCTTTGCTATATGAAGCTTTCACACTCATAACATCAATGAAGATGGCTACAGGAGCAAGATATTTAGCTGTAACGTAATCATTTTATTCCCCATGAATACATGCACACAGTATCTATGTGTATTCTACATTTGTTAATTTTTTTTTCAAACTAACTAGATTAAGTATCCATCGTTGGCGGGAAAAAAAGTAGGAATGTTTTTTTTTTATTTTAAAGAATGATATACATGAATTGATCAACTTTAATGTAATCAGTGATATTATTATTATTTCAGGTTGAAATCCATGTACATGTCTGCCTGTCTTTTTATAATGGCAGAACTCCCTCTAAAGTATTAATACAAAGAAATTAAATTTTGAGTAAAAAGTTGAGTAAAAATCTTACACCTTGTTTACGCTAAGTTGCATTTCTTTTGTTATCAGCCAAATGCAGCCTTGTTCGGTGATCTGAGAGGGAATCACCGATGAGAAATTTAAACAGTAGATTGGATAAAGATTAAGTTTTGTTCTAAAATTACTTTTTAATCCCAGTAAAAAATATTCAGTTTGTACAAGTGTTTAGCTTATTTTAAAGTAGCTCATTAAATCTGTCATATAACTTTTAATAACATTGCTTTTACTCAACATTTTGAGAACATTTTACGTATGGCACAGGCAGACAAGTACTGCAAAAGATTCATTAAATTATGTCCAGCCAGTTTTGAGTCCTGCAGGAAGACTAAACACACATTTGATCTGTCCATACTTATTTGAAGGTTCAGTTTTCACAGTACACTATTGCATTGATTGGCTCTATTGAGTCACACACATAGCCACGCATCTCTTGAGGGCAAATTAGTGCTAAATTACTGAAATAAAAAACCTTCATTTCTGTCCAGCCCATTTTGTGTGATGCTGTGACAAAGTAAAGTACATTCATCCTCTAATGTATGAACGTAAAGACATCATTGAAAGCGCAAGTTCTGACCAATGTACAGACAAAACCTCTTAAGAAGCTAAGAAGCATTTTGCCATGCTATAATGTACCTTCCTGGTGAAAATGGTCAGTTACTAAAACAAATTTACATTATTTAGAAGGCTAATTAGCTTGTAGTGCCCCTGCTTGTAGCTAGCTACGCTGCAATACTGCTAATATTTTGTCATTATGTTTGGATGAATATGTTTCTTCAGCAAAAAAAGGGCTTGGCAAAATAGCAAAATGGCTTGGTAAGCATAAGGCTATGAGCTAATTGGAACATGAAGAACAGATTGGATGGAGAATGACACAATGTCACTCCCACCCAGTCCGTACACATGGATTACCGCAGCTGTGTTTCCCTTATCTGCAAGAGCAAGCCCTCAAGGACCTCGTTTGTGTTGGGCCTCACTTCAAGATAAAACAAAAATAGACTCGATGTGTCCCTGGCTTGAGCAGGACACAGGAGGGGGAAAGGGAAAGACCAAGCACTAATGGATATATAAATGTCAAGCTGCAACCGTCATAGAGGCTTTGCTGCTTCAGCGACCCTGATACCCATGGCTTGGATAAAAAAAAATTTTGTACTTATATTCAAACCCTCTGGAGCTTAAATTGATTTTTCTATTGACCCTGCGGCTCAAGGATCATACCAATAGTTATTCTCACCCCTATGTGGTTTTTCTGTGTGCCCACAGTGGCACTTTGACCACCCCCACTACACATATGCACACACAGGGGTCTCTTGTGACATCAGCAATCACATACCTGTTTTCACAAGCTTAGCTCACTTAAGCTGTGTGAAGGGAAAAGGCTGGTGCACAGGCGTAATCCATATACTTGTCTTTAAGTGAATTCAATAATGTAGACAAACCCCGGCAGTCAGCAGAGGGGTCTTAATTGTACCTCACAGGGCTCTTATCCATCTGCTTAACGCACAGCACACTGAACATTAAGGCTTAGAGCAGTACACAGCTCTCTTTCCACAAGCCTCTTGTGACCCCCCTGCTGCTGAACATGCTCTTACCTGGTAATGATGCTATATGCTTTTAAAGAAATGGGACTGAACATAGGATAAAAGACACAGTACAAAGTACATTACATATGGGCAAATCTAGGGGAAATGTTTCTGTGGATGAAATAGGTCATGCCTATCCTCAAATCCATGAGAAAATAATAGAGAGAATATAATAGAATAACTTTGTCATTTGTGAGCACATCATGACATTAGGGTTGCATCACCTGATGTCATACAAACAGAGAATATGTATGCAATATAACAACAGAATACTGTTAATAATAATTAATGAATAATAAAAAGAAGTATTATTTTACTGTAATAACTAGTATATATAAATACCCTCCACTGGAGTGATGAAACAATTTCAATATTTCTTCAGATATAGTTAGTATGTTTGTGTCATCACAAATAATGTAAGGATGGTACAAGAATGTTGTGACTTTACAGGCACTATAGTGGTGTCACATATTTTGTAAGGATGAACAGATATTGTACTGCCATTTCAAATACTTTTGATATATTTAAAAGGCTGGAGTGACATTACAAGCATTCTAGTGATGTCATAAATAATGTAGTGACATTACAGTCAGGGGTTTAGTAGTACAATCGAAAAGCAGAAGAGAAGCATCTAAACTGACAGTGACAGTTGGCAATCCAGGTACAGTAAGAGAATACTGTACATTAATCTGCAAATTCATAGTTGCAAATGAGTGCACAAATTGAGTATGTTGTATGTGGAAGGAAGAAAGGATCACGGAATTATTCTGTATTAATGAAAGGGGGAAAAAAGTTATAAATACAATAATTCTACACTCCTACTACTACTAGTACCAGTTGTCAGTACCATATGACAAGTAAATTATTATGAGGGATTATTGATGTGCCTGCATGTTTATAGCTTTAGTTATATTTACTGGTGTTTAAGTTCAATGAATAGGTGTAATTAACGTTTCGAGTCATTTACAGCAGATGCAGTTCCAGTGGGTCGCTCTGATTGATTAAGCTCATAGGCTTTAATGAAAATGCAGTTCCTAAGCCTCATCCTGCATGAGTCGATGGTCCTGTATTGCTGTATCAGAAACATGCATTTTACAGTAACCCTGTAAGCAAAATGTCATATGCTAACAATCATGCTTTATTTTTCAAAAATATTAAATCAAATAAAATTTATATGATCTCCTCCAGGGAGAAAAGACTAAATTCTTAAGAAGAATTTTCTCAGGTGCACCATTAACTTTGTGCCAAATGTGAAATACAGTTGGGGTCCATAAATAATCGGACAGTGACTTTAAAAAATGTCTTTAGGAAGAACAGCCATACGTTTTCCCAAATCCTTCCACTTTCACATGCTGAAAAAGGATTGGACAAATGAACATAATTACAAATGTTAGAATTATTTTTAAAAGTTGCATTTAGGTTATTTGCAGTCAATGACGGCCTGTGAGTCTAGAATCCATAGACATCACCAGATATTAAGTTACCTTCCATGAAATGCTTTTTTGGCTATGACTTTACTACTACTACTACTACTACTACTTTTCAGTTGCTATTTGTTTGCCCTTCCACCTGGAGTTCTGTAAGTAAAACAGTAGTAAGTAGTAAGTAGTAAGTAAAAAACACGCCTATTTGAGCTGAAATCAGGTGACTGACTCTGAACTTCAAGAACATGTCAAGCATTGTGTCCGTTTTTGCAGCTTTTGATTAAATCTTTAATATAACACTTTGAACAATAAAATATTTTTAAATTAATCCTGCTCCTTATATTAGCAGTCACATCGTCAATAAACTCTAGTGATAGACAGCCATACTGTACATTCTTATGCCAAAACATTGACTCCAACTCATGTGCAATGCTTTATATCATGAGTCCTTCCTTTCCTTCTCAATCTCTTCTCTTCCCATAATAACAAGTTAATCCTCCTTTTCATCAATTCTAAGTGTCTGATTTTGGAACTAGCCAGTCTTTTTGGAATATTTCTAGCAAATATGTCTAAACTAATCTGGCCTACTGTCTTGAGTGTCTTGAGATAAAACCTCTGTATTTACATTCACGAAGCCGTCTATGGATTGTCTTGATCTGAAAACTGTACATCTACCTCCTCCAAAGTGTTCCTGCCTCGGTTAGATGTTGTGAAGGTGTTTTTCTTTTCCAATCGAAAAATTCTGCAATTATCCAGTTACATTTTGTTCCGTGATCTTCCAGGCCTTTCGGTATTACCCGTATTTAATCTGTTTACTATTTTAATCTGTGTGCTCGAGATGAGTATTTGTTTGGTTCAAGTTACTCTGTCAAATTGTTACTGTGGTCCAAATCACACAGATATTAGCATTCAAATCACATTAGTTTATTAGGCCATTATTACTGTCTCTCATTATTGTATCATTTACGATACATCTGAACAAAATGGTAGGCACAAAGGAAAGATATAAAAGAGGGGAACAAACAAACCATTTATCTTCTATGTTATTACCCAGGTTGCTCTATGAAACCTTTTTGTTGTTGTTGTTAATGGCAAATATGCCCTGCCTTAAATTCCAAGGCTGTGAGAATGGCAATATTGTGTATGAAAATAAACAAACAAGCAAAATAAAAAGTTTAATGGTCAAATATTACATGTCAGTGCATAATGATAAAGTGAACATACAAGTAGTAAATGCAGTTTCAGTCAGGTTTCTTATATTTGTACCAAAAATTACATAAAAAAAAACTGAATAATAAATGTGTATAAGACACTAATAATTACATTAAACTTCTCCAGCTGGTAAATATTAATACACTATAATATATATATATATATATATATATATATTTTTTTTTTTTTTTTTTTTTTTACTCACACCATTATTTCTATTTTATGGTGCACATAGTTACATTTTTATATGTAAAAGGGGTGGCAAGTACAATATATACAATTATAATAGACAAATAACAATTAACAATTAGAATAGAATAGAGCAGACTATTTATTTATTTATTTAGTTAGTTAGTTAGTTAGTTAGTTAGTTATACTTTGAAGACATATTAGGTTTGAGGTCAAAAGATAAATATAGATAGATCAAAATGTGTGTGGCCTACAAACATGGCTGCCAAAAACTCCAATTCCTAGCACACACACACACACACACACACACACACACACACACACACACACACACACACACACACACACACACACACACACACACACACACATACACTCCAGTTCCCTGGACTTAATACAACAAAATTCACACACTCACACACACAGTCTTTAAGGACCTTCTTTCCAGGCACCCTCTTGTGAAGTAAACACTCTGTGTACTTTCTGCCAGTTCATTATACCAAGCTTTTCATTTGTGTATTGATAGGCCAGTTTAGCTTCTGTGCTTGTTCTCTGATTCTGTCTTATCCCAGTTAATGTGGTTTGATCGCCTCACTCTCTCCTGCTTATTGTTTGACTTTGAATACCCGTGTTTGCTTTCATTGCAAGTTTGCCCGTCCTGTAATTAGGTCTGCCTGTCGATCCATGGCACTGGAATTTCACAATTATATCCACATGTGTTAAATAACTTATGACGGCATCTTTTGCCCATTTGTGATTGAATAGATCAAAAATATTGGAACAAGTGTTTTTGTTGCCCAGATTGATTGTTCAAACAATTAATAGCTGTGAATGTCTCCTCTTGGTTTTGAGTTTAACCTAGGAAGATTGCATTTGTGTTTAAAAAAAAAAGCAACAGAGGACCGCAGAGTTGTCTATGGGAGAAAATTAAACCATGTTGATTTGAAGAAAACGGCCAACCAATGTTCAAACACTGAACAGGCCAACCAAGGAAAAAAACATGTTGATGATAAACATTGTGGAAACTGTAATAAAAAGCCAACAGTCAGTTACATCACAAAAAACTTCCACAGGCCAGGGCTGAAAGTGGCTCACAATCCACCATTTAAAAGGAGACTTTGAGAGCAGAAATATAGATGCCATACCACAAGATGCACACTATGCATTGTTATTAAGGATTAAAATGTCAGATTTTGGAAAAAAAAAAAAAAAAGATCTGCTCATGATCCGAAACATACAAACTATCAGTCATGCATGGAGGAGGGAGTGTCTTGGCTTGGGCTTGCATGGCTGCTTCTGGAATGGGCTTACTAATCTGTACTGATGATGTAATTTATGATGGTATCAGACGAAATAATCCAGAGGTCTACAGAAAAATAATCTCATTTAATTGGGAAGAACTTCATCATGCAGCAAGACAATGACTCAAAACGAACTGCTAGCACAACAAAGGACTTCATCAGGGGAAGGAATTAAAGGTTATAAACAGACAAACAAATAAATCACAGTCCTTAAAAAAAAAAAGACAATTCAACAGTTTGGTGATTAAATTCAATAAAATTCAATGTTATTTGTTCAGCATTTTAACAATGGACAAAAAAAACACAGCTTTGCAGAAAGTAGAAAACGATGGATATGAATTAGAAAAATGTAAGCAAAAGAAAGTTCTAGTTCATACTTCTATCAGTTTGTCCCTGAGTAATCCGGGGTGAATGTGCCAAGGAAAAACTCCCTGAGATGACAACAGACACGTTTTAAGCTGTTTAACACACCTAGATGAGATCCAGAAGATGAAAATGTAAATTCTGATCTATCAGCTCAAATTCATCACATAATCCCAAACCTAAATGTTTTCAGAGGGGACAGTGGATGACCCTCATGTAAAGAAAAAATAATTCTTGAGCATTTCTTTGTTTTCCTGCTAACTGTTGCATTTTATTTGCACTTTTAGTTTGTTTTTATGAGCGTCCTATAAGTAAAGTTATCTTTGTTAGGCTGTACATGGAGCAATATACACTTACATAATGTTAGCTAGATATTATAAGAGGGGCTATAAACCATGAGAGGAGTCTCCAGTCTCTTGTAAATGGGTTCCCTTAGAGGAAGGCAGACATACAAGAAGTTTTCTAAACTTTTATTAGTTAAAGCTTCCACACCGAACCCATCTATACAACTCTGCTGCACATGCTTAACGCAGCGCATTCCATCTACACATGGCTCAGCACTCCAATTCCCTCTACATACATACAACATAATAATAAATCTCACAATATTATACGTAACTAGCAAACTTGTCTTTGCTATAGTTTGTTTTCTTTCTAAAGAAAGACCAGTTGTGGTTACAGTACTAATGCATTTAATATTTACTTAGCAGATGAGTATTGAAAATTATTTATAAGAAGATGCCCCATGAGGAGTATGAGAGGCTGGCAATGCGGGTACCCTGATGTGTGCAAATGCCCAGCGTCAGCGATGTGCCCTCATTTCCCATGCAGTTCACAGTCACCGGACTATTTTAATCTTACAAGAATGCAGTCAAAAGAAATGTCTATTCACAATACAAGGGGAATGCATTTTGATCACATCAGCAGATATCATTTGAGAAAAAGACATGAGTCTACCAGATATCTTTGTTTCTAAAATATTTAAATGACAGGCGATGGCTTGCTGTTCCCTATAATAGATTTAAGGCCATTTTACGTTACATCTTCTACTGCTTATGCAATACCTCCTATTAACATACCCAAATGGCTTTTTATGCACTAGTGATTTTTATCCACAAACATTACCAAATATAGTAATACACAGCAGCAAGGCCAGTTTAAATCATTCTAACAATCATTCCAGACATTTACAGGCAAACGCGTGGCGAGAAAGTGCATGAATAAATCATCCATGCTTTCTTCTACATGACTGAGTTAGCCTGATATGGAAGCCAGGACTACAGAATGAATGAAGAGAATAAACTGAATTTCTGAACGGATTTATGTAAAATATGTACGACAAAGACTGAACACATTTTCGGAGCAAAATGAAATAAGCCCAGATTCCAGACTCTCTGAATTATATTCTATACACTGCTAGAATATTTCTGCCAGTTAGAACCATACTAAATAGAAATGAAAGCTAGCAATTACACTCAGCACGTCATGCCTTCTAAAGGCTCTACTTAAATCTATTCGAAATGCTGCTCTGCAAGGACTAAATTAAAACAACACAATCCCTGCTGGTCTCACTTAGACATATGTTCTATATTTCTCTATGACACAAACACATATGTCCGAAGTGAGAGGGCTGTGTTTTCAAGCACATTTAATCACAGTTTAACCTACATACAGTGGCACAGAGCTTCCTTGGGTTTGTCCCAGTACACTGTACTGTAAATAGCACAGGATCCATATGTGTGTTGTGCTCACCAGCCAGAGAGAGTTTTGCTGCTCCAATCATTCACAAGCTCTCTTTCTTATGGTGAGGCCGTTTCTGACAAATCGTTACCATTCTTTATTTATGAAAAAAAAAGGGGGGGGGTAGCTGGCATCTCTCATGAGCACTGCTAATAGAGAAGTATACAGTATGACTGTGATAACATGCATGTAGTCACGTTTTATTTCTGCTTCTGACCTGCTCCTACTGTAGCTTAAAAAAAACATTGCAGTGTCTTATGTAAGCACATAATTACAGGCATAGTTTATACAGCACTATCAGTCTGCATGCTGAATGCAGTGAAATCAGAGCTAAACTGCCATGTTCATGGGAACCGTTTGCCCCCTGCTGAGGGTAATCTCTGCCTCATGAGCAGGTTTGGTCAAAGATTGTGAATGCAAATGATGCTGTTTGAGAACAAGCCCCTGAAACTGCATTTCACACATGTGACATTAATGATGCCCTTTAGAGCTGAGAAGGACATGGTGATTTAGCCTCATCATATTAGTTATAGGGGTTGGCATTAAACGTCTTAGATACATTACAGGCCTGAGTGAAGGGGGGAAAAAACCTGTCATGTTCTTATGACAGGTGTTTGAATCTTTGCTTTTGCTGTTGTGCCCTGGTAATGGCTTCTGCATGTTCTGGGTGTTGTTTTTTTTATTCTCTCTCTAATTGCTTTGGATATTTCTGGGAATGTAAACATATGGCTTGGACCCGTAAGGACTGCTCCAATCTGAACATGCCGAAAGTGAGAGAGAGAGAGAGAGAGAGAGAGAGAGAGAGAGAGAGAGAGAGAGAGACTGGTTCAGCAAATCAATTGTATACTTTTTACAAACGTGGTAAGCAGAAAAGCATCTCAGAATGCTCAGCACATCTAGTTGCTCTGTGATTTAGCAGATTGGATAATTACATTCTGTAAATGAGCAGGAGCACAGGTTGTCCTTTGCCAGTGAATGTGGATTTCATTCTGTTTCACTATAAATGAGAGCTTTTCCCTGTTTAAAAATCAGAACGAATGAAGCAACGCACTGAATGGGGCCGTAGACTGGACTAGAGAACATTGCTGACATTTATGCTAACCTTGTTATAGATAAGAAAATCATTTATTTTTCTTATGCAGAGCAACAAAAAAAATCTATATAGCCAAGAGCAGCCATTATACTTATTGCAACTGAAAGATGCAGTCATGTGGAGGAGATGGCCAGGAGAAAAAGACAGAAGATAGAAGCAGGGAAAGAGAATTTGACACTCCTCTGTCCAGTGCCTCAGGGCTAATGTGTGGAGAGGAGTGCATTTAAAAGTCTCCTCTACTCAAGAGTAGATTTCTTTAGACTTCACTATAGCACTACTTTTTTATGCCCTGCTTCTCATCATCATGCCTGCTATTATGCATTCACACACACGCGCGCACACACACACACACACACACACACACACACACACACACACACACACACACACACACACACACAAAGAAAAACAAGTATTTGACAGTGTTGTCTGTAACTACCTGAGAAACACAGCTGCAGGTTTACTCTCTTAGTGAAGTGACTGGTAGTTATTGTACCAACGTGTAACAATGAAGAATTGAGCAAATGATGCCACGTGCAAAGTATAAGAGAAGAAACAATATTTAAAACGAGGATTTTGAGTGTGCTGAAAACTAAAACTTAAACTTGAATATATCTCTAATTAATAAATCCATGCCAATTCACACACTTGAATGTTATTACTGAAGTGCTTTTTATGTCCTGTTATATCTTACTGAAGGTGCAAAGTTAATATATTTCCATTTCACTGTACAGCATCTCACACCTTATGATAAAACTGTCTTAAATGTCATACTTATAAAGGCAAACATGCATAAGATGTTTTTTTTCCCCCTCATTATCTCACACATTTCTTTTTTCTCGAGTGTAACCACATTTTTCCAAACACAACCTTTTAATAAATCAAAGCCATAGTTCATAGAATATGGTTTGGGGAAGCTAAAACTAAATTACACAATGTTCTTCTGCTAGTAACTTGAAATAAGGGCGCGCTTCAAACCTTGGCATTCACACATCCTATATTCAGCAGCGTTACATAATGTATTCTTGAAAGAGTATTTTCATACAAATGCATATGGTAGTCCTACAGCATATTCCTGAAAGAGTTTTTTTTTTTCGCTGGTAAATAAAATAACATACAAGTATCCAAACTAACAAAGCCACTAACAGTTCAAATTTCTTATTATATCTGTATTAAGATGTACTGTATCTATAAGCATGTATTAACCAGCAAGACCTGCCTCTCTTGCCTTGTATGAATGCATGGATCTGCTTTAACTTGAGCAGGAAGCAGGTAATTTAGTACATGAGAATGTGTATATGAATGAGAGGCAGTGGGTGTGAAGTGGGTGGTCAATCTGATCGTGCCAGGCTGATGAAATAACACTCTGCAACCCAAAGCCATGGCTTACTCAGGTACTCACTGTTGATGAACAGCTATGGTGGATCTCTTATGGATTAGCCTAAGGCAAAGAAAGATACTATAGATGTCTTTGTGTTCAATGTAATTTGATGCTATTTCGCCATTTTTCAGCAGCCTTTGTTTTATTTTTTCCTGGGTAAAAACGCCTACAGTATTGTGCTAAAGTTTTGATCCACCCACCGTTTCTTCATATCAAATTTTATTAAATGGTGTAGATGAAATTAAAGAAGTGGGTACAAATGTTTTACTATTTCAGGCTGCAAAGTGACTAAAGATACCGTTTAAAAATTGGTTGTTTATGTACCAACCTCAAGAACAACCTCATTTCCCCTCTCATTTGTTCCAATCACTAGTACAGGTTGTGCTCTACTTATGAACAAGCTTCATTCCAGGAGCACGCCATAAGACAGATTTGTTCATAAGTCGAGACCGACAAAGTCTTATACGCCTTTGACACAAATGTACAATATAAAGCATACAGATCCAAATGTTGTCTCTGCGCTTTTAAATCACGAGGGGAGTCCCGGACACCATTTTGATTCTTCGCAAAATAAATAATGGAAACTCTTAATGATCCGTTCCACAATCCAAAATTCTATTAATATAAAAACTATTAATAGAATATATAAAGTAAAAATAAGAGGAAGAGGAGGAGGGGGTTATTGTGTAGAATGACTCTGACACCCACCCACATATACATGGATTTTGACTTTGCTTAGACTGCAAACTAAGTTTGCTAGGGGAATCTTGGACCCCATTTTCTATCACCATGCTCCAGGACTGATTAATTGAAACCGATGAGGCCGACTCATTTCTCCCGTATTATTACAGTATTTATATGTTATATAACAATATATAAATTATGATATTTTATACATTTACTTACACACTGAAAATATTGTATATATTTTGTAAATATTGGTATCTGGTGCACTGCTGTGTCTATTTTTGTACAATACATGTAAGCTACTTCCACAATTTGATCGCATCTACGAATGTTACTGTAGATGCGCACTGCGGTCTGTTCGTCTCTGTGGAAATTCGTACCTCGAATGTTAGTAAGTCATAAACCACCAGTATACTAATCACCGGCCTGACCATCTGTTTCATCTGCACCAGTTTCTTACCGGTTCATGCCTTTGTGCTTGAATGATTCATAGGCCTCTGTGTTCCTTAACAAACAAAAACAGTCCTGAAACTGGTCAGGTACATTACAGGGACTGGACTGAAAGCCAAAAGCCTGCCAAAAATGAGAGGGGGGAAAAAAAGTCCTTCATGAAGCCTGGAGAGCTATTCCTCAAGACTACATTAAAAATACAAGAAAGTCTGTCTCTTTGGAAGCAAAATATGAAGGAATGGCTCAAGACTTTTGCACAGTACTGTATGTGTCACAGTGTGAAGTCTATGTGATAGTCCATCATTGTATGGCATATCAGGGAAAAATTGAACTCATGATGGGACATTTTTTTGTGCTACACTGCCCTTGTCAATATTACTGTGAAACCCTTAATGAAACATAAAATTGACAGAAAGCAAGGCAAAAAACATCTCACTGCAATGGAATATGCAACTGCACACACCCCGTTACATCAAGCAATCAGCATTCCCCTGAAGGCTCGTTAATGCACCACGTAGAGCTATGAACGTCAGCACATAAGTGTGCCTCTTCATACTATTTTTACATATTAAGCTCTTCTTTGTGTTATGACGCAAATATGCAAATAGGCTTCACATTTACATTATGACAGTAGACAGAAGACACCACATTAAAAAAAATCTTCAATATGACTGCAAACCTGGCACAGTTCTATAATACAGTGCTATAATAAGCACAAAGTCTCTGCAAAGTGCAGATGTGCTGGTGACACGTTGAGGTCTTTGCTGGGCCTCTTGGCTTTGCTGTGGATGACCTTTTGCCTCCTGACTCTGCTGAGAACATTGCTCTATCCTTTGTCGACATGGAAGATGTCCACTGCAGAGCCAGGAGGCAGCACCACATCACTTCACCTTTAAGCTCGAGAGAGGACACTGCTCCTCACTTCATCCCTCACACCCCCCCCTTCAAGGACATTAAATGACATTATGCCAGGGGACCAGAAATTCCTTTTGGCTTGCCTTCAGGTTCCAACACCATAGAGGCAAAAATCAAGGAGGGGGACTTCCAGGTTTTAATGATGCCTTTAACAATTTGTAACCCAGTTTTCGTAGTTTTAGCAATTTCCTTATTACATTTCCTTTCTTGATGCAGTACAATAATTTGACCTTGCTGAAACAGAGTAACTGCTACTTTCTGTTTGCTCTCACTCACTCATCATCTATACCACTTAATCCTATATTCAGGGTCATGGGGGGCCTGAAGCCTATCCCAGGAGACTTGGGGAACAAGGCGGGGTACACCATGGACAGGGTGCCAATTCATCGCAGGGCACAGACACACACACACACTCACTCCTTCACACACTACGGCCAATTTGGGGTTGCCAGTTAACCTAACCTACATGTCTTTGGACTGTGGGAGGAAACCGGAGTACCCGGAGGAAACACACCAAGGATGGGGAGAACATGCAAACTCCATGCACACAGAGACGGGTATCAAACCTGGCTGGGAAACAAACCCGGACCCTGGAGGTGCAAGGCGACAGTGCTAACCACTACACCATCGTTCCGCCGTACTTTCTGTATAGTTTAGGTTTAAATAACCTGTCACCATGTCAACTTAACTATATTCATCACTGCAATAATTATCCCCTGGAAGGCTAGAATTTCATCACTAGGAGCAACTTTTAGGCTTAAAAAGCTTTGTGAATACGGGCCCAGGTTTTTACTAAGCAAATAGTCTTACCTATTTGCTTAGTAAAAACCTGGGCCCGTATTCACAAAGCTTTTTAAGCCTAAAAGTTGCTCCTAGTGATGAAATTCTAGCCTTCCAGGGGATAATTATTGCAGTGATGAATATCTTACCTATATTAGATATTCTTAATGTCTTAATTAAGAAGATATTCATAATGTCTTACCTATTTGCTTAGTAAAAACCTGGGCCCGTATTCACAAAGCTTTTTAAGCCTAAAAGTTGCTCCTAGTGATGAAATTCTAAGAAGATTCTTAGAATTATGACATTTTCTTAGAATTTCCACTTAAATTTAGGACAAAACCTTAGTAAAGATAAAAATGATTCACAAAACATCTTAGACCTAAAAACAGATCCTAAGGTGAAAATTGTTAGGAGTAGAGAGGAGGTCTTTTAAGAGGCTTAGGAGTTCCTATAGCAGAGGACAAAATGGTAGAAAGAAGAAATATTCTCCAAACAGTAAACACTACTCTTCTGTCTAATTTGGTTTTCTTGTTCTTTTACTTCCTTCCGTCTTGGATTGTTGGCTACATACCATCCAAAAGTGCAACTTAAACAGACTGTCTTGCAATCATGTAAATTGGTAAAAGGAGCCATTTTGCTCCCATCAATCTAAAATGGATTACAAGTGATAAAATCAGGAAGGTAAATAAGAGAAATTAAATATAGTAACTACTGTGTGGAAATTGGTTGCTTCAAAAGTAGACACATTTTCAACATTTGGCTGTTTAATTAACTTTAAGATATTTAGCCTATAACAGAAACTTTACATAAAGTAGCCTTCGTTCATGATTACACAATTTCTTTATATACAAACATTATGATTACACTGAACATTCTATTATCATATATTCTATTTTCACAAAGAGTGCATTTTAAGACCTTTGCAGATTTTTTTATCAACCAATCACAATCCTTGAATTGCTGCGTCATTCCTAGCAACTGGGTCAACCATACCTCCTCACTAAAATAAAGGTTTTGTTCTTTCTTTACTCTTTGAGAGGTTTCCTAAATCACTTTTTCCTAAATCACTTTTTAAATCACTTTTAGTCTAGGACTCCCAGCTAGGACTTTTTAGGCTAAGATACTATAGGAGCTCTCTGAGAGAATCTAAGAAGCTTTGTGAATATGGGCCCAGGTGCCCAGGCAGCGTACTAGCTACTGAATCTGACTCAGTTTGGGACAATGATGAAATCACATCACACCACAAAATACATATTATTTACATTATTTTTATCCTTGTAAAATTATTTATTGAGCAATGAGGTAGAGTCAGAAAAACTGAAATGGTGTCAGCAGAATGCCCTCTAATAGGCTTATCTACTTCTTGGGTTATACTGTAGAGCATCAAACAAAAATGTAGAGGTAGCTATTAGGTAACAAAGACAGTTTAGTCAAAATATGTTTATACAAAAAAGAATGATAGACGGTTTAACATAGAACTGTCTATCAATCATACAAAAGCTATCATGTATAAAATATAAGCTGATTTAGATCTATCACTGTCACTAGAAAGCACAGCTAGTGTTGTAATATTTAATTTTCGGTGAGGAATGAAATCACTTTACCCAAGTGATGCACCAACAGTTGCACCCTATGGGCAAGCTATTGTACCAGTCATAATGGCAAAAAAAATGTCATGCAGTTTTCAGCTATGGCAGAGTAAATACATGAAAAATAAAAGCATTGTGTGATACCTCCAGAGCCCTATGAGGTGTAATTTAGGCAAACGTGTTGATGTGTATTTGAACCAAAAGGCATTAATACAGCATTTGCTGTATGAGCCAGAACTACACGAGCCATGTTTAATGATGGGAGTAACTAATGGGCCAGTGTAATAAAGCATTTAAGGTCATAGCAATTTAGAAACAGTGGCTCAGACAAGTTTCACCTACACACCTTCAAATCAAATGTAATATAAACATGGCTTTAAACTTTGACAGATTTATCCTAATATACTGCTTATTCAAATAGCTTTATTAATAGGGTTTTACTGTACATTACGGAGAATTTTTCTATGTGACTGACAAAACACAAGGGTCACAAAAATCATCAATGAGTATACTCAGGTAAAATAAAATAAAAAAGCTTCAATCTGCTAGTGATCATAAAGTGTGGACTGTGGAGCATTGGGAAAAGATCACATGGTCTGGTAAGAACAGATTTACTCTTTTCCAGAGTGATAGGTGTATCAGGGTGAAAAAGAGGCAGGTGAAGTGATGCATCCATCATGCCTAGTGTCTACTGTACAAGAGGGTAGTGTGGGGGCAGTGTTATGATCTGGGCTTTCTTCTTTTGGTCAGGTCTAGGTTCAGCAATGTTATGTGCCCAAAAATAAGGTCAGCTGATTACCTGAATATACTGAATGACCAGGCTTTTCCCATCAGTTCATCATTATAGCATAGATTCATCAGGCTCAAATTTTGGAAGGCGCATGAGACATCATTTTCACACATGGATTGGCCACCAGAGAAATAAGACCTTAATCCCATTGAAAATCTTTGGGATGTGCTGAAGAAGACTTGCAGTGGTCCGGGTCTCCCATCATCAATACAAGCTCAAAGAGAAATTAATGTGAGTCTGGACTTAAAAATAAATGTTGTGAAGTGCATCAGCTTACCAAAATCATGTGACGGCTATAATGAAAGCAAGAGGCAGTTGAACGAAATAAAGAGTATGGCTTTTTCTTTTGCCTGGGCAGTATATAATAATTTGTCATTACAAGCAAAGTGATAATATTGATAATATGTTACACTGAAATGATAACTTATTGAAGAATTTAATTTCTTTCCCTCAACTTCCCTTTTTCCCTTCCATCTCTGTTCTGGTAAGTCAGTACACACAAATAAGACCTATTTTATTTTGGATCTCAACTAGAGCTGAAACGATTCCTCGAGTAACTCGAGGAATTCGATTACAAAAAATGATCGAGGCAAAATCTTCTGCCATGCAGTTTCTTTTAATGAATTTTAAAAGCTTGCGTTATGTTTTTGCGCAATTATTTGTTTGCCGTGACACAGTGCGCTTCCGGATGCAAACCGGCAGGAAACACTGACGAAGAAGAAGCGCTTACGTCACCCACAAAGCGGAAGCAGACGCAAACAGTTAGCTGTGGATTGATTTGAGGGAGCGTTCTGTTGTGGGTTGCAAAATGGAAGGGAGCGATAAAATTATCAACGAGCCAAGAGAAGAAGAAACCAGCAAGAAAGTTTTATATATATATACTTCAAGTCATTTGAAATATTTTTTTTTTAGGTTTTGCATCTGAGAAAAGGCTTTAAAATAAGAATGTATGGAACTGTAACGCACTTAATTCATCTCAGTCAACTTTAAGCTATTCCTTGTATTGTGAATAATGACAATGTTTGATTAAATGCTGTATGCATAAAGTTAATTTTTCTACAAAGAAAACCAATTAATCTTTGTTTCTCTTATATATTTTACCTTGCTGTTTAATTAAGCAAAAGTAAATTTTATCTGATTAATCAATCAAATTTTTGGTAGAATACTCGATTACTAAAATATTCGATAACTACAGCCCTAATCTCAACCCTCTGATAATATCAAACTAACTGAGCAGAATTTGTTAATCAACTCCTACCACCAATAATATACACTAAGTGGGATCAAATGGATAAATCCCCTACTGATGCTACAGTACCACTTTGACTATGGAGTGTTAAGGATGTCAGTAATGCAACCAAGAGAATTACACTTATGACTGCATTATTGTGATATCATTGTCTGAATGGGAGCTATAATATTTCGATTTTCATTTACACTAGCTGCATCTGAGGCATATTGCATGCATGTAAAACGTATGATCGCACACTGTACTACTATGCATTTATTTTTACCACACTTAAATTCACTCAACTCACACAATTGCACATTTTGTGCACTAACATTAATTACAATCTTCTAAGACATTGTGCACAGAAGTATAATAGTGATAATCATGGATTAAAAGACTAATACACTGTTTAATCCCTGTCCCATTGTCTCCTGTGACATTTTATTGAACTGCTTGTGACTACAGTTGACTTGAACTTATAATAGGTAGACATAAACATGATTTCATGGGAATCACAAAACAAATAATCATTTTAAATATAATTTGCAATAAAATTGTATCTAACATAGGGTTTGTGTAATGTACAGTATGTTTAAAAGACTTTGTGTTCCCCCTGTATTTTTGGGTGCCTTGATAAATGTAAAGTACCGTATGTTTTTCTACTGATGTGTTTGTGGACTGAATGCACGGTTGCGAGTGGTGTGAATTTGGGGTTGGCCTACCTAGAAACAGGATTGACATCATAGGGAATTTTAATGCACATGACAAAGTGCTTCCCACAAGACATTATCCTTGTGCCTGCATTCTAGCTTTGTTGAACCTGCCAGCCTTTCCTCAAGTGTCAACCTAAGGGGAAGTGAATGCAAGCAAAGAAATCATTAATATGGCCTCAAAAGGAATGTTTGATGGACTGCCTGAAAACTGGTAAGAATTTCGTTCCAAAGCTTCTAGTATTTTGTTAGCCATCTGACTACATTTTTAAATAACACATCAAAAAAATTAATATCCTTTCTGATCAAACATGAATCTGATGAAAAGCATTTTCCTCCTGTCTTTTGGGAAATTGCCCCTGAAAAAAATGCTCTTGAAGAATGGCATCGGCAATCTGAGAACATCTCATAGATGCATTAACTGAAAGTTTTAGGCTTGTTTGATTTATCTTTCTCATTGGGGGGGGAAAAAAGGTAAAGGGTCTTGAAGTGTCACATTTCAATCCCTTCAAGAGCTGTGTGAATATATTGAACATAAACAGTTCAATCTGATACTTAATATACCTTCTAAAGGCCTTTTTCTGCAGGAAATAAGGTGCAGGCTCTTTGTTAGAAATAACAGTAATATTGCTCTAGTGCTCTGAACTTCTTTTTCCCCCTTAAATTTAAATTCATGGTCACATTGTTATCTACTGTAGCATTCACCTGTCATTCTTTAAAAGACATTAGCAGCTTGGAACAAAAATTTATAAAATTTTGTATTTAATGCCCCTTTTCAAAATAACTGTAATATTTTTTTTTAATGCGGTACCATATTACCTGCATTTGTTACATTTATTCAAGAGATTTTTTAAAAGAAATTAAAGGGTGCGAAATCCAAAACAAAGTTACAGAAAAATAAAATGATGAATTCAGTCTGTCTTCTGAATTCAGTATGTTGCTCTTGATGTTGATTAATAACAAACTCTGTGTCTCCATAGCACAATTTATAGGCCACAGAAAACCAAAATGTTACGAACATGTTAAGTAAAAACCAGTGGCTTCTGTGTTCCCTTCATTCCCTCCTGGGATTGCAGCATGGATTTACAGTCTGGCACGATGCCGCTGTAAAACTGCCTACAATCTCTATCTGAATCCCAAGGTATGGATAAATATATAATGAACGTACTTGGCTGTCCTTTGTAGGGGGAAAAAAAAGAATGCTGATCTGCAACCTGTCCATCCACGATTACACAAGAGCTTCAGGAGAGTATAAGAAAATACCATATTTTATTTTCTTAGTGATAGCAAATACAGAAGCTGTGTGTATTTTTACAGTCATACTTTTGCAAATGTTAGAGACTGAAAAGGCCATGGTTGGTTTATTCAGTAAGCAATGGTGTAAAAGTGAGAGAAAATTAGCCCTGACAAGAGGCAACATCAAATATAGGGAAAATATGTCAAGCATCCTCATCGCTCATGACCGGTCAACCGAGACTACAGAATCCTTTTGTAAATGGAAAGAACTAGGCAGAAGGTGAACCTCTCCAAACACTATGGCTATAAAAAAACATATGGAGAAAGACTGCTTCACACAGGCACTAAATATTGCAGTTTTGCTTGTGAGATCAGGATGATGGCTATGGAAAACCAGCATTTAACACTAATATAAATAGATTTTTCCTAAATGTATGTTCAGCACTGCAAATCCATCTAAATTCTCACAGTCTGCTTTTGGTTTTCTCCATTTTCTTCTCAACGTTCAGCTACTCCCGTCTGTGTGGACTGTGCATGTTCTCCCCATGCTTGGTGGTGGGTTTCCACCTGGAACTCTATTTTCCTCCCACAGTCCAGAGACATACACACACTCACTCACTCACTCACTCATCATCTGTACCGCTTTACCCTGTATTCAGGGTCACGGGGGGCCTGGAGCCTATCCCAGGAGGGCATGTGATGGGGTACACCCTGGGCAGGGTCCCAGTCCATCGCAGGGCACACACACATACACTCATTCACACACTACGAGCAATTTGTGAACACCAGTTGTCTTTGGACTATTGGAGGAAACTGGAGTAGCCGGAGGAAACCCACCAAGAACATGCAAACTCTATGCACACAGAGATGGGAATCGAGTCTGGCTGGGAATCGAACCCCGGAACCTGGAGGTGCAAGGCGACAGTGCTGACCAAATCACCACCGTGCCACCCAAAGACATGCAGATTAGGTTAAATGACACTTCCAAATTGTCCATAGTGTGTGAGTGAACGTATGGTTGCCATACAAAAAATTGACATCCTGTCCAGGGTGTACCTTGTCTAGTGCCCGCTCTCTTGGGATATGCTCCAGGCCTCCTGTCACCCTGTGCAGAATAAGAGATATAAAAAGTGAGCATGAGTGAGTGGTCAGCTGATAATTCTCACCAATGACTCAGCTCCATGCTATCACAGGATGTCTGCAACTGTAAAGAGAGTTTACTTCTCTTTCATTTTCAATTCATTGTCTGAGGTTGGTGAATGTATGAGAAGCACGATGGCTCCGTGGTTAGGATTGTTGCCTCAGACCCCCAGAGTTGTTGTTTGAAATATCACCTCTGATTTGCTTTGCGTGGAGTTTTCATGTTCTCTTTTGTGGGTTTTCCCCTACAGTATATAAGATTTGTTGTAGGCTGGTTGAAGTGTGCAAATTGTTGTAGGGAAGGATTGAGTGTGTGTACCTCATCCCAGGTGTCCCCATTCTTGGGACCTACAACACTACACTGTATAAGCTGTATGCATGTGTCACGGAGGGTGATTTTGTCTCTACATGACAGAAAACAGAAAAATAGAGTGGACATTGTTAGTAGAAGGAGGTGACTGCTGTCAAGTTGAAATAAATGCAAAGTGAGGAAATTTGTGGCTAAAATTAAATGTTGTCTACTTAAGTTGCATCATAGCATGATAGGAAGCTTAAAAATATTTTTTTGTTAGCACAACACTGCAAAAAATCTAGGCTATGTAGTTCATGATGAGACTTTTCCTTATAGTATATATTTTGATAGAGTGCTGTTCAGTATATTTGACTGTAAAGCTCTCTATAGTAAGGTTATCTATAATGTAAAATGTATGAAAGAAATTTGTAGTGATGCCAAACATTTGAGGGGCATTCAAATCGAACCAGAACTATTGTTTGGGCAGAACACCAGAACACGGTTGTGAGAGTAAAAACCACATTTATTTCTCTATATAATCCCCTGCTACACTAATGCACTTATCCCATGTTTTCACTAGTGCTTGGATACCATCAATGTAGAAAGATTACCTAGTACACCAGAACCATGAAAGAACTGCCTGTTTCACGTCTGAAACCCTGGCCTCACAGGAACTCCTTTAATGGCCCAAACATATGGAAAGAGTTGGAACGAGGTCAGGACTATACAGGGGATGGGGTACAGTAATAACTCCCAGCTGAGTTCCTGTAATGTTTAAGGTTGTGTATACAGGTCCCATGGACAGATGCATCCCTTCTGCAAGTTTACTCATCAATTTTCAGGGATCAAGCATTTTAGTCGCTGAATGTTCATAGGACTCCGAGCCACCTCGGCCAGGATCTTCATTCACAGACCTACGGCCTTTAAAACATTTGCACTATTTGTTTTAATGCTGTTAAGAGCTCCCTCAATGTACTGTGCTTGAAGTCCTCTGTAAATGGCAGTAGGTTCTATGCCTTCATTCATTGCAATTTCATCAAGTCCTGGTTTGCCTTAACCACCAATTATTTAATGGATCCAAAACATTAAATGTTTCTTTAAACATTTCTTTGACTGTTGGAAACCATGTTCACCAAATTTCCAGATCATAAGAATATATTTGGCAGAACATTTCAACATGTCAAAGAGTTCTGTGTTTCTCTATTATAACATATTTTTGTCTCTTTTTAGATTTGTCTTACAGTAGTTGGCTATTACTCCCATAAAAAGTGACTTACAACCGAGCAGTTTAACGGTTAGGAGCTTTGCTTAAGGGCCCTTTTCCCAGCTTTTCCCACCTCCGTGAAAATGACTTCTCAACTTCGAAACTGATCAAAAACATTATATACATTATGTAGTACAATGAAGGCTATTAAACTGGCCCAGAGAACTGAAGCAGACAATGTATTTGGAGCTTTTCTGATATGAATTCCTGGTACAGTTAACAACAAATTGAATAGGATGTGGGGTTTTATGAAATACGTCAAATAAATATCAGTAGTATTGCACAGCATGTTGCACAGCACACAATATTGCACATATATTTATTGCACAGTGAGAAGAACATTTAACTATATTTATTGCACATTGAGACGAATGTGTTCAACTGTCCATGAGGTAAATTGCCTGGGGGGGGGGGGTTAACTGTACTTGTCCCTGACTGTCCTGGTGTTCAGTGCTCAGTAGCGCCAACCAAACGAAAAAGTTTATAAAAAATAAAAAATAATAAAAAACTTGGTGTGAGGGTTCCAAAGTGATATTCTGAGCCCTTTTCTTCATTCTGGATATATACAGTTGTTGCAGCAAGGGCAGGGGAGCCAATAATCCTTTCAGCAGCCCAAACCATCCTTTGTAGTCTTCTGGTGTCTGATTTTGTAGCTGAGCCAAACCAGACAGTTATTGAAGTGCACAGGACAGATTCTACGGTTAAGTAGAACTGCGTGAGAAGCTCCTGTGGCAGGTTGAACTTCTTCAGCTAGTGAAGGAAATACAACCTCTGATGGGCCTTTTTAACAATGGAGTCTATGTGATTGTCCCACTTCAGGTCCTAAGAGATGGTGGTGCCCAGGAACCTGAATGACATGTTCATGATGGTGAGTGGAGGAAGTGAAGGGGGGTGGTGGGGGGTTTCTCCTGAAGTCAACAATCATTCCCACTGTTTTGAGCATATTCAGCTTTAGGTTGTTGTGACTGCACCAGACAGCCATCTGCTCAACCTTGCTTCTATATGCAGACTTGTCACCGTCCTGGATGAGGCAGATAATTGTAGTGTTGATAAAGTATACTTCTAGATTCGGACACCACATCTTCATTGCTGTTACATCTGTACACCAACATTTATTGATGTAAAAGATTTCCCCGTTGATTCTGTGTAACAATCCATTTTGTTGCGTAAAGAGCGGAGATTAGCCATACGTATACTAGGCAGCGCAGTTCTAAAGCCGCGCTGTGGGAGCTCGACGAGCGCACTGGCTCGCTTCTGCCTGCACTACTTGAAGCATTTGAACAACGCTGCTGCTCTGCCAGTTACAATGTTCAACAAAACTTCCGAATAATCAAACAACAGTTGAAGATTTTGAGGTGTGTTTTGCTGAATGTACAGCAGTTCATCCCTGGTATAACTGATTGCAACAAAAAACAAGACAAACTAACAGTAAGACAACTGGAGAGCTCCACACCGAGGCAGCCATCTGCGGCGCCATCTCTACTATTTTGTTACTATTGTGTTCCATGTGATATCCAAGGGAAATTGGTAGTTGGATTTGAAACAGGATTTATTTGTTTAAGAGCTACAGTAGGTACTGTATTGAAAAGAATCACCCCTTTAAAATAATCACATTTTGTTGCTTTGCAGCCTGAAATAAAGACAGGCACAATTTTTGTTTCATGTAGCTGTATTTATTCAGTGCAACTTTTAGCATCTAGGTGAAATATATAACATCAACATGACAAAAAACAAAAAAAACAAAACAAAAAAAAACAAGATCTGTGATTTGGAAAAAGATCATCCACCTCCTAAAAATGACTGTAAATTCAGTCAGTAGGGTTTAAGACTGGACTGACTAGGCAATGCAAGGACATTCACCACACTTCAACTACTGTATAATAATCTGTGCTTTGGGTCATTGTCATGTTGGAAGGTAAACTTTCTTCCCACTGACAACTATCTGGCAGCAAGCAGCGGATTTTCCTCAAGAACTTGATGGTATTTGCCCCATCCATTATCCTTTAACTTGGATTATTGTCATGTTGGAAGGTAAACCTTTTTCCCATTGACAACTTTCTGGCAATGAGCAATAGATTTTCCCCAAGAATTTGACAGTGCTCTTGCCCCTTCTGAAGAGAAACATCTTCATAACAGGATATTACGACCTCCATGCTTTATTGTATGAATGATGTTATTTGGATGGTGAGCTGTATTGGACTCTGCCAGATATATAGTTTGGTGTTATGGCCAAATAATTTAATTTTAGACTTTTGCAAACCTCAGTCTTAAATATATGTGGCCTTTCTTGAGGAGTAGCTTATTTCTTGCAACCCTCCTACACAAGTTACATTTGTGGAGAATTAGTGATGTTATTGTCACATGCCCACAATGACCATTCTTTGTTATAAACTCCTGAAACTGCTTCAGAGTTGTTGTAGGCCTCTTGGTAGCCTCTCTGACCAGTTTCCTTCTGCCTCTTTCATCCTGTTCGAAGTGACATCCTGATCCAGGGAGGGTCTGTGTTTTACTAAATACCTTCCACTTCTTAATAATAGACTTCACTGTGCTTCTATGCAGTAATAAAGACTTTGACTTTGTACACATTATTTTAGGAGGGGGGATCCTTTCCAAATCAGTGATTCTGGTTTGTATTCTTTTTTATATATTTGTTTAGCTAGATGAAACAAAAACTATTCCTATCTTCATTTCAGGCTGCAAAGCAACAAACTGTGATTATTTTAAGAGGGTACCCCACTGTACATACATACAACTGTAAAATTTATATAAGGAATGACAAAATGATAGTTTTTTTATAGTTTAGTTTTATTATGTAATTACTGTATGAATTATTTGTGTTAAAGTGTGCATGAAAAATCCAACAATTTGCTGTATATTTCATGGTAAAGACACACTGTTAGCACAGTATAATATTTAACTGGAGTACATAATAGTTTTACGTAAATTTCTTTTCTCTGCTACCCTACATACTTCCTTTCTAAATGAAGCAGTACGAAGTTGACCTTACAGTGCAATTCCATGGTGTATGTACAATCGATGCTTAACGCACCTCATGTTTTGGCATGTTTTTTTTATGTTTTGACCTATTTTGCTTGCTTCTGTTCTTGACCTTTGCTTTAATGTTTTTGAATTTGTGTAACTTGTGAATCAGTCTAATAATCTCTGCTCTCTGTATTCAAGCTATGTGCTAGAAAATAATGTGACGTTTGTATCATAATTAGCTAAGGTTGTTAAATACTGTAGGTGTGAAAAGCTAATCAACTTAAGCATTTAAATTGAACTTATAAACTGTACATCCCAGATAGCACACTGCTGAAGGGCCAATGTTGGGCCAACGGGAGTGCATACGTTGGGCCAATGTTGTCATCAATGGTTGGCCCAATGTCATTTTGTCCATTGGCCAAACGTTGACTCATTGGTAGGGCCAAAGGTACGTAGGTTGGTCCAGCAGATAATGGCAAAGTTGGAAATTGGAAATTAAATTAGACTCTTTTCATCATAGCCAATAATAAGAAATTTATATCCGCAGAAATGTATTTATTAATTTTATTTGTGATAAAATGAGAACTAAGAAAAATATACAGTATGTAACCGTTAGGATGACAAACTACAAAATAGTACAACCACTTTTTCTCTCAGCAAGGTGGATGAAAATAAATGCATACAAGCATTAACATACCCATGGCCTCAGATTGTCTGTTAGATTATGTGGCTCTGCATCTTCCTCATCATCATTCAGCTTGGTAGTTTCACCATCAGCTTGGTCACTGTAGCTCAGCTGTTCTTTATCATCTTCCCCATCAACATTACAGCACCTTTGAAGAACTGTGTAAATACACCAAAAATCTGAGCATTGTACATTAAAATGTACTTCAAAATATGTTCTTCAAAATATTCCTTTTAAACTAGCAAAATGATGAGAAAAACAAACATTTACAGAAACACATCTTACAGCACACATATTTTCCAGATGAAACCAGATAAACACAGCAATTCAAGCAGTAAATAACCTATCAAAACTGTCAAATTATATGTTTCACATGCCGACTACCTTAGTACATATATTTGATAACCGCATATAAACATACAAAAATGCAGTGCCCTAAAGCAAAATAATATGTACTGTATATTAGCCCTTTAATGTTTCTGGCACTTACTATGGCAACAATCACTATGGTTACAATCTCGCTATGACTCTGTATGCTACTGTAATCACTAGCAACAGGTCAATTATCCTAGCATAATAGCATAATAGTGCATAGCTAAACATCTTTCTTACCACATTACAGCAAAAGTATTAACTGCTTGCATTTCATTTTACCCACACAGATTCTCAACACACTTAGGTCTTACTCAAGTGTATTTACATTTCATTTGGACGAATATTAACATATCTGTAGTTAGGAGCAATGAGGCACAAAACTTTAGCCTGTGTTTAGCTTGGCTTAATAAGCAGATAAGCGCCATCTAGTGGCAGCGTTCACAGTTGAGCACAAAGCACAATGAATTTAACATTTATCATTTAGAAAACATCCATTGAGTTAGATATATAGTTCTTTCAATGTTATTTATGTATTAGAATGGTAACCAACTCTCATATGGGCTCCTGATGCGATGGCAATTTTGAGAGGCAATATAATTAAATTTTCAATTTTCAACCTTGCAAATATTTATTGAACCAATTTTGGGCCAACCTACTGTATCTTTGGCCCCATTAATAGGCCAACAGTGGGCCAATAGACAAAATGATGTTGGGCCAACCACTGTGTTGATGTGCCCAACGTTAGGGTGATATCGGACCACTGACAAAAGGTTACCAAAATATTGCAGATATTGGGTCAACAAATGTAGTGCTACAGTATCTGAGATACCCCTTAGCCAAATAGGCTCAGTTTTTTTCAATTCCCGACATTTATTCTAGTAAACATCTCCTGTCTTCTGACAGTTAGGATTTTAAGAATCCTATTTTAAGAATGTGAAATGTCAGAATAATAATAGAGAGAAATATTTATTTCAGCTTTTATTTCTTTCATCACATTTCCTGAGGGTCAGAAGTAGTATTTACATACACTTAGTTAGTATTTGGGAGCTTTACATTGAAATTGTTTACTGTACCTTAGGTCAAATGTTTCAGGTAGCCTTCCACAACCTTTTCACAATAAGTTGCTTAAATTTTAGCCCATTTCTCCTGACAGAGCTGGTGTAACTGAGTCAAGTTTGTAGGCCATCTTATTGCTTGCACATGCTTTTTCAGTTCTGCACACTAATTTTCTTCTCGATTGAAGTCAGGACCACTCCAATACCTCAACTTTGTTAGTCCTTAAGTGATTTAGGAAGTATGCTTGCGGTCATTGTCCATTTGGAAGAACCATTTTATGACTAAGCTTTAACTCCCCGGCTGGCATCTTGGGATTTGCATCTATATATTCACACAATCTTCCTTCCTCATGATGTCATCTATTCATCGACTTGCAATCCTCCCCCATTTTCCTTCCAGACAACACTAATCATGGCCAGATAGAACCTTTTTTTGTTTTGTTTAATCAGAGCAGAGAATATTTCTCTAGAAGGTTTGATATTTGTCACCATGTGCAGCTTCAGACCAGATTTTTTTTTTTACTCTCAGTTTTGAAGCTTCTTCCTTTCAGGTTATGTTGATATTTGTCTCATTTTACTGTGGATAAACTGTAGATACTTTTGTACTCATCTTTTCCAGTGTCTTCAAAAAGTTCTTTGCTGTTGACCTGTGATTAATTTGTACGTTTTGTACCGAAGTATACATCTTCTTCCTGAGCGATATGATATACATGCTGTATACGTATTTGCGTTGTATTAGTACCTTCAGACATTTGAAAATTGTTCCCAAGGATGAACCAGATTTGAGAAGCTTCACTTTTTTCTGTGCTCTTGGCTGATTTCTTTTGATTTTCCTATGATGTCTAATAAAGAGCCACCCACTGAGTTTGAAGACATTTCTAAAAAAAAAATACATCCACAGGTACACCCCCGATTGAGATATAGTGAATTATGAGTAAAAAAAAAAATTCTGAAAACAAGTGTTGGAAAAATTACATGTCATTTGTAAAGTATATGTCCTCCTGACTTGCCAAAACTATAGTTACTGTATACAACCACATTGAAATAAAAAAAAGTCAAGACTTTCAACTTTAATTCCGGGGGTTTGACAAAAGTGTGACATTAACCATTTAGGAATTGCTGCTATTTTTATACACACACCTTTATACATTTTGGGGCACTCATAAATAATGGAATAAACTAACAAGTATAAACATAAATTTTGCATTTTCAGTCTGTCTGAAGTCTGGAATTCAAGGATATGACCAAATGTTGAGTTTCATCCCTTGAGATCCTTTGCCAGGCCTTTACAGCAGCTGCTGTTTTCAGTTTCTGCTTGTGTGTGGGTCTTTCTGCCTTCAGCCTTGTCTTCAGTAAATGAAAATTATGCTCTATTGGGTTGAGATGAGGTGACTGGCCTGGCCAGTGAAGAATATCCTATTGCAATGCCTTAAAAACATTCTGGTTGCTTTCACTGTATGAGTTGGGTCATTATCTAGCTGCAATATGAATTAGTGTCCTATCAGTTTTGCAGCATTCGGCTGAATCTCAACAGAGAGTATAGCCCCATACTCTGCAGAATCCATCCTGCTCCTTATCAGCAGGCAGGTCATTAATAAACAGCAGTGACCTGGTTCAATTGGCAGCCATAAACACTTATGCCATAACCTATGTCATAACTTATGCCTCCACCTTGTTTGACAGATTTGGTCTGCTTTGGGTTATGAGCTGTAAATTTATTTCTCCTTACTTTCCTCTTCCCATCATTCAGGTACAAGTTAAGTTTAATTTCATCAGCCAAAAGAGTCTGCCAAAGTTTTGTGGCCTTTCTGTTCTTGACCATTATCAGTGGTTTGAACCTTGTTGTGAAGTGTCTGTATTTACATACAGTACATGGCACACACACACACACACACACACACACACACACACACACACACACACACACACACACACACACACACACATACACTTGTTAAAACATAATTTAACTCTGGTTTATCACACCTGAGTTCAATTTCTCCTGCCATTTAATTTGCCTGTCAAAGTGAAGTAGACCAAAAAATCCTCAAAAACTACATGTCATGCCGAGATCCAAGGAAATAAAAAAATGAAAAAGAAAATAATTGAGATCTATCAGTCTGAAAAAGATTATAAAGCCATTTCTAAAGCTTTGGGACTGCAGCGAACCACAGTGAGAGCCATTATCAAATAGATTCTACAAATAGCAAAAACATGGAGCAGTGGAGAACTTTCCCATCAGTGGTCAATCTGCCAAAATTACCCCAAGAGCGCAGTAACAACTCATCCAAGAGGTCACAAAAGACCCCACAACATCATCCAAAGAACTGCAGGCCTCACTTGCCTCAGTTAAGGTGAGTGTTCATGACTCCACCATAAGAAAGAGACTCTGCAAAAATGGTTTGCATGGCAGAATTCCAAGACGAAAACTACTGCTGAGAAAAAAGAACAAAGACTCGTCTCAGTTTTGCCAGAAAACATCTTGATGATCCCCAAGACTTTTGTGAAAATACTCTGACAAAAGTTTAACTTTTTGGAAGGTGTGTGTCCCATTATGTGTGGCATAAAAGTAACAGCATTTCAGAAAAAGAACATCATTCCAACAGTAAAATATGGTGGTGGTAGCGTGATGGTCTGGGGCTGTTTTGCTGCTTCAGGACCTGGAAGACTTGCTGTGATAAATGGAAGCATTAGTTCTGCTGTGTACCGAAATATCCTGAAGGAGAATGTCCAGCCATCTGTTTGTGACCTCAAGCTGAAGCAAACTTGGGTTTGCAGCAGGACAATGATCCAAAGCACACCAGCAAGTCCACTTCTGAATGGCTGAAGAAAAACAAAATGAAGACTTTGGAGTGGCCTAGTCAAAGTCCTGACCTCAATCCAATTGAGATGCTGTGGCATGACCTTAAAAATGCGGTTCATGCTTGAAAACCCTCCAGTGTACAGTAGCTGAATTATAACCATTCTGCAAAGATGAGTGGGCCAAAATTCCTCCACAGCGCCGTAACAGACTCATTGCAAGTTATCGAAAACGCTTAATTGCAGTTGTTGTTGCTAAGGGTGGCCCAACCAGTTATTAGGTTTAGGGGGCAAACACCTTTTCACACAGGGCTATGTAGTTTTGGATCTTCCTTTCCCTTCATAATAAAAACCTTCATTTAAATCTGCATGATGTGTTTACTTGTGTTATCGTTGACAAATATTTTAATTTGTTTGATGTTCTGAAACATTAAAGTGTTACAAACATGCAAAAAAATAAGAAATCAGTAAGGGGGCAAACACTTTTTCGTACCACTGTACTTCATAAAGATGTCTTTTGACCGTCGACTTTGACAATGTGAAAGCGTTCTTCTTCAACATGGACATGATTCTGTACTCATCCACCTGAGGTCAATGACCATTTTGACAGCCAAAGAAAGAAAAAGAAGCATAATTAGGCCACCTGTACTTTCACGCCAAGATCTAGATCTCTCCATCCATCCATCCATCTAGGAACCTCTCTAGTCCAAAAACAGACCATGGGGGCCAATGTTGATTATCTTTGTAATTATTCCCATTTTGCTACCTTGGTAGGACAAAAGATCTCACATGGAAGTATTAAATAATCAAACACAGTATTTACAGTTCATACTTACAGCACTTTTATTGTTAAATTAACTGAATTTCCTATATGTAAAATTTAATTTGTTTACCTAAATGTTTACTGTTGTGCGTGCAATCAACTTCCAATTGGTAATATAAGAACACAAAGATCTATTGGCACTATGAGGTTAGGGCTGCCACCTGGTAACACCTCAGCCTTAGCCAGTTACTTTGGGAAACCGTAGATAATAAATAAAATAAAATAAAACAAAATAAAAGGGCATTGTACCAGCTGTAGGCGGAAACAACTTTTCCCCCTACAGCTACGCTACTTTATAAGTGCCCTTATTTCCTAGTGCCTAGATACATCACACAGACACACATTTGTACACTGCAGCATAAAGCTACAATAAATAGGGAGGTGTGTTCTACCACTACCAGTACCACATGCAGCGACCCAGAACCACTAGCCCACCCCACAGGGCGACTGCAACACTTCCTGCTGGCTCTAAAAACAACAAACAAACAAACAAACAAACAAACAAACAAAAAAGCTAAAGAAAGAGAAAGAGCCGCATCACTATAGCACAAAATAAATCAAAACAAAATGAAACAATAGCCAACAAAACAAACAGGTCAGTAATAAATCAGGAAATTATAACAAGAAAATAAAGAATAACCAAAAAGATATAAATAACAGAAACTGGGTTAGAGTAAACAAAGCAATGCTACACTGATGAAACAAGAAGGAAGGAGCAAATAAGCAAAACAAGATAAACAAATAAGTTGCGCTCCAACAAACTGTCATATATGAGAGAGAAAAACATTTAATATTGAACAAAAATAGCACTCTGGCCAAAATGAGCAAAGAGGCACAGCAGCAATAACTGTAATATGAAAGAAAATAAAGAAAAGAAAAGCAAAGCAGGGCAAAACAAAATGGAAATAAAAGTGAAGAAGACAAAAGAGAATGGGCTAAAGACAAAGAATGGAGTAAACAAAACAACAACAAAGGCAATGTGACCGTGTAACCAGGGAGCAGCATAGACAAAGTAGCCTTGAAGATCAAACAGCAATGACATTTAAAAAAGTGTAAAGGCAAAGGTACAACAGAGCAAATCCACAGTGGCCACATTCACATAATTACAAAGACAAATTTTATATTGCCTCCCATTTAATCTCTTATACTGTATATATAATTGGCTCCTATTTAACCTCTGAACTACGTTAATGTTATTGTATATGGTGTCTACTCAGCGATCGTTGATTCAGATAGATAGACAGGCAGCCACTTTATTTACCCTGAAGGAAATTCCAGAAAAAACAAACAGAGCTACTGGATGGGCTGCCGCTCGTCTTGGCGATCGGAATCTCTAGATCTAGATTAAAAACACTCCGGTCACCTCCCATGCAACATTATCATTCACAAAAATGGTGTTCACGCTGCCTCGCCCCACATAGGACTAGAATAGAATGTCGGCAATATCTATCACATTTACAAATTCCTCATGCTAGGAGAATTAACAATTTATTGAAGTAAGAAAATGCCTGAAATCACATGACGGAAAAACACTCTCGGACTCGGGTGCATTCATTGCCAACACTGTGACACTAAAAGAGCTAGGCGTGCACAAATGTGCTGAATACTTAATAAGAAGAATATATATATTTTATAATGTTAGCACAGGAAACAAACCAGCACAATAATGGCAGACACCTGCATATACAGTAGGTATAGCCTTTACTACTAAACTAGTTGGCCATTCCTGCTACCGGAAGCGTAGGCAAATAGGATAGTCGTGCTGGCTTGCTAGGGGAGTGCAATAATGCCAGAGATAATCTCTGCTGTTTACACCAGTTAATTCCTTCTTTTTTGTGAATGTTCCTATTGTATTGTCCACTCCCAGTGTTTTTGCTATCTCTCTGACTCTGACAAAACTTGGACAATTGATGACCGTTTATGACAGCTGTTGTGAATCAGATAACATCTGTTCAACTTTCACTTTGGAACTATTTTTCAACCATGACGGGACGTGACGGAGTGTCATTTTAACGGTCATCAGAGGTCCAAATGTTTGCTGGGATCTCTTTGGACCTCATATTGAGAGTTTGAGTGAACAACTAAAAAGTGCAAATTTTACACTCCGAAACACCTGCAGGCATTTTATCTGCTTGATTATTCATGGAGTAATGAGGGAACAGGCCACACCTGGTCATTCAACTGATGGCAGCAATTTGTTCCATTATTTATAATCCCCCAAAATCGGTGTATGTATGAAAAATGGCTGTAATTCCTGAATGGTTAATGCAATACTTTTATTTAAGAACAAAAAAAACCTGCATTAAAGCTGAATGCCTCTTTTTAACCCCTAAAAAATTTTTTTTTGCTGTTCTAGTAGGCTGTTCCTGACATTTTCTTAGTCGCATCTTACAGCAAAACCCATGGTCCACAGAGAGCTACCAAAGAATCAGAGGGATCTCATTGCTAAAAGGTATCAGTCAGGAAAAGGCTACAAAAGAATTTTCAAGGTATTAGATATACTGTACCATGGAACACAGTATACCATGACTTTCTGGCAGGTACTGTGTAGTATAAGTGACAACAATCTTTTGTATTCTTCATATATTTGGGCTATGGGGTAGGATGAAGAAAAACATCCAAAAACTCTTTTGAAGTCTCTCAAAAGCAGGTGGGAAAACGGGTTATAGTTTGATGAAATCAAGGTTGAACTTTTGGGGTATAATGTTATATATATAAATAAGTTATATAAGGTTATGTTTGGCATAAATACTACACTACCAAAAGAACATCATATCCACAGTGAAGCATGGTGGTAGCAGCATCATGCTTTGAGTCTGTATTTATTTAGCTGGAACTGGGGTCAAGGTGGAGGGAATTATGAACACTTCCAAATACCAGTTAATGCTGACACTAAACTTTCAAACTTCTGCTAGAAAGCTGACGATGAAGAGGAACTTCATCTTTTAGCATGTCAACGACCCAAAGCATATTAACAAGTATGGTTTCACTAGGAGAAGATTAAGGTTTTGAAAAGGTCCAGCCAGAGCCCAGACCTGAATCTGATTGAAAATCTGTGGGGTGATCTAAAGAGGGCTATGCACAGGAGATGTCCTCGCAATCTGACAGATTTGGAGCATTTTTGCAAAAAAGAGTGGGCAAATATTTCCAAGTCAAGATGTGCCATGCTGATAGACTCCTAGATTTATGTGACCCCATTATTTCATTTTTTTTTTATCTTTAACTCAGGTATATCTACATGTTTTTATATCCACTGTATGTGCATATACAAACATATAAACTTCAGGTTTCTTGTTACACTCCTTCACACTGCGTCAAAAATAAATGGATGCTCACAGTGGATATTAGTAGCTTTTAAAAATGCATGCCCAGATGCCCAGGTAAAGTAATTTGGTTAACACTTAATTTTATTTAAAAGTGGATGTAATATGAAGGCTATGGTAATTTCACCATTAATTGTGCTGAAGAAGCCATAAAAGCAGGTAGCTTGGTTAAAATTATTTGCACAAAATGAATTAACCTTTCAATTATCCAACTAGCCTCCTGTATTTAACAAGACATATAAAGTATATCACTTGAATAAAAAACATTTAAAATAAATACTGTAAATGTCTGGACAATGGAAGCACTGCTGCATTATAACATTATAACTGGGAAATCACCAAACTGTCCTGGACTCCATACACTCATAAAGGACGGCATTTGTACTCACCCAATCAGGCCAGTAACAGGCACCATTACACTGATGCTGTCAGCGCGAGACGGTACGTCACTCTGGGACTAGACTGATCCTGAGACTTCGAACACAGAACTGAAGTGTCATTAGCCTCATATCCAAATCCCAAAAGTTTTACTGGTTTTATACAGTCATCTGAGTAGACTCCCTGTTAGACAGTGCTGTCTATCTCCAGCATCAACTCGCTTGTTTCCCCATGACATTCACCCTGAGAGACTTTTTAAAGCATCTCCTGTACAGCTTTTCTTTTTAAATGGCTTCAAATCCTCCTCTGGGAAGATCAGAAATAATGATAGCCTTGTGTGCATTTTAACTAATTTGTTTTCATTTTACAATTTTGTGCAGAATCTCCTGAGTAGTTTTAAATGCTTCAAAAAGTGGTACACATTTATATAATAGCAAATCTTGTGGAAATTCAGTTCCTACCAGGTTCTGGGTTGTTGTTAATGACTGTAACTCAAGCTTCAAAGACCGTTTGACTAGGTGTACGCAATTCACTCTGCATTCGAACCGGGTTAAGGTTGAAGAGGTAATGTACAGTATCAGTGAATGAAAAGGATGGGTTTTATGAAAGGAGGCCAAATAGAAGGTGAGACGCTTATGATGCTGTGCAGCGATGAGTTGGCGTCCTTGCCAGGGCGTGCCGCGCCTTGTGCTCTCAGTTCCCTGGGATAGGCAAAATGAATGAATAAATGAAGAGGATGATGCAGAGTTAGCTACAGATACATTTACCTCAGGTGAGTTTCTACAATATTTACACACAGACAGTCATCTCAGACTCTCTCTCTCTTTCTCTCTCTATCTCTCTCTCTCTCTCTCTTGTTCTCGCTCTCTCCTCACTCAGTCGATCACTCTGTCTTACCCGAGGTCTGATCATGAAGGGAAATGTTATATTTAGCTGACCAGTATTTTGTTTGTTCGCTTGAAGTAACAGTGCCCTTGGAAGACTGCCAGATAGCTTCAGATTGTTCCATTTCTCCCTCCCTCCCTTTCTCCCTCCACTCTCTCTCTCTCTCTCTCTCTCTCCCTCTTTCTCTCTCTCTGAGCATAAACAGTCCAACATCACAGTGCACCACTTGGAGACTGTTTTCTTCTACTCTGTTTTAAACCGTCTAACTCTGGAGAGGATGCAATGTGACATTGAAAAGAAAACAAAAAAAGAGAGAAAAACTATGACAAAAAAAGCAGTTAAATGCATGAAAAAAGTAGAAAGATATTATGACACACACGATAACATACAATAACTTCACGTATGAAAAGGTATGTTTGTATCTATGTATTTATATAAGTATGTACAGTACATATATGTTAACATTACATCAATGTGTTCGTGCAAATATACAGTACAGTAAAAGACATGTATGACCTAAGTTCTGCCGCTGTGTGTGCATTAGTGTGAGTCTTCCGAGATGAAATGTTGGTCATGAGTGCAGGGTTGTACATGTCAAATAAAACATGTTATTTGTCAGGATAGAATTGAATATTTTAGTAAAATAAAATGAAAATGAAAACATTCAAATGAATTTGAGATGGAATTAACAAATCTACCAAATCTGTATCATTCAAATAGAAATATATATAAATATATAAATGACACAGAATGTGCAAAGTGTCCTGCTGAGCAATATTGACCTCGTGATCTGTTCAGCAGCTCTCACAACCCTTTGAAGGGCTTTTCTGTCCTTAGCATTACACTTCTCCTATCAGGCAGTGATATCCCTGGTGATGATCCCCTGTAAAGTGACAATATAAAAGCTCTTCTGGAGAGCTGAGGAGATGTCAAACCTCCGCAGCTGACAGAGATGCTTAGAATGTTGACTTGCTTTCTATAGTGATATTGAAATGCAAAGCGTCCATGATAGGTCCTCTCTGGAGTATGCTGAGACACTTGAAAACACATTTAATCTGTCCATTGCGTCTCATTGATCATTAGAGATGTGTATGTCCTCTGTTTCTTCCCTAAAGTCCTCCTTGCCTCTAGTTCCTCTCAAGGTTTCTAACTCATATTGTCTCTGAGTTTTTTCTTCAGCACTATTTCCTTTGGTTTGATATCAGTTTATTATTGATAAACCCATCGAGCTAAAATTTATATTCAGTGATTGATATCCAGAATTTTTATTTCTATAATGTAAAAAGTATGCTTTGTGTGACATATCCATTGTTAAAAGCACAATACAAATGCATGAATTGATTTGAATTGAATTAAAGTAGGAGCAAAAGCAAATGGTTCATTCATTTACTGCATATGAGCTCAGTGCTAAGGTATAAGATAACACATTTCAAAATTTCAACATCCTTCTCTGAATCAAAAAAAAAAAAAAACATCCTGGTTGCAGTTTGGTTTTTCACAATGTTCTAGTCATTTGCAAGCCACAAATTTGTTCATGTACATTGAACCCATTAAATAAATAAATAAATAAAAACATTTTTGAATAATAATAATAATAATAATAATAATAATAATAATAATAATAATAATGTCATAAAAAACTATAAATTAAGCAGTGATGATGTACACTGCCTGGCCCAAAACTATCTACTCTTTTTTAACTATCTACACCTTTAACTCTGAATACAGCACACAATGTAGTGGTCAGTTCATGTGTGAAAATGATTCACCATGCTCGCAGAACCATTCTTTCAGAGTTTGAGTCCTGGAAAATGCATGTACCTTCAGGAAAGAAAAACTCTATTAATGTGACACCCTGGTCATTCAGTACAGGTCATCGGCTGACTTCATTTTATTACCACATAATGTTGCTTAGTCTAGACCTGACCAACTGAAGCAACCCCAGATCATATACCACTGCCCCAAGACACTTGTGCTGTAATCACTAAGCATGATGGGTTCATCACTTTATGTGCTTCTCTACCTACCCTGATGCACCCATTACTCTAAAATAGGGTCAATCTGAACTCATCAAACCACAAGTCAAATCTTTATGCTCCGTCGCTCCCTTTTTCTGATCACTCTCATTAAGCAGTGTTTTGTTTTATGGCAACACAGCTGTTTAGTCCCAGTCCTTTGAGTTCTCATCACATTGTGTCTGTGTATGGAAATGTTCTTATTTTTACTATTAAGCATAGCTATGGTTTTTAACCTTGATTTCTTACCATCTTCCAGGTTTTGATAATATGTTGAAGAGTTCTTAACCCTGTTCCAGAAACTTCACATCTCCATAGTTGTTTTCTTTGCTTGATGCAGCACAATAATTTGTCTTTTTTTTGGGGGGGGGTTGTATTTTTTTTCTCTATAGATGGTGAATAGCTAAAACAAAATTAGGACTTGCTTATTCAGTCTGTCTGTACCAAAGTCTGGGTTTGTAATAGAATTACATCCAATTTATTTTACGATAATATAACTTGCTGGTAAAGGTTAATTAGTGTACAGAGTGTGGATGTGAAGTAAAAGGTAGGTCAGAAAATATTAATTTACTGTGTGAATGGTTTGTAATTCAGATCAAGAGGCCAATATTATTTCTTACTTTTCGTTTTTCACACAATTTAATAAAAGAAAATAAACTTTATCCAGTGGTGTACAAATAACATTGCTCGCCTCACAGCTTGATCCTGTTGTAGATCTTGTGCTCAGGTTACTGTCTATGTGGAGCTTTGCATGTTCTCCCCAGGTCTAAGTAGGTTTCCTCTTCATTCTCTGGTTTCCTCTCACCTGTCAAAAAATGCTGGGAGGTGATTTGACTATGTCAAATAAACTGCCACCTCATTCAGGGTGTATTTCAATAAAATAGTTATTAAAAATGAGTGGACTAAATTTTAACCATTCATATATAAAGTTAATGTGTTTGATTATAATTTGAACATATGCTGCTGCTTATTATATGTTTTCAAAACCTCATCCCAATTCCACTCAGTTGGCGTACTGATCCTCCTCCTACCTGAATAATAATAAAATTTTTAAAAATGTTTAAACACACAACAGACATCAGAATATGAATCATTGCAGGAATGATTGGCAGGAACACACCAATTATAATTGTTAAACATAATTAGATGGATGGAATATAGAGTTTTTTAATTTCATCAGTACACACAGGGAATCGAATGTGTGCTGTTTGGAAAGAATGTAATGAGTTTTCACTTCAACAGTGCAAGCATGTAGGTCAGAAAAAAACATCTGTATTCATCTGAGTTGTAGTTATTTCAGCCATATTGATGTCACAATAATAGACCACATCTGGTAAGAACCAAACTAGAAAAAAATTAATAAATAAAACTGGTGGACAAAATAGATTACACTGTCTGCTTCACATGCTAGGAAGCATTTTATGTACGCAGATTATAGCGTTTTGCACCTTTTATGAGGAATGCAAACAGGGACTGGAAAAACACAAAACTTGTAATTAGTGTTATATAGAACAGATCTGGAAAACAACCATTTTCAGCTATTTTCTCAGTGTGCTCTGTAAATCCCAATCAGTATTCTTTACTGAAAGCAGAGGGCAGCAAGCCAATTTTAAAGCACCACACTAATACAAAACACCCTCTGCATGCATAATGATTATGATATATTGAATAAGTGCATGCAGACATTGTCCTCTAAATACACAGAATGTTTAATTCCTTCTTTTTGTCCCATTATTATTCCATTGCTTGCACTTGTTTGTTTCAGCATTTGTTACATTTGCTTTCCTTTGTTTGCTTCATTGATTATTCTACCATTTGTTCCTTTGTTCACATCTTTGTTCATTCCTTCCTTCTTTCATTCCTAGGATGGGAAATATATAGACAGTGCCAAACATAAGAAAGAACCATTCATTCATTTGCAGTTATTGCTTTATCGTGTTCAGTCTATCGCAGGAACACTGGGAAAGAGATGGGAAAACAACCTGCATGTGGTGCCAATCGGTTGCAGGACATCATGAACACACACTCAATTTAATTTAACACAGCTAATCCAGTTACTGACATGTTTTTGAGAGGTTGGAGAAAACTGGCAAATGCAAAAGAAATCCACCTGGCATCGAGAAGAGCATGCAAACCACATAGACAAGATCACATCTGCCAATCTGTGCATGATAATTACTACATATTGAGCAGACATGCATAATACACAGAATTTCTCATTTCTTTATTTGTCCAATTATTGTTTCATCATTTGTTGTGTTTTCTTTTCTTTTTTGTTTTGCTATTTTCCTGCTGTACAGTAAATGTAACCAATATTGCCTCACTTATTCTCATTCTTCTCCAACAAAACTCATGGCGTATAATAAACAACAACAACAACAAAAATGTAAATAATATCATAAAAGTGAGTAATATTTTAAAAGTATGCTAGTACAATCCATTTGACACATCACTGACTTCGACAGGGTTCCTTGTGCACTATTCAGATTAGATGATAATGAGAACTGCTTCATGGAGATCATAACCAAACAATATAAATGGAGCTCCTTGCAGTGTAGAAATATAAAGCAGAAATATTATGGATCTTTTTTTTCTTCATGCCCCAGAATTTTATATGATTTTTTTTTTTTTTTTTTTGGCCTAAATTTGGCCTAATTAATGCAATTGATGGGATACTTAGTAACTAGTGCTTGGGTTAATGACTATAGTGAGATTTGAAGGTTCTCAATATTGGTATCCTCTGCATTTCTTTTGTCAAAAAAAAAATGTCAGTAAGTGATTGGTTGTTTCACACCTGACTGTGAAAATGAGATGTTATGAAATTAATGAATAGTCCAGCAGTTAGTATTGCTAACATTCTCGCCACGGAAGAGCAAAGTGTACATTTTCACTTACAGTGTTCTCAGCACAGTGACAAAAACTTTGCTGCATTCCCATCATATGGAATATAATATTTGATGAAATGCATTGAAACACAAGGCACGTCTGCACATCTTGCCATAATGATGGCCAACTGGGGAGCTTGCAAGAACGAGAGATAGTTTTATGTCATTTCGATTTCTACATTAAAAATTTTTTTTTTTTTAAACCCTATGACAGGGCTGTCGTCAGGAAAAAAAAAAAGTGCTGTGAAGCAAAGGTGATTTGCATCAGCTGTCTCCACATCAAAGGAACAAGGAGCTGGCATTTCATCGTTAGCTAGACATGTCCATGTACTCTCCAAAAATTCTTACTGATTTATCAAGTCCTCTCTTTTCACTTTGTTGGAAAATCTCTCATCAGAACACAGCAGTGTGACAAATGGGCGAATCCAGGAGATTTAGCAATGATTTACTTGACCATATTTGATCCCTGATTGATCTGTTTTTTTATTCTCATTCTTGTTATTATTGCAAAAAGCCCTCTGAATCAGTGCCCCCCACCCCTTACACACACACACACACACACACACACACACACACACACACACACACACACACACACACACACACACACACACACACACACACACACACACACAGCCTGTTAGTGTGAGAGCATTCAGGAATTGTTTCATTTGATATCTGTCATTCTGACTGCATCTCAGCATGCTCAGTTTAGTTAAAAGGCTTTGCCAGCTCTGTGCCCAGATCATCATCCCGAGACAGAATTATGACTTCACTATTTTCAATGTTATCTGAGACGTGCTGAGACATTTTCTTGTATAGCGGGCATTTCTACTACGGATTCCAGCACCATTTATATTACAGCTTATCTGACAAATCTTCAGTACATGCTCGGCTGTCCGTTCATCCTGATATTTCTGGATGCAATTAAGGATCTGTGTATACTTAAAGTTTGAACTACAGTTTATATATGGTTCATATATGGTTTATATATACAGTTTCTATATGATTATGTGGGTAATATGTGAATTGTGGCTGGACAGACATACAGACATGTAGGTATACAGAAGGTATACATTCTGGTTTCACCCTTGATTTTCCAATGTATGAAACAAAGATATTTGAAAGAGCGAGTTCTGATCAATGTAACATATATAAATATATAAATATAAATAAATATAAAACTCCCATTTGAAGCTCATGTGTTGTCTTTGTCTCCTTTTTTTTCAGTTTTCAGACTCGGTCCATGACTCAGTCCATAATCTGTCTATACAATCACAGCCTTTCACCTATAGTCTATAATTTCTCTGTTTCCCCATAATACCAACACGTCATGAAAAACGCTCTGCCAGGACCTCTGTGCCAACTATAGAGCTGCTGTAATTGGGACAAAGCATGGCAGAATCCGAGCTTGTGATTTCCCGCATGGAGCTGACTCATGTGAGAGTGTGCCACAGATTGATGCTGCGATTATCAAACACTGGCTTCACTGGCCCCAAGCCTGGCCTGTAGCTAGCCTACAAAAGCTCGGCTGTCCATCTGCCATTCTTCAAAAGTGCATCCAGCTCAATGGTACTCAAAAGCACTGTGCTTTGTGCTATGCCTCTGAAGTTTGTTTTGGGCAATGTCCATTATAAGGTCTGAAGAAATGTGCACTCTGTGATGGCTTGCAAGCCATGGCAGATGAACCATACTGATCATTTTCTGCCTGGAGAGATGAGAGAGATGAATGGCATGCTCAACTTTTTATGAACAGCGCTCAAAGAAATAGGTAGCCTCAGAGTTCAACAGTAGGTGATGGGCCAGTCCCAGAAAGACGTGTCGAGTCGGCTCTCGAGTATACAATAAGACTGGATAGTCATTGCCCATAATCCCTCTCTGCCTTGTTTTTCATGATTATTGCTGTCCGGAGATTGTCTTCATGGTGTCCCAGTCTCCCTCCTACTCACACTTCCCCTAAGACAGGACACAAAAATAAAACCCAGTCTTAATCACACAGTTCCTGAGCTTCTCCACAGCTGTTGCTGCACTTTTTTTCCTCTCTCTTTTTTTTTTTTTTTCTTGAGCAGTTGCCATGGTGACAGTTCACTATGTTGTCCTTGTTGTTTTCACAGTCCCCTCTAATTACACTCAGTAATTCAAAATGACTTGGGACATTTCAGGTGCCAGCAAACAAATGTTTTTGATAGTGCCAGCTAAAGCATTTGGAAGAGTTCACTGCACGGAAAAAAAAACTAAGGACATTTTATCATCCACGGATCCGACAAACATTCACTATGATAGTAAACTTTTAGCTGGCATTTTTCACTGCCAGTACACGTGAAGATTTACTTACAAATTTTTTTAAATTATTATTATTATTATTATTTTTTTTATATTTATTTATTTATTTTAGAATTAGGGTTTCAAATCATTTGCCGCATTATGTACAGTACAAATGACTCTTGGATGAATGTTATTCACAAGAAGAGTGGGAGGAAAATGTTACATTTGCATCTTAGTCACTGTGAGCAAGGTTATTTATTCATTCTTCTGAGTTATTTAGCCATATGCCTTTTTTGGTGTTTATTATTTGCTTTAGTATCCATAGTCAATTAATATCGTTTTTGCCCTGTCATAAAACCCTGCCATAAGTACTGTAAAGGCTGCACATCTCTAATGCATATTACACCAATTTACAGACACACGGTTTACACTCAGTGAGTCTGGTTTATTAAGCTGGACAGTAGGGGTGATATTCTTAAGAGCATTTTGCCATGCATTATTCATAGAAATCTGTATGGAAAAAAGTTCATATCCAACAGGAGCTTTGAAATTGTATACATTTATATTCACCAATAAGCCATAATTATTCCCCCTTGTGCCCTCGGGGCATGGCTCCACTAGACAACTGGGAGGTAGTGTCTTGCACGAGGACATTAGTGACAGATCCTTTAGGTGCATTGGGTTAAAGGGTTGGCGTCTCCATGGTTTGTACTTGTTTGTCCGATATATCAAATTTGGATTGAAAGCTAGGGAATTTGGAGCCAGGCCGCGTGAACAACCTTGAACACTCTGCCTGATGGGCTCCATGCTTTTGGTGTTCTGATACCTTTCTGTAATGGCCAGCCCAATCTCTTTACAGCAGTTTGTTTGACTACATTGACCTTTCTGTGGGACTGGGACAGGCAGGCTGGCCTATGGCCCCCACGAGGTGTAGATGGGCCTAGTGTGACCATGATCCTGTCACCAGTTCACTGGTATATAATTGAAAATCAAAGTTATTCAGTTCCCCTCCTAGTGGTGTTAGTGTTATGGCTGACTGATGTATAAGGAGACTCACAAATTGAATTTTATAGTCTGATTTACTTTTTACTCTTTCGTATTTTTTATTCTGATTACATTGACAGGTCGTAATCTCTTATTTACTTCATACACAAATCAGATAATGTTGTTTTTTATTTATTCATCATTGTTAAATATTTGAAAGAAAGTTAATTAAAAAAAATAAAGGCAAATATGATTTGCTATTGAATTAGGAAGAAATTAAAGCTGCTATATAACATGAGGAAGATTTAGTGTGTTTCTATAGTAGAGTGCTGGCTGAGTTACATCAGTGGAAGATTTAACACATACTGTACCATGCTTATGAGGTGCACTTTCACCATTTAGTAATCACTGTGTATTTTTTATTTTTTTTTTTGCTCTGTCAGCATTTTCAGAAGGTTATGAATGACCTGAGCAAAAAAAAAATTAACCCATACTTGCTTAGTTATACAATAACCTGCTTTAGATAAAAGTGTCATTCAAATGAGATACACACATTCACAGACACTTATCAATTGACACACAACCTACCTACATTTTTCTAAATCTAGCAGGATTTTTAGCACAGAGAAAGTGAAAATGTCCTTCCTGTCTGAACTGTCCCATTTTCTAACTGGACTTAGGGTTTGGATTTAGGGGTCTTGCCAACAGACCCACCAGCTGCCCCCCCCCCCCCTCCCCCCATCCGATCAGCAACCCAGAGGCTCAACCTAGAGCCACCTCTGTCCAGGAGGAATCATCATTCATTATATAATCATCATTTATAATCTTGCATGTTCAACATGTGCTTGGTGGGTTTCCAGTCCAATGACATGCAGTCTATTGATTGATTCCAAATTGCTCATAGCGTATGAATGGGTCCCTCCATGCCATGAGGTCCCTAGGAGAGGCTAAAGGCCCCCTATGACCCTATATATGATTAGTGGTATAGGCAATGAATGAATATCCCATTTAAGCCAGAAGATTACACATGTAGATTTCTTTTTGAGTCTGCTTCTAATGTAGGCATCCTCCGTATACTGTAGCATCTAAAAGAGTTTTACTTTCACCTCTGCTTTGCCTAGATTTCTGCTGCATAAAAGCAATATCTACTTTTTAAAATGCAATACGAATCAAACTGAATGGAATTGAATGAAATAGCGCCACTCTTGTTTATATACAGTATAAAATGCAGTTTATTATCTGGATTTTTGCTCAGCATAAACAACCATAAACAAATAAATCTTGCAGTGTCAGGTAGCTCTATCCCACTGCCTCTGATATTTCAAGGAAAGAACACACAGCCTCTGGCAGCCAATTTATATTTAACTTTCACGCTTTTATGCTGCCATGTGAAAAAGATGCTCCTGGCTTCTCATCAACAGTCACCTATCAGCAGATGTGCACGAGGGGAAGATGGCTGCAAATTCTTCTGTCCATCAATTTATGGTCTGGTTTTTTTTTTGTTATTGTAGAGTAATTGCAAAAATAAGGCATACGATTGTTGTGTTATCCAGGATGCATTATACTGTATAGCAGTTTGCACAGGCATCACCCTAGTGAAGAAGTTTAATAGTTAAGAGAGGTGGTGTTAGAATGAATAAATGAGATTAGGAATGCTATGAAAAAAAATTACCGTAGCAACTCTGGATCTAGTAATATGCTGATGTTAGCCAGTATACTTAACTTGCACCTGCATGCATAATACGCTGTTGTACAGCTGCAACAGCCATCACAGATCAACAGGGCTAAATCGAAAGGAAAAAAGCTGAAGCAAATGACATTCAATTTGCAATAATATAGGAATAACATTCAAAGAGAACCTGGTTGCCCATTAATGAAGAACATTTAGTTCTTTGGATCAATATGTTACTTTTGTGGAACCTGACATGTCACATAGCAGGTGGAAAGAAATGGATGTCCTGTTGAAGGACAATTGCTATGTGATTAATTAACCTGTGTGTGTGTGTGTGTGTGTGTGTGTGTGTGTGTGTGTGTGTGTGTGTGTGTGTGTGTGTGTGTGTGTGTGTGTGTGTGTGTGTGTGGTGTGTAGGCTATAAGGACTGCCTTTGACATGTGTTGTACTGTATACTCGAAAACTGCATCCAGGCTGTAGGCCGCCCTGCTGTGTGCTGCTCCAGTTCTAATAAATAAACCTCAGTAATCACGACAATTTCTCTGGAGAACAGCATGCACACCAGACTTGAACACGTAGACAGTTAGACATACTCTTCTTTGGCTATCATATTGCACTGAAGACATAAAGAAAAATGATTTAAAGCTGCTGCATTTAACTTTTGTGCAGCTCAGGGTTTGAAATGCTTTCTAATAGGAAATTGACAGAAGATGATCGTAAAAGAGCATTTTAAAATGTTGGTACTACTCTGTACTTTGTCACCGTCTGGATTAATATAAATGTCAAGTATATTAAGCCTGCAGCCCAAATAACATTCTACGCAATAAATAATATGCTTGAATAGTAATAAAACCATTGGGGTTCTGACATGATACTTCGTATAGTGGAGGAGAATGAGGAAAATATGCTAAATAAAAATCAACGAGCTATCTCTACAATTAAACTGAATGGTGCCACATGGTGAGGACCAGAAAGTAGTAGAAGAATCGTTTTCTTCAATCAATTTTGAATTTGAATTTACATTTGAAGTGGTGGTGCTATTATAACTTGTCACTTAAATAATTCACTTAATAATCCACTGGACACTGTACAGGAGGTGGGAGAAATGGCTGGAGAACGACTCTCACCCCCTGTATGAAACAGTTACATCTCTGAGCAGCTCCGTCAGTGACAGACTGTTACATCCTTCAGTGTCTGAAGGTGCGATATCGGAGGTCTTTTCTCCCTGCTGCTATTAGACTATACAATCAGAGCTGCTCCCAGTGATCTAGTCTCCATATTTCACTCTGTTGTATACTGTTATTTAATGTTACATTATCAAAATTTTCACCTTAATATTATTATATTTAAGATATTGTAACTACCTTACAATACAGTTATAATATACTAGTCTATATAATAGTCTTAAATTTGTGTGCAATAGCAACGGTGCAATAACAGCATTTTAAACTTTCCAATATTATCCTAGTGCAATTCAGGGCAACAGAACTGTGCAGAACAACGTTTTAAAACTGTGCAATATCACCCTTGTGTAATTCATTGCAATAGAAACTGTGCAATATTACACTTGTGCAATTTGTTGGACTAGTGCAATTTGTTTGAAGGTGCAACTATTGTATTGTTTTTCTTTTGTATTTATACACTGTACTGTACTTTTTTTCTGCTGTAACAAAGACGAATGTGAATGTGGGACGAATAAAGTTATATCGTATCTTAATTTACGGTAAGATCTAAACATGCATCTTTTATATACACACACATACACGTGGACAAAATTGTTGGTACCATTCAGTCAATGAAAGAAAAATTCACAATGGTCACATAAATAACTTTACTCTGACAAAAGTAATAATAAATAAGAATTCTATGAATGTTCACCAATGAAAGTCAGACATTGCTTTTCAACCATGCTTCAACGGAATTATTTTTAAAAAATGGAACAGGCCTGGACAAAAATGATGGTACCCCTAACTTAATAGTTTGTTGCACAACCTTTTGAGGCAATCACTGCAATCAAACGATTCCTGTAACTGTCAATGAGACTTCTGCACCTCTCTGCAGGTATTTTGGCCCACTCCTCATGAGCAAGCTGCTCCAAAATTTCCATGTTTGTCTCATCTGTCCATAGGACATTCTCCCAGAAGCTTTGTGGCTTGTCAACATGTAGTTTGGCATATTCCAGTCTGGCTTTTTCATGATTTGTTTTCAACAATGGTGTCCTCCTTGGTCGTCTCCCATGTAGTCGACTTTGGCTCAAACAACGACGGATGGTGCGATCCGACACTGATGTTCCTTGAGCATGAAGTTGACCTTGGATCTCTTTAGAAGTCTTTCTGGGCTCTTTTGTTACCATTGGGATTATCCGTCTCTTTGATTTGTCATGAATTTTCCTCGTGCGGCCACGTCCAGGGAGGTTGGCTACAGTCCCATGGATCTTAAATTTCTGAATAATATGTGCAACTGTAGTCACAGGAACATCTAGCTGCTTGGAAATGGTCTTATAGCCTTTACCTTTAACATGCTTGTCTATAATTTTCTTTCGTATTAAAGTTATTTATGTGACCATTGTGAGTTTTTCTTTCATTGACCGAAGGGTACCAACAATTTTGTCCACATGTGTATACAAACACACAAAACTAAACTTCTTTAAGCTTCTTTTTTTTTCACCCTGCAGTAAAACGTCAGTACTTCATGTCATGCGCACTCAACGCGTTCGGCACTAGGACCCGGAAGTAGTACGGTCGCAATTCAGGAAGTATAAAAGGAAACAAGATGGCGCCACACATCACTCAGTCATTGAGTTTTCCAATGTCGTCTCCGACGCTATCTCTCCAATTTCATGAGTACTCACCATTTTGTGCCATTTTCCTGATTGAGTGTGTGTTGTTAGAACGCGGGTTTAACTGTGTAAACTTTTGCTCTCTGTGTGAGAGAGTTCTAAGAATAATTTGCGTGGTTATCCTGCCTGCTCGCGCTGCTTCTGCGTTTGGGTTTATCCTCCACGCTACACGGGCAAACTGCTAGTCTTCTGATTCGCCTCCAGTTGTCCTGTGACACTTCAGCAGTGGTCTCCTCGATATCCCTGTGCTCAGAATGAAACTGAAACGCTGAGTAGTAGTTCTTACAGAGTTATTTTTTATATTATTATTTGCTAACACACTAAAACTGACTTAAAAAGGCAGAAGCCACAACTGCCTTACTTCAGCTCTCAGCAGATCAGCACTTTTCGCAATAATATAAACACAATTCACTTACTTTTCACATTTGCTCTGTTAATAAGTGTCCTCACGTATCCGATTTGATCTTGTAATCATGCAGCAAACATTAGCAATCAAAACACTCAGATCAACTCATCTCAAATCATCACAGCCGTTACTCGGCCTCAATTAAACATATGTAGACAATCAGCCAAAACATGGTACTAAAAAAAGTGTCTCACCTAGGTAAAAAAAAAAAAAAAAAGAATTTTTAGATAGGATCGTATAACACCATTTTTAATAATACTTCATGATTGTAAACATGCCTAAACATTTATATTTTTTATCAGATAAAAAGAAACATTGGAAATATTTGATAAATACAATTTTGTGCCCTTTTATGTACAGTAGTGTCTGTAACCTTTTTTTAATTAAAAGCTTTCAATGATCCTAATTTGCATGCAGACGAAACTTGGCCAATTTGGATTCTACATGAAACGACATGAACCTGAAAAAGCGTATTATTCTAAAATGCAAAATTTATGATATATTGCAACAGGAACTTGACAGGTTACAGACACTACAGATTTTTTAGCTTTCTAAGCATTTTCTGAAAAACTATTTATGCAAGAATTTCACAGGTCTTAAGCTTCTAGAAGCTTACATACATTTTAATATTAATACTCATAAAGAAATATGAATCATTTGCATTTTAAATTATTATTGTTTGAGGCGAGATAGTATAACGCTGAAAATGGCCATTTTGGGGGGCATTTTTCAAAATGGCTGAAGTTAACAATTTTAAATTTTTAGGGAAGCAAGATTGGTCACTTCCATGTTGCGTAAACTTCAGAAGTAGCTTCTGTGACACACACAGTTTCTGTATTATATGTATAACATAAAAACATAAAATCACCATCAATACTGTGTTTTGGCCGAATGTGTTGCTTCATGGATGACAGTAGCAGATGCTGGAAGCCAGTGGTATCTATTCTCTGCACTTTCAGACAAGTAACAGGTTGTGTCTGTCGGGCTAATGTGAAGAGATATGCATTTTTCTATGGCACAGTACTGTAATGTAAAGGTTGCCATATTATAAGTACGTAAAGTGACCTTTTGTTGTTTGCACACGACCGCTGTTTTTGCAGAACTGAAAGGTGTCTCTCTGTAGGAGGATGTTTGTTGATGGATGACCAAGAAACAGCCACGGTAAATATAGTTATCTCCAACAATAAAATGCATTCATAAGAAACTCAACGAAAAAATCATACAAGAAAAGAGCTAAATTATGGAATTATTTGTGAAGGCATGTAAACAAACCATTGAGTGAATGATAGGAACAGAACAGCAACAAAGCATTTGTATTGCTTAAATGTGCCATTTATAAGAAATTTTGAAAGGGTAAAAAAAACACTGCTTTTAATACAGTATGTGCATTATTTTTCACATTAAAATGGACAGTACAGAATGTTTGCTGTCATTTTTGATCATGTGTTCATCGTCATATTTACAGTACATTGGAAAGAATGTCAGTGCATGCAATAGGCCTTTAGTTTGTGTATTGTAGAATACGGTAATATATTTGCTGTAAACATGCTAAAATGTCAATTATATACAGAATAATTAAAATACTGCTTACAGAGTAGGACGTAGGCATTACCATGGAATATGTTTGTTTGAATTAATGTTTGAGCTTGATGACATTGCTGACCCATATGAATCCACCTTTATGGATGTGGCAGGGTTTAACCTTACTAAACAATGGAGAAGAAGTTGAAACCTCATTGGTTAAGGACCAGTTGTAGAGGTCTTTGTATAGCGTCGACGGTAATGTAGCTCTGTGTGTTGCCATCAGTCCACATTGCCTCCTCCATCGCCATGCAATATCTGCTTGCATCCTGGATGATACATGCCACTCAAGTTGTCCATCATTGGGAGAACGAGGAGGCTGAATCAAAGCCATTATGTCACCATCTGGGATAACAATCATTTCCATCATGTTGCACTTGTACATGATGTTTCAGTGGTCACTCAGAAGCCTGATCAAAATGTGAACTACATTACATGCAAGCAATGGAAAAAGCATGTGGGGACATTTCACTTGACTCTGTTCAGGTATGGATCCATTACACACGTGTAAGGATGACATACTGTACACCATGGTGTGGATGAGGATTTGTTGCCTGACACTACCGTATACCCCATAAAAAAACAGACCAAGATGAAAATGACTAGCGTTCTGCATACTCTACAGTGTTTTATGTTTTTTCTTGGTTTATATGTTTTGTAATATTGCACTGATATCATTTGTTAATAATAAGGCTTGGACTTCAGACCGTTTTTTTTGTTGTTGTTGTATTGTGTTTTTTACAGTAAATGCTTGTGTAGTTTTTAATTTACTAATACCAAATACTAAATTTTAATAATTAAAAAAATAAATAAAACAAGAGAGAATTTGCTGTATTTTTACTGCAGCTGCAATTTTATGTCAGTTACAAATATTGTTATAATAATGTGAATATAAGCATTAAGCTCCTGGACATGAAAGCTTTATGAAATGTTCTCTATGATAGCTTGTGGTCATTATAAGCGTTTCTATACCTCACTTTTTATGGGTCATATTATGTTTAATATCAAGTTTGATTTCGAAAGAAATATGAATGTTTCGTGGTTTTGTGTCATTTTAATACATATATTTAAGGTTTGCAGTAATGAGTGTGTTCTTTTTAAAATGTGTTGATGCCTTGTTAATATATAATGTGTAGTATGAATAGTGTCATAGCTCCGAAAACTAAGAACTATGCGTTTGTGTGATACCTGGAGTGAATACATATATAGGAATCATAAGTGGTATGTTTTCTACCCATTAATAAGCATTAAAAAATATTTAAATTCACCTCAAATTAGCTCTATTTATATAGCGCTTTTAATAATGGTCGTTGCTATAAAGCAGCTTTACAGAATCATAAAATTATGGAAATGGGTTTTAAAAATCTGAGGAAATGTGTATGAATCATAATTATCAGATTGTCCCTGATGAGCAAGACGACGGCAACAGTGGCAAGGAACAACTCTCTAAGATGACAACTGGAAGAAACCTTGAGAGGAACCAGACTCAACAGGGAAGCCATCCACATATTTCAGAAGGTCAAACGCAAAATACCCCATCCCCCTGATTGTGCCTCAGGTATTATTATGTGGTTTAGAACATGGCTTGGCAGATGTATTTAATGACAAATTCAACATCTATTCAGTCTCAAAACCTTAAAGTACACATAACACTATGTAACACAAGTTTTGTTCCTGGCTTCTAAGTGTTATATTTCAATTGCTTATGTCTAAAGGATGTGAAAAAATGACTTCATTAAGCACAAACTTTGCTTTCATGACAACAGCACGAAGAAAACTCGTTTTTTTTTGTGAAAATAAACTTTTTTTTTTTCATTTTCATCATTATGATCAGGTAAAAACAAAAATTGCACAAGGAATAGACAAACACAGTCGGAAACCACTCAACGTGGTTCAGAAATGCATAGATTTTCTAGATTTACGATTGTACTGTGAATCACTTTCTCGAAGTAGCCCCCAAATGTAGTCCCCCATCATGTTTTCGTTATACTGTCCTTGGTAACGACGTTCAATGTTCAAGCGCCCATGTTCTCCTTGAATTTGTCGAGATGCGAATCAAGGATATGGACTTTCAGAGACATTCTGCATCCCATTTTGGCGTAATTCTTTATGAGAGTCTGCACCAACTCCACATAGCACATAATAATATATAAGAATTATAATAATTTGAGGGCAGGAAATTTCAAAATATGGAACAATTTCAAGATGGAACGTATTTGCCTACAGTACACGACTTATGACAAAACTTTGTAAGTTACAACTCCTTGAAATGAACTAGATCTAAAGCATTGAAAGCAACTGTTCAGTTTACCTTCAAGTGTTTTCTTGCAAAATTCGCATGTGAAATGCGGTGCCCAAGATTTGTCTTGGTCCCCGACCGGCACTCCGAAGTATGCCTGGTAGGCCTCGCACATTATACGACTTGCTTCCACGGAATACTTTTTTGCTCTTGTCTTTATGAATTGTCCGCACACGTGACAGAATGAATCAGCTGGATGCAAACAACCTCTTGATACCATATCAAATAAATAACTTCTCTTCAACTACGAATCGTTATCCTTTCAGTCAGCAATAACACGAATTGGAATCTTAGTTCGAGACACCTGTGCTTTTATACTTGTATAGCTACTTTTGGAATGTTCGAGAACGTTCTAGAAAGTTCTGAGAGTTTCTCGAAAGTTCTGGAAGTTTCTTGAACGTTCTAGAGTGTTCAGGAGAATTGTAGAAACATCTGGACAACTCTAGCAGTTCAGGAATATTCTAGGAGGAAGCTCGGCATTGAAAGCGAATCGAGAATTTTCTCGAAAACACGCGATTTTCTAAATTTCACTGTCCCGGTCACAGAAGCAAGGTTTTTCTGGAATAACAGCTATTTCCTTTCTGTTCTAGATACCTAAAAGACGTAAGAGATTTACTTTAGAGTTCCACTTATTTCACTTTCACTTACTTTCCACTTAAATTTTTTTTACTTCTGGGTTTCCACAGTGGGGTTCCACCATTCCACAGTTAAATAGCATTATAAGTATAAATCTAGTGTACTATGTAGGGTGTACAACCCCTTGATCAACACACCAAGCATGGGTTAGAGAGGTATTTGGGATTCAGCCTTGTGTTAGAAGCTATAGCATTGTAGCTCGTGTTAGCCATGAACAGAAGAACACGGAGGGTTCAGAGGTAATTCAGAATGACTTAGAAAAAACTATCAAGGAGATGAAGTGTTGTTTAGGTAGCATCATCATTACTTTGGTAGTTACTTAAAATAGAAGAAGAAATGTCATCTAGCTATCTAGCTCATTTTTACCAGCTAGGTTGTCACTACTCAGTCAGTGTGAAACAAACTTGAGTGTGAATTATTACAGACTTGCCAAGGTGACTTACAGCAACTTCTCCAACCTCACATACACTACCAGTCAACTGTTTGGACAGAAGTTTGGACTTATCTTCTACATTCTAGAAAATGTGAAAAAACAAAACTATGAAAAAACACATATGGTATTAGGTAATTAAGTAACGGAAAAAACAGTCAGTCATTATTTTAAGGCATGAAGGCCAGCTGTTCTGGAAAAGTTCTTGCAAGAACAGTATTGTCAAGTGCATTTCCAAACCCTTTAAGCACCATGATCAAACTGTCTCTCATGAAGACCTTCCCAGGAAAGCAAGACCAACACTTACCTCTGCTGCAGAGGAGAAGTACATTTAGAGTTACCAGCCTCAAAACTCACTAATCAGCAGCACCGCAGATTAGCAGACACATCTCAATATCATCTGCTCATAAACATTATTGCATATTCTGGACATCTTCAGCAATTTTTCTTCACTGTAAAAAGAAATAAAAATCAAGTAAGAATATGAAATTAGAAGCTGTGTTCAAACCAGGGCGGGTATCATCAACATTTCTAAACAAAGACATTTTATTTGTAGTGGCTTTAGATTTATTGTTTATAATAGTTATAGTTATACTCTTCTCTTCATGTCCTTGAATGTGTATGTATGTTCATTCTGGTGTTACTATTTTCATGACAGAATTAACGGGGTTCTTTGAGTTCTTCCGTGAGTTCTTCCGTGAGTACAGTGTGTGTGTGTGTGCACATGTGTGCGCATGCAAGGTGAACAGAGGGCAAAAAGTACTCAAGCAGACTCAGGATCAAAGGAGAAGACAGATGAGCTCTTTGCTATCAGCGTGGGTAGAGTCTCAGAACTCTTCTGCATCCACAAGTTACTTGGTTCAAAAGGGCTGTCAGCTGTTAAAGAATGGGCTGTAAAAGACATAAAGAGAGAGAGAGAGAGAGAGAGAGAGAGAGAGAGAGAGAGAGAGAGAGAGAGAGGAGTTGAATATGACACAACTTCTCTATATGCAGGGGTGGTGAAGCTGATAAGAAACTATAAACTGTAAGGATCATGTGTCATAATTTTACGTAATTAAAAGTAGAAGTGTTCAGCCAAAAATACTCAAGTACACTACAGTGACAGTAAAGAGGCTTCTACTTTTAAATCTCAAGTATAAAAATTGTAAAGGCAAATGCTTTTAAGTGATGGTTAAAATAACATTAATAAACATAACTTTTTTCCCTTACCTTAAGGTAATGCAAGGACCTATGCCATTTTGCCTGAAAATATCATTAATTGTCTGCAAGTTGAAAAAAGCAAAAAAAAAAATTACTAATGAATTCATTCATCATTCTCTAATTTTCCTATACAGGGTTTTGGGAAACCTGCGGTCTATCTAATGAGACAGGAAACACCTTGGACAGGGTGCCAGTCCATCACGGGACACACATCCACATGCACACACGCAGTGAATTCATCATGAATTAAAAATCATTAGTTAGAACTGGACCTTCTTTCTAGACATTAATCTGACTTTCTGCCTCTTAGTCTAACCATATATTAGCAAAGAAAAAGGAGCCAGTTTTTAAAGAAGATGGTGCCAAGAGGTTTAATGTCTATTTATTTAACATTTTTTGCAAAAACATAAAAAAAATTAAATATATTAAAATATTATATATGTATTATTATTATTATTATTATTATTATTATCATCATCATTATTATTAATAATAATAATAAATAATAATAATAATAATAATAATAATAATAATAATAATATGATTATGATGATGATTATTATTATTATTCTTATATTAGCCATATTATATACTGTTTATTCCAGCATACTGGAACATTTCGCTATGGTGGGTTCAAGATGCTCATGTTCAAATGCAACAAGCATTCAATTTCAATAACACCCAAGTAGAGTATATACGCTAAAATAACAGAATAATTAATTCAGCATTAGTCCATCTCTGCCTACAAAAAACACAAAGCCCTGAATTCATTCATCTTTACACTACTATTCGTAGGCTCATTCAGCCTTTCTGCAACCTCAACACTCGCATCTGACTTTCTCCCTGAATTGCTCCATCAATCCAGCCTGAGTGGCCTCTCCTCTGAGGCTGAACAGGCCACAGGAGGAGGGTAAGTGCCATTTGGCTCCAGGTGCTGCTGCGGAGCTTTTCCTCCATCATCTCTGATCTAGATTTTGTCTGGGACTGTGAGCCGCAGGACGACGGGGAGTGAGCGCTGCTGTGTGCAGGGTGATGAATGGTAATGCTCACACTTCTGTTGGAGAGGAGCTCCCTCCTGAAACCTTTCAGTGAACCACGCTATCACTCATGGCTGCAGAGTCAGGCGAGGAGGGCACAGGTGTTGTTAACGCTCTGAGTGTTTTTTAGCAGGGTAAGAGCTCATACACTTTGTCCCATACACCTTAGTCTATCTCTCCCTGCATAAGATAAACTTTTTTGCAATAATAATAATTAATTAATAAAGATAATCATTAGGCATGTGTAGCCTGCAGCAATGAATCAAGTTCACATACACCTGATTACATCTGTTTTTTTGTTGATCTGTCTGGCAAACAAAAAAACAAAAAAAAACACTTTCAATCAATCTATCCATGTGTATGAAAGCAATGATTTCTATTCTTAGATACAGACTTGACAGTGAAAACTGACAAAAAAAAAATGCACCTGGATTGCTCGCTGCTGCTCTTCTGCTTCAGGGCTTTTGGCTGGGGAACTCATGCTGATTGTCAAAAAAAAGTGAGAATACATGAATGTGAAAATTTTCCAATCCCAAATGACAGCTCTTGTCCTTGTATTATGTCAGTGACAGGCACTATAAGATGTCAGAGACAGCTTCTTATGGTGTAATAGTCAATTTGTTTTGTCATTTTGTGTTGCTATGTTTTAGTACCAAAAATACAGTGTGATATTTAAAACTGTTAAAAGGCCTCTGTGATTGCGCAGATCATTAAAAAGCTTGATATTTCAGGGCTGACGTCATAGTCAGCCCGGAAATATCAAGCTTTTTAATGATAGTATTCATATAAAAAAGAAGACCATTGTATAACAATACACTTTCTATCTACAGTACTGTAGATAGCTGTGATTTTAAGGTGCGACATCCCCATGTGATTTTGAAAATGAAAACCTTGGGTGTAAATTAATTTTTATGACTAAAGACTTGACATGATTTGCATAAAGTGATTTGCTAGTCTGCATTACTGCTTGTTAGCTTCATGCTGTAGCTCCAAGCGTCTTGGGTGACTGACTACAATTTGGAGTACCGTAGATGGAAAATCGTTCTCATTTCATTTTTCCTATTCACTTTTAATCGAGTGAATCAAAGTATGGAAGCTCTGTAAAGATGGAGTAAACAGTTTTGATAGTCCAGCTTCAACTGTTTCTAACACCTGATATTCCTGCAGAGCTCAAGAAACCATGCTGGTCATTAGCTCATAGTCCCTTTCTTTATACATGTACTTGACTGAAGGATGAAACTGTGAAACCCCAATGAATAACTCTAATGAAGCAGGAGACCACATCACCCAAAAGGCACAACATTGAAAACAAGTTCCTCTCTAAAGTATAGAGTATATAGATACAGTATATCATTGATTATTAATCGTAAAAGAAACACTTTGTTGCAAAGTTTACGGTTTTGGAGATGGTTAACAGACCTTGCAACATTAGCTTCATCAAGTAGATTCATGTTGAAATGTAGTCCCCCCCCCCACCCCACCCCCAGTCAGTCAGTTCAGTTGATGAATCACGGCTTCATTTTTACAGCTTTGCAACACTCGAATTAAAAAGTCGTTGTGCCACTTCACACTTGACTCACAATTCTGAGTGTTCGGAATTACATGAGAATCTTCACAATCAGCAGTGACATCAGGGTCACATTACACTATAATGTATTCTCTATATTTTGTGTAAACCATACTTCATCGCTTTTCACACTGGGTTACTATAAACCATTCCTATTTAATATACAACAGTGGTGTAGCTGAGGAAGGGCCAGGTTGAGTCTTAATTTAGCAGCTTTTCACATCATGTCCAAAGTCATCTCATCTTTTTGATCAGTCATAACATTAAAACCTTTAAACATTAAACCCCATATTATGTAGATTCCCCATGTGCTACCGAAACAGCTCTGACCCCTCGTGACATGTCTTCACAAGACCTCCGTTTGAATGCTGTGGTATCTAGGACCAAGACATCAGCCAGAGATTCTTTAAGATTCAAGGTAGGGTCTCCATGGATCAGCCTTATTTGTCCAGAACATTGCAGGGATGTTTGATTGGACTGAGATCTGGGGAATTTGGAGGCCAGATCAACAACCTTGAACTCTTTGCCTGCTTAGCTCTATATGTTGCAGCTTGTGATGCATTGAGTGTTCTGATACCTTTCTATCATACCGAGCAATAATTTTTTTGTTTTTTGTTTGCAATTCGTGATACATTGCCCTTTTTTTGTGGGATTGGACGAGACGGATTATCCTTCGGTCTCCACATGCATAAGTGATCCTTAGATGCCTATGGTCCTGTCTGGTATTCAGTGTACAGTATGTCTGAGTCAAGTCTAAATCAAGTCAAATCCTCTGGGAATGGGGACTCTAAACGGAATGAGACTTAAATATTAAGCTGTGGATTTGATTTTAATAACGTTGCTCCACAGTTCTACTACAGCTAATGATCTGAGTCTAATATAATGTTTATGATTTTAAGCACCAATGCAAACCTCAGGCACAAAATATATCGTAGATGATTATCTTTGCAATAAAGTTATAAGTCAAGTTCCCCGTTACATGCTTTGGGTATTTGTTTTAGACTTGAATGAAAATCCAGCCTATGCTTTGCACCTTGGCTCATACAGATTCTTGCAAACCTATACAGTAGTGTGTAGAGGCAATGCAATCTTCAAGACTCTAAAGCTTGTTGCCAGAAAAGTGTACAAAGGTTATCAGATGCCACGGTGCCTGTAGGTAGAGGTTGAATGTACTGTAGTCCAGGACTCGAGCAAAACGTCACAGTCTACATTGGTATGAACTGAGATAGCAAGGAGGCTTTGGTAAAGTAAATGTAATCGTTTGATATACAGTTTATATACCTTATATACTCTGTGGCTATAACATTAAAATCTGGCATATTTTCAGTAAAATTTGACACAGACTTTAAAAATATATCTTTGAACTCATGGAACTGATCCTTCATATTTGACAAAATGTCAACGAGCTGAAGCTTGTAAATTGTCTCACTGAGCTGGATGACTTCTGGCACAGGTTTTGTGTGAGTTTAATTCAATATAAGTTTTAATCAGCAGAGGATTTACACTTCTGCTGTGTTAAGGAGAGCTCCATGCAATATTCACACAATATCCAAAAAAAAAAAAAAAAAAAAAACCTGAATGCTTTGTGATGAATATGAATCCTTTTTATAGACTCGACTGCGAATTTTTTTTTCTCCCCTCTCTCACACTTCTTCTCTCCATTCATCTCCTTCTGAAATTCATTTGGCAGCCCGAGAGCTTCTGCAGAACTGACAGCTCTTGATTTAGGCCGTGATGTGGCTGCTGCCTCTCCAAATAAACTCTTTATGAGGCAAAGTGCATCATATTGATTCGTGCTGAGCGGGGACACAGAGTAAACATGCTTCGTTGTTGTTGCTGCAGTGGTTGCATGAGTTATCAGTGTTTGTATGTGATTTCTAATATTGCTTTTTTTTCTGAAACATTTTGTTTCTTAGATGTAGGACAGAGCTGGTTAAATTTAGGGGGGAAAAAGCACAAGCAATTTCCATCACTCTCTTTTGGGATCTTGAGACACGCTACTGCTCTGCAATCTGTAACCTCGAATCACCTTTTTTGATGAGTCAGCAAAAATCATCATTGGAAAACCTTTACGACTGAAAAAAAAAAAATACTGTAGATAAAAATAAATGGTAAGGTTGATTTTATACTGCAGACCAAACTGAAGGTAGTTGTTAAGAGATCTGAGCAAAAGAGATCCCATTTAAAGTATATTGAGCAGGTGTTCACTCAATATACTGTAATCGGGTGTGCAAAGGGGTCAGCTCCAGAACCGTCCCCTTTTTCTGCTGTAGCCATTGTAGGGTCAACTCAGTCATGGGCTTTGCATCAGCTTTCATTATGTAGAATACAAATTGGCTGCTACTATTTTCTGACAACATGCTGCATTTATCTTGCCATCAATTTTTGACTAACGTCACTGTGACACTGGAGCTCACACAGCTTCAAAACATAAGAGATCCACCACCATGCTCTACAGTGGCGATGGTGTACTATTCACCAGGCTTGTCAAGTTGCTGTCTAAGGGCCTTTTTGTGGCATGGGCGCAGTAACGGCTTTCTCCTGGCAACTCAACCATGCAGGTCATTTGTGTTCAAGTACTTCCTTATTGAGCTCCTTAAAACAACAACACCACTTTTTTTTCCAGTGCAGCCTGTGTTTCTCTCGAAGTTCCTTGTGGGTTTTTCTTTACAGTATGTCCCAAACAATTCTTTAGGCAGTAGTGAGTAAAATCTTTCTTAGTCTACTTGACCATGGCTTACAGGTAGTATCAACAGAACCTCTTCTTTTCCACTGTTCCACAGTACTGACTGGCATTTTCAAGTGTTAAGATTTATTTTTATATCATTTTCTTGCTTTATAAAGTTTATTATGCAGGTCCATTGGCACTTCACCATGGTGCATTATCCAGCCAAGTCTCATGAGCTGAGAAACTCACTGACTATTTATGCACGGACACTAATTACAATTACAATGAGTCACAGGTGCGAAATCTTACCTTTAATAGACATTTAAACCTGTGTGTCAAAATGTATGTTTATAATGTGGCTAAACACATCAAGGATATATAAATTTTTTGATCAGGGTTGTTTGGTGATTTCAGTTCTAAAAAGAGTCAAACAACTATGTGATAATTAATGACTTCGCATGACTACTATCCTTAAATATGAAAAAAAAAATGCATTATCATCATATTTTTCAAATAAATGTCAATATTTAATAATTTCTTTCAGGGTGTGCAAACTTTTGAGAACATCTTTTTTTTTCTTTTATCTTTTTCATTTCACACTTCCCAATTTTTTATATAATAAAGATATAATAATGTGTGTAATAAAGTTTTGTTTACCAGTCAAAAGTTTGGACGAACCTTCTTCTTCAGTGTTTTTTCTTCTGTTACCTATTTTCAACATTGTACATTGCCAAGAGTGCTGTCATCAAAGTAAAACATGACTACTTTGAAGAATCAAAAATACAAAAACATGTGAGTTATTTATCACACATTTGTTGATTACACAATTCCCTACTTGCTCTGTCATAATTTCAATGTTTTCAGTATTAATATACAAAGTTGAAAACAATAAAGAAAAAAAGAAAAAACATGGAATAAGAAGGTACTAAGAACTAAAAATGCATTATTAAAACCTAGAAGGATAATGGTGAACTATCATCTTCGAGGAAGAAATGTGGTCGGAAGACATTCTGAATAAACGTGATGGGAGATCGCTTAAATGCTTAGTGAAAACAAATCATAAAATCAATAGTTGGATTCAGTGGGACATTTTTTTAGTGGTGAAAGTGAAAGCATTTCTACATGCACAATGTGAAGAGAACTGGAATTGCTTGCTATAAGAAAAAACATCAGTGAGGCTAATCGGAAAAAAGGCTAGGGATTGTTAGGGGGCATAAAGAATGGACTGTTGGAAAATGGCCATGTGGTCCAGATTTACCCTATTCCAGAGTAATGGGCTCATCAGGAAAAGAAGAGAGGCAGATTAAATGATGTAGTCATCATGCCTGGTGTCTAGTCGATTGGCCACCACAGAGTACAGACATTAACTGCACTCAGAATCTTCACCAATACAAGATCTGTGAGAGAAATGAATGGGATTCTTGAAGGAAGTAAATGATGTGACATTGCATATGCTGTCTGCACGGCCATGATAAAAGCAAAAGGTGGTTCAATAAAATAGTAGTGTGTATTATTACATATATTATATATGATATAGTATGTATTATTATATATTATTTTAATATTTATTTTCAATATTAAGTCTTAGAAAAGGGGGCACTTCTTGCATACAAGTACATAGGAAAATGAAAAATATTAGAACGTAAGAACTTGTGTACTTAGGACAATAAAAACACATCTCCACATGGACTATTGCACTGTATTTATTATTTTTATCTATTTGACTAATCACACATCTATTTGACTAATCACACAATTACACATGGTAATTTTATTGACTATCACTTTTGTCATCTGTGGCATTTGCACTTTTATCTCTTAAACTGTTTATTATTTATTACAGCCAACTTAGCCTAGCTTAGCCTAGCCTAGCTCCCCCCCCCCCCTGTATGCTGTAATCTATCTAAGTACTGTATGATGTAATCTATCTTTCTGCAGAATTCAAACCTCAGGTATTAACCATGTTATAAAATAAAAATAAGTTCATGTTTTGCCAAATGCATAATACCAAAATGATATCCCATAATATTTCTCCATTGTCTTACAAAGCCTGACAACATGTTTAATAGCCAAAACATGCTATTGGTGACACAGTGAGTGTCTCAAAAGTTAATTTTCAGATATTCATATAACACCATCTCCCAAGCCATGCTTTGTTTTTGTGACTATGCATACACATTTATATTTTTCAGAATGCTGGCTGGACGTTGTGAACCTCATGGATGGCCTCCAAGAAGTTTTTTCCTGTCCGGCTACGCGATGGAGATGGTGTACAGGTGAAGCCTCGCACACTGGAGGACTAGGAGGCACGGATTCAGGAGGTTCTCGGAAGTATCCCAAACCATTTCCTTCCACATTCCATCCCAGGCCGTTTGAGGAAACTGATTGACGCCACCAGTGCCTACTTTAAAGATTTGCTTTCATTTTTCTATGGAATAAAGTACATGTACAATTTGTTTAAATAGATTTGTATTAGAAATATGGACTTTATTATAAAAAATTTTAATGCTTAGATACATGTAGTGATATAGTGTCTGTAACCTTTTTTTTAATTCAGCTCTTTCAATTATCTTAATTGTCATTCTCATTAAAAAAGAATTAACCTGGAAAAGTGTATTATTCTAAAATGCTAAATTGTTAAGATATTGCAACATGAGTTTTACATGATTACGGACACTACAGGTTTTTTGCTATTTAAACTTTTACCATAAAATTTGTGCTTTAATTTAAGAAATCTTTTTTACAGGTCACCTGCTTCTAGAATCGTACACAAGTTTTAGTATCAATACTCATGAAATATGAATAAAATTCATTTAAAATTATTATTGTTTGAAGCGAGAAAAATGGCCATTTTTGGTGCACATATAAAATCATTAGCAAGTTAGCAAATTGAAATTTTTAGGGAAGCAAGATTGTTTACTTCCATTTTGCATAAACCTCAAAAATAGCTTCTTTGCCACACGCATTTTCTGTATTATATGTATAACATGACAAATAAAATCAGTGTGGCATGTATATTTTATGCCCTTTATTTAAATGTAATGCAGCATGTGCAGGTGGCCAGGTGGTGTGGGAGTCTAAGTAAGATTTAAACTTGAGCATCTTTCATAACTCATGTGTCCTTTCTTGTTCTGCCCTGCCTTTACAAGCAAGAAAGTAGATATGTGACCTTGGCAAATGCAAAAAGACCACGCTCACATCACTGACTCCTGCATTTGGTTTTATGAGCTGAAATTGTCGAGTGAACTCTTGCCCCGAACATGTGTGTGTGTGGTGTCCTCTTTGTGTGCCTGGCGCAATTTGTTTGTTTGTGCATTCAGATATGTTTGGATGGTTGAGTGCTTTGAATTATGGGCAAAAAACCAAGAGCTAATTAAAACAGGCAACCGCATTTACTTTGCTCGTTTGTGGCCTACTTTACGACAAATGACCTTAATATTCCATTCAAAAGGGAGGTAGAAGTGGACTAATTGGGCGCATTTATAAATGGCAATGACCTCTTAATGCACTTTGAAGCACTGTACCACCCTTTCCAGCTCTGCTCATCCTCGTCTCCTCTCTTCTTGCATTCCTGTGGAGTAAGGGACAGTGAGAACTCGGTAGCCTTTAAAGCCTCCAGTGACACAATCGCACACATACACACAGACACAGAAGTAAGAGGAAGCGTGCTTTAGCAGTCTCCCACACGTAGATAAGTCATGCCAACATGTCCTGTAGTAGAGATGCAGTCATCAGCATAATGATCACTGATGAGGGAAAAAACTAATTTGATCCATTCCTTGTTTAGACCAGAAATCTATTTAATCTTTGTCAGATTTATGCACATGAGTGAGAGAGAGAGAGAGAGAGAGAGAGAGAGAGAGAGAGAGAGAGAGAGAGAGAGAGAGAGCACAGGGCACTGCTACAAAAATAGAAGCGATTCTGTCCTTTGCTTTTTTTTTTGTCCTTTTGGTCTTAACAAGCTAATTTAAGAATCGAAAAGAATGCATCACAAATTTCAAGCAGCACAGCATTTGTGATAATACAGATCAGTTAGTCTGACCTTAATCCCATAAAGAGATACCCAGTAAAAATGCCAGTCACATTTCTTTCCATGGCTCTTTCTCTAGAACTTGTGTAGGAGGTTGCCTGCCTTGTGTTTACCCAGTCGGTGAGTTTCTACCTACGCAGAACCCCTGTAGAGAAAATGCCACACTGCTGCGACGTGCCATTTCCTTGACTGAGAGAGAGAGAGAGAGAGAGATAGGTGGGGGAGGGAGGGAGAGAGGACCTGCAGCTTCATCCTCTAGTTCAGTTATGGCCATATGGACAATCTGTGCAATGCCTAGAGGCCACCAGAAAGTGTTTCAAATCAAATATTGCATTTATCTGGTGAAATAAAATAAGGGATAATAATGAACAATCCATGTTAATCTTTTTTATTATCCAGACTAATTATTCGTAACGATCGTATCCAATATCACATCATTAGGAGAGCCTTAAAATGTGGTTTCAACAAGGTAACTTGTTGGTGTTAACAGCATTTACAATATGTCATTTTTGGTTATTGATTCTTGTAAGTATATACTGTATAGAGTGAATATATAATGGAATAAATCCAGGAAAATGATATAGAAAACACCCTCTATAGCCCCCATCTTCCAGTATACTGTACCCCCCCCCCCTTTCCAATCTGCCCGACACACACATCAAGTGCTGTCCTTGATCATGGGTTAGAGAGGGATTTGGGATTTAGCCTTGTGCTAGAAGCTAGTTAGGTTTGTATCTCATGTTAGCCAAGAACAGGACAACACAGACAGTTCGAGGACCAACTTAGAAGCAATTACTAAGTAGACAAATTGTTGTTTAAGATGACATTACTTTATCACATGTGTTTTCTTGCTGAAACAGCTTATATGACTGGTTTTGAATGTAGGTTTTGGCAGGCAGCTGCTCTCCACGATTGGTAGAACATCTGCAACATGTAGGAAAACATATAGCTGAAGGTCCCAGTTTTGTTACGCTCTATTATCACAACACATAGAATGCCTCTTGTACAATCAGATTACTCAGTCGGACCTATTCATTTTGTTATTAAAGCTGTTAATCAGCTTTTCTGTGCACACACTAAAGGTGATTGGCATTCATCAACATGTGCATGCAACAAAAAAAATCCTCACTTTTTTAATTTGGCAATAAATTTGTTGTTGGGTTTGTTTTATGCAAACATTAACACAGTTATACTAAAAACAAGAAGTTTAATTGTGATATGATATAGTTCAATGGTATCATACTAATGATAATGATAGTTTGCATTCCAAAGACATGCTGGTAGGTGGAAAGGCAAGAAAGAAAAAGTCCTGCGTGTGAACGAATACATGTGTACACATGCCCTGTGGTGGACTGGTGTCCTGTCTAGGGTGTATCCCTGCCATATGATCGCTGTTCCCAGAATACATTCTAAATTCACTAGAACCCTGACAAGAATAAATCAGTTGCTGAAATGAATAAATGAAGGGCAGATCCAAAATATAACATGACATAAGATCAAATTCAGCTTAACTTTTGAACATGTAGATAGTTTTTTACTTTTACTTTTAAAAGTAAAATTCACTTTTACTTTTACTGTAATTTCATACTTTTAGTATGTTTTATTTAAAGTACTGTACTTTGCTACATTTTAAATCATATTTGTTACGGAGTAAAAATAAATGAATGGAAATGAAAAATAATATAAATAATGCACCCCGGAAACCCCTGCACTGATTGATTGATGGGCGGAGAGAACAAACACGCTAAATTCACAAGAACGATAGAGACGGACAAAATAGATGCCAGTGATGCTGACCTAGCTGAAAACAAAATGCAGCAAATCCCTGGCCGTATTTAAGCGACCATTTTGATTTGATTTCAAGCACAAGAAAGGCAACAGCTTTGTTATGCAAAGGTGTTCCTTCAATTAAAAACAACTAGGTTGAGATTCATATCCGCTTGTCTTTTTTGAACTACACTAGAATCCCCCATGCCATCCCCTGCTGCTAAAAAAGTAACTCGGTAACTTTTACTCTGAGTAAATTTTTTATGAGCTACTTTTTACTTTTACGTTAGTAGATTTTTATAATGATAACTTTACTTGTACTTAAGTAAAATTTCACTGAAGTAACAGTACTTGTATTTGAGTTTTGCAGGAGCCTATCACAGGGAACATGGGGAGAGTCCATCACATGGCTCAAGCATGTACTGTACACACTTACAAACACACTCTGGCCAATTTTAAATGCCAGTTATCCATCTGTGCATATCTTTGGACTGTGGGAGAAAACCAGATTACATGCAAACAAATGCAGAACATGCTAAATCCATGTACACAGAGCCGAGGTGGTCAGGCCTGGAGGTGCCAGGCAACAGAGCAACCCACTACACCGCCATGCCACTCAGCTTAATAACGAACTAAAACAATTTAGGATAAATAAATAGAAAAATACCCTGGGTGCACACATATGCCTTTGTTATACTTTGTTGAAGAACCTTTGATATACTTTGTTGTACATACCCTTTGTTATACTTTGTTGAAGCACCTTTTGGTTTTATTACAGCAGTCTTTGTGTGTAGGAGTCTATCAGCATGCCACATCTTGAGTTGGCAATTTCTGCTCACTCTTCCTAGCAAAAGCACTCCCAATCTGTCAGATTGCAAGGCCATCTCCTGTGCACAGCATCCTTAGGTCATCCCACAGATATATATACTGTATATATATATATATATTTTTTTTTTATTTGGTTGTCTGTTCGCGTTGATCTACTTCATCTTCTGCCACCTCCATGCTTTACTGTGGATACACAGTAAAAACATGGCATTCCACATGGCATTGGAAAACTTGATTGATGTTTTGGCAAATATTAAACAGGTTTGTTTTTTTTTTGTAAAAAAAAAAAAAACACTTTTCATGTTTCATGCAACTGCCCCCAACCCTATAGCTTAGACATATGACAAATTTGGGAAACGAATTTGGTAGTGTCACTTTTGTGCCATATTTTTTCCACTTTTTCATTACTATCTTCTCCTGACTTTCAAAAATGAGACCCCTTTGACAATTTATAAGCTCTTTGCAGACCATGGCTTATGTTGTAATATGCAATTAAGTAAATGTCAGGAAAATCCTGCTAGAACAGCTGAACTATATTAGGGTTTAATCACAGTCACTTTAATTGATGGCAAGTGCATCCTGGCAACTATTTAACATGAGATTGAATGTGATTGGTTAATTCTGTTCATAGCCACCTCTGCAATTATAAGACAGTGTGCACATTTATGCAACAACACTATTTTAGTTTTTCATTCATATCCCAATGGCAAAAAAAAAAAAAAAGATTTCAATTTTATATCCATTAAAGGTGGAAAAATTCTGAAATCATTTATTTTGTTCCGCCATTTTAACAAGAGTATGTAGACCTTTTAATACAATTGATTACTTATTATTCAATAAGAAATGTAGTTAACATTTTATATCATTAACTGGGTCCGGATATCCCTTTACAATTTTTTCTCTTTTCCTATACATTTTCCTAGGATCCTAGAAACTCTGGGTGTATATTAGAGATAGGGTGGGACAGTTCAAGGATATATCGCAATTCTTTTGTGTGTCGATTCATGTAATGCGACAGTGACTCCAAAATCTTTTTTTTTAATTAATTTTTAAAGTACAGTAGATATGTTTGCATTTGAGGTTGTGAAAGGTTGGTACACTCTAAACTATTCACACATTGGCAGGCAGCACATCATCTTGTGTGGTAGGAACAAATTATCAGTGAAGTTTGTTTAGAAATGTAACAAAATTGTCCTGGAGATTCCCATCACTAATCCTCTCATATACATACTGTATACCCAGAGTATCTAGGATTATTAATGATTAGCAAGGTAAAAAATTATATTATATATAAAATAACTTTTTTGGAAATAGATAATATTATTATAAGCATGGGCCTTAAGATATGTTTGGTTTGTTCGTTTTAGTAAGTTTAAAGGACTGGAGTGATCTGAACTGGAGTAAGCAGAAATTAACTTTTTTTTTTTTTTTTTTTTTAACAGGTGTCTAACAGTTTTTTTTCTTTTTGAATGCTTTATTCAACAATTGCACAAGTTACATGAATATTAATCTCCATCACAATAATAACAAAATGTGCATTTTCCAGCATTTGCAGGTGTTTTTAACATAAACAAGACATAAACAAGACTCACATCATCACATTTTGCCAGGGGAAGTATGAATTTACAAAAAGATATCAAAGTGTTTACAACCATTCACAGTTTTTGTTGCCTTTTGATTAATGGAATGCTTAATCGAATTGAGATATTGCTTGACCTCATAGTTAAAAGCAAAAAAAGATGTTTTGGAATGCGCAAACTTACACTTAAGAATGTAATATTTTGCCAGCAAAATAATGAGATTAATAATGAAAGTTTCATTAGGCACCGAATATATTGATGCCGTTTATTTCACTTGATTTAATATGATCAGACAAAAGCTGGGCTACCAATAGAAAGAGGTAAGGTGAAGCCGGACACCCTTGTCGGATGCCTCTAGAGACATTGAATCTGGGAGACATACTGCCTGTTAGTCTAATTGAGCTATTACTACTGTTATATAGACTTTTAATAGCTGAGGGAAAAAAAAAACACCAAAACCGAGACTGTAAAATGAATGGGTGTTCAACTGTGTCAAATGCTTTGGAGAAATCTACAAACAGCATGAGCCCACCCTCCTCTACCATTTCTGGGTAATCCAACATATCTAAAATGAGCCTAATGTTATTTCCTATATGCCTTTTGTTCATGAAGCCTGATTGTGTTTCATCTATGATGGAGTCCAAAACTGACCGTAATCTTCTAGCCAATAAGATTTTATAATCGTTGTTATGTAAACAAATTGGGCGCCAATTATCTAAAAGTAATTTGTCCTTGTTTGGTTTAGGAATTAGGACTGTTATTCCTTGGGTCAGAGAAATGGGGAGGCATTCATTTTCAATGGATTCTATAAAGACTTTTAATAAGAAAGGGGACAGTTCAGCAATAAAAGATTTATAAAATTCGGCGGATAGCCCATCACACCCAGGTGATTTGTTGTTTTTTAGTTGATTAATAGCTTGCTGTACTTCTTCAAGAGATGTAGGCATGTCACAGTGCTCTCTATCAACTTCGCTTATCATCTTCACTGAAAGGGAGTTTAAGAAATTATCAGACGCTTTGGGCTAAATTGAGAGCTATACAATTCTTTATAGAATTTTGAGCAAAACTCTGATATTTTACAATGATCTTCAGTGATAGCTCCATTAATATTTAACTTACTGATACCGTTGTTGGTGGAACGATATTTCTCTAGACTAAAGAGTTTTGTTCACCTTCTTCTAACCATTTAGAACGAGATCTGATAACGGCACCCTTTGCTTTTTGCCGATACATTCCATCACGTTTAATTTGTGAGTGAGATAGCTCTTCTTTTTCCTCCTTTGTTAGAGAGTCAAACTCTCTGCAGGATAATTTTGTTATATTATAGACAATCTTTAATTCTTATGCTTTCCTAAGCAGAAATTAACTGATCTTAAATGAACGCTTATGGTGACGTAATCATGGCGTCACACGAACAGTCGTCTCAATCGGTAATTACTCTGTTTGACACTCATCGGCCACTGTAGTTACACGTCCGGAAGTATGGAACTCAGGAAGAGGTGAAAGTTGCCTCACAATTGAAGGTAATTTTATTGACATGCGACACTGGTAATGACCAAAACATCACCGCTTAATTGAAGAGCGGGTAAATTAAACCCGTCAATCATTTAAATGCCATGTTTTAAAATCCGCGACAGATTAGCTCCGCTGGCTAACAACGGTAGAAAACCCTGTCGTGGGCCGTATCCTAAACAAATGCCTGCTGGCTATGTAAGTGCACTACATAGGGTGTGAGCTTAAGGTTTCTGTAGTAAGCTTAGTGCACTATATTTCTAATAGTTTTTTTATTATTATTCAGCCATAATGCCAGTTGGGTAATGAGTTGATGTGGCAGTCAGGAGGAGTTTATTGAGCTAATTTTAATCCCAGCTTCGCCATGTAAGAACTAATAGGTAGTGAGACGTATAAAGCTACCCATAATAACACATAACAGTGGTATATTACCTTAAAGAAGCCCAGAATTTTGGATTGCTTTGTGGAAGGTGCTGTAATTTTAGCTCACTGGACTGAATTTAATTTGCATTTTATTTGCATTTAACAATAGAGTTGGTGCCAGAACTGCTTGACAGATGTATGTAGGGATGTTTGTAAAGTAGCTGCACTTTATTTGATGCATTGTTGTAGATAAAACATTTCTTCTTTTTTTCCAGTAATGATGAGGTTTTCCCCAGAAATTAAAGTGGAAGGCTTCTGCAAACTACTGTCTTCAAAACAAGTGGAAAAGGAGTGAAATAAAGGCACAATGGCCGCTGAGGAGTCAGGCAAAGAGGTGGACATTTGGTCCTCCATCCGCTGCCTGGGCTACCTGTCCAGTGTCAACCTCCTGGTGGCTGTGTGTCTGGGCATGTACATACGCTGGGAGCACACCTCCGAACCAACAATCCTGGTCATCTTCATTCTAGGTCTGTTTGTCTTGGGCCTCTCCAGCATCCTCTATTATTACTTCTCCATGGATTGGGCCAGCCTGAGCCTGTTCCACCTCTGGTTCGGCTTTCTGCAAGGCCTCCTGTGCTTTTTAAACAGCTCTTCTCTGCAGAATGATGTGAAGGAGCAAGTGACGAACTACCTACTGCTGGCGAGTGTGGCTATGCGCTCACTGTGGGCGCTGACAGACCGCCTTTGTGGCAGCACCAACTACCGGAGAATCGTACTCAAGTCAGCTGAGGCACTCGAGCTCTTGGGTTTTGCCATAGCCAGCACCAGTATGGTCCTCTACAAGTCTGCAGCAATCATCGCCCTTCTGGTTGCTTTAGGATCCATTATTGTTGACCTGCGCATGAAGTCTATCTTGGCCCTTCCCAATCTCGTCTGCTTTTCTGTTGTCATCTCTGTCACCTTTTTCCAGGCTCTAAATATTCAGGCTAATCCTTTTGCACTGGGCTGTTTCCTGGGTCGGCTCATATGTGAACCCCTTCTAGACGTATACTTCAGCAGCCTTTCGGTGACCGAGCGCTGGATGCCCTTTATGACAGCAGGCAGACTGTGGCGAAGGCTCTCTCTGTTCCCACTGAGCATTGTGGAGATGACATTCTTCGTGCTTTGTGCCCTGAAACTGGGACACCTGGAGTTCTGGTACCTCGTTATTCCCGGATTTTGTGTGTTTGGTCTTTTCTGGGTGCTTTGCCATATGGTGTTCCTGGTCACACTTTGGGGCTTCCACACAAAGCTGAGCGAGTCTCAGAAGGTTCACGCTGCCCAGCGCTCAGACACATGCAGTCTAGACAGAATCATGGCCTCCAGGGGGGTGCGCCATTTCTGCCTCATCTCTGAACGTCTGCTGTTTTTCTGTCTGCTCTCGACTGTCATCCTGGGTGCAGTGTCGTGGCAGGTGGGTGAATGCTTTATAGCTACAGTATAGATTTTTACTATACTATAACTATTTATTTTGTCAACACACTTCCTTATAAGTAGCTTGAATTTTATGTAAACATTATCCATATTAGAGATGTGAGGGGGCAGGATGATTGATTCACTGATGTATCACGACTCTGTTGTGTGACGATTCATGTCTTTAATTTTGGAGTCACCACACTTAAAAAAAATATAAATATATAAGTTTGCATTTGAGGAGGTGAACTGTTGCCATTCTTTTATAATCAGACAGGTGGCGCTCTCTACACCATACACCCATACACACATTGGCAGGATCCACAGCATATATGTCTGTATTTTATATGTACATATGTGTTTCTAAAATCATAATCACATACAGATTGAACTGACACCTTAGTATCGTGATGATATTGTATCGGGTGGTCCCTGCTGATTTTCATCCCTAATATATATGTGTGTATGTCTATCGATCCATCTATAAAACTCTGTAGTCCAGCTAGGGCCAGTGGTGGTTACCATTGTATTTATTCCCATTTTACATCCATGGTTGGACCTCCAGTCAACATTCACACTCAAATTCTATGGGCAAATGGGGAACACCAGTTAGCCTAATCTGCATGTCTTTGAACTGTGGGAGAAAGCTGGAATACCTGGAGTAAACCCACCAAGCACCACGGGAGAACATACAAACTCGGACCGGAGCCGGGAATAGAAACTTGACCTACATGCATTCATATACACACACATACTGGATATACTATATATACATACTGTACATATACATACACACAAACATACCCGTAATTTTTGGCTTTCCAACAACAGAACATATTTCAACTTTCTTATGCTATGTTACATTTTCCAAATTTGTTTCATTTGGTTACAACAAAGCTATGATGCGAACTGGGAAATATGACACCAGATAATGTCTTTGACTGTATGCATCAAGTTTCATCCAGGCAAACAGATGACAAGAATAATGAGTAGGATAATGACTAATAATCCTTGCTGTTGTTGATGAGTAAGTGGCAGAGTAGTGAATTTTTCCTAGTGAATCTCTTGTGTGAAATGAGGACAGCATGAGCATGCACGACCGGCTGTTAGATCTTGAGCAGAAGTACCTTTTCTGACAAAAGCAGAGAACTACTAAGCGCTAAGATGATGTGCTGCAAAATGAGTCATGCCAGGCCTTGCTGTAGCTGTCCACTGCCAAAGGCAGAATTATTAGGCTGTAGTTTGGACTCGTAGCTTTTTGTTCTTTTATATGTCACACATTCCTGAACCCAGCTGCTCAAACAACTTCTAGAAAGCGATCATTTCCATACTTCCTTCCATATTTGACAACCAAAACCCTTCCGCATGCAAATGGCTCTTCACTACTTCTTGACGTTAGCACCTTTAATGAAACAGATTTTTTATTTTTCTGAGAGTGGCGAACATTTCAGAAACGATGTAACAGAGTGATGGCCAGGAGTTATGAGCTAAGGTTCATATTATGCAAAATATGCCAGAGTTCGAAAGATGAGTTTTTTTTCTTCCACGGTCAAATAGTTTTCTACTGTTCCAGATACATGATTAAAGAAACAGCCAGGTGTAAATGGAGTGTTGGAGCTGACGATTAGATTTCATGTAGTCTTCAGAGTATAACTGAGAAATGGTAGGGTTTTTTTGAGTTACCACCTACATCACAAGAGAATTATGAGCACAGTGATTAATCCCTATCTAGATCACCCAGCTTTCCCTGTGAGTAAGGATCTTTTTTTTCCTTTGGCTGCCATTTCATTAAGCTACAGTGTGTCCAAGTGTGTCCTGCTTGTATGACATTTAAAGCAATTTTACATAATTTTTATAATGTTAAATCGGTGCACGAGATGGATCCGCTTCCTAATTATGATTGTGTGAATGTATTTTCTGGCAGCTCTCTAATGCTCTGTTCATGAGCATGTTCCTGGTTGTGCTCTCACTGGAGTCTCTCGCGCATGGGCTCTTCCATGAGCTGGGGAACTGTCTAGGAGGGACCTGTGTGGGCTATGCTGTGGTTATTCCAACCAGCTACTGCAGGTAAACACATAACATATATACACAAAAGGTATTATACTTGCATTTTGAATTATACACATTCACATTTCATATAAACTCCCATAGTTTCTTTGGTTGTGTAAAGTTGCTTTGCGACAATGACAATTGTTAAAAGCGCTATACAAATAAAATTTAATTGAATTAAATATTTCATTAAAAAAGTTATTTTGCTCCACCAACTCATATTCTTCCATGACTGGTGGAACTAAACAACCGTGACTGGCAGAGCTGGTGATGGACAGTTGGTGTAATTAACATTGGTCAAAATAGTTATATATTCTTATATTCAGAAGGTGATGAGAGTAAAACATTGAAGATTTACTTAACACACAAAAACATAAGATTTACTCTATATTTCCACGTATCCCGCTTTAGAATATGATAGGGCTGAAACAATTCCTCGAGTAACTCAATTACAAAAAACGATGGAGGCAAAATCTTCTGCCTCAAAGCTTCTTTTAATTAATTTTAAAGGCTTTCATTATGTTTTTGCGCAATTATTTATTTGACATGACACAGTGCGCTTCCGGATGCAAGCTGCCAGGAAACACAGACAAAGAAGAAGCGCTTTCATCACCCACAAAGCGGAAGTCAAACCGTTAGCTGTGTATTGATTTGAGGGAGCGTTCTGTTGCGGGCTGCAAAATGGAAGGGAGCGATAAAATATATTACAATTTATTTTAAAGTGTGCCTTAGTTTTTTTTTATATTTAAAGTCATTTAAAATACCTTTTTTTTTTTTTTTTGCATCTGAGAAAGGCTTTTATAATAAGAATGTATGGCACTGTAATGCACTTAATGCATCTCAGTCATCTTTAAATTATTCCTTGTATTGTGAATAATGAGAGTGTTTGTTTATTTTTTATTAAATGCTGTATGCATTAAAAAAAATAAAAGTAGTTTTTTTGCTAAAAAGAAAACCAATTAATCTTTGTTTCTCTTATATATTTTACATTGCTGTTTAATTAAGCAAACGTGCATTTTATCTGATTAATCGATTATATTTTTGATAGAATACTCGATTACTAAAATATTCGATAGCTACAGCCCTAGAATATGAGCTACATTTAACTTGCAGGTTTCTGACTCCAAATAATTCCAAATAGCGTTAAACGTAAAGCACAATCCCACACCACACACATCAAGTACTGCCTTGGATCAGGTTTTAGATTCAGATTTGGGATTCAGTCTTGTGTGAGAAGCTTTGTAGCTCGCATTAGCCATGAACAGGACAACACAGATGGTTCGACTTAGAAGCAGTTACTAATGAGACAAAGTGATCAGTGATCTAATATAGTAAATAAATGGATCTTAAAAACATGATGTTGTTTTACACACCTATACCTGTAAATGATATTGTGGTGGCTTTTTTGATAGGAGGCATTTATTTAATGTGTATGGAAGTAGTCTCAGTTCAAAATGGTGTTGTGCATTATTTATTATAACTGTCCAGTCTGTCATGTGTCATTCCTTGCCTATTCGCTCTGGCTTCTTAACCAAAGTTAACTGGGATAGCAGGGAAACACAAACATGTGACTCTCCAGCACAGTGGAGTTTTTTGTGAACTAGATAAGGAATGAGTTTCTGATTTGTCGAAATCTCATAGCTATTAGCACAAGTCCTAATATATGACCTATTATATTGCCCCTGCCAGCCTTCCATCCGTCTCCCCTTTTCCCAACAGCTGAATCAAGTAGTCCACTCAGGATCTTTACGCATTTCGAGAGGTTGATGACTGGAAGTCCCTGAATAGTTGACGGTAAATGGAGTGCAAAACAAACTAATAGCCATTAATAAACATGGGTTAATACTGCCTGTGTAGGGAGGACTGTGTCCTGAATATAAGGGGAAGCTGCAAGAGTGAGGAGGCTGATTAGGATGCAGCCCCACGGCTCCATCACGCTCAGTATTCCAGCACACTGAGAGCCAGGCCTCAGCAGGGAGCTGGCACATGAGGGGAATATAGCAGGGTGTAATCTCCTGTCTGATGGGTGGAGATCATGTTTTTACAATCATGAGGATTCCTCGGGGAGCTGAGGCACGCAGAAAAAGAAGGGAAATGGAGAGCGAGACAGACAGATGGATGTAGCATGAAGAGAGACAGAGAGGACCACGTTGGCATATGCTGCTTTTAGCCATTTTCATCTCTGACAGATTCTGCATTGGAGTCTATTCATTCATTTTAATTATGGGTAAAATTTCAAGTACCATCTCATACATTGTACTAGTGTAGAACAGTGGAGTATCCACTTTTTTTCCCCTGCATGATTAAGCCTCATCTAAAACTAATAAAATCTAACACGATTCAGTGTGGCTACATTCACCTAAGTGTCTCTGTTAGTGTGTTCATTAATGAGGTTCATTAGTGTTCGAGAGTAGAGAATGAGCGGTGGAAAAGATCAAATGAGACTAAAATTGGACAGAGGACGGGAAAACGGAAAGAGGGTTCCCAAGTGAAACGGTCAGTGAAGAAGAACAAAAGAGTAATAGACGACGTCATTTTCCCTCGAATAGCCAAACATTTAGCCAGGTAGTTTTCACGGGTCAGTGTGTTTTTAGAGCTGCCATTTCAGTCTTCAGCAAGCACGTGTACAGCGACACTGTTCGGCACTTCCGTTATGAGCCTGGGAAAGGTTTTTAGGGTTAGTAAGCTTTTTCAGTGGAACTGTATAGACGTGAACAAGGGGCAGTAGGATCATAAGAACCCCGAGCCTAAGTGTATTTTGTAATCTAATCCGAGGTGCTGTTTGTTAATTGGTGGTCTTCATAAGAGTCAGTTTCATCATGGTGCTTGATGGGCTTTGCAAATGCACTTGACAATACTGTTCTTGCAAGAACTATTCCAGAACAGTTCTGGAAAAAAACAGTAATGTTTAGGAATGTAGAAAATAAATACAAACATGTGTCCAGACTTTTGACTGGTACTTTATATGACGTCATTTTGTTTTTGTGTTTCGTTCTTTGTGCAAAAAAAGTAATGAAACTTTCCAGATTGGGTCTGCTTGTTGATTCACATGTCATGGCCAAAACCTATCACACTCTCTAGTCTGTTTTCTGTTTTTATTTAAATTCCTACTGTTCTCTTCTCCTTCCCTTGCTGAGCTCATCCATGTCATTTGTACTTTCACATTCCTTCCTCCTCCTCTCTCCCTGTACAGTGCGGATGGACAACCGGTAGTTCTTCCTCCGGAGCAGGTTCAAGAGATGAACCTGCGCTCCACATCAACGCTTAACGCTGTCCAGCGCCTCTTCTCTCACCACCTAATCCAGACATTTGGCTGTGACTACTCCACCAGTGGACTGAGCCTTGAAACACTCCAGGCCAAACTGCGTTCCTTCCTGGAGCTGCGCACTGCCGATGGCCCCCGGCACGACAACTACCTCATCTACTACAGCGGGCATACTTTGCCGACAGGAGACTGGGCTCTTACAGGTCAGTCAGGGTAGGGGAGGAACATATTTAGCTTAGAATATGTTATTAGGGGTTATACTGTTCTGGTGCCAGAAACTTAAAATGCTTTAGAAATATCTAGTATATGAATGCCTTATTATATACCTTGTGCTTTTCCACCTTATTAATATGTACACATTTACCTCTCTACGCGCCTTTGCCAGCTTAGAAAACTGTGGCAGTTTAGTTTTAGTTGGCCTTTTTGTTTAATTTTTTTTTCTTCTGAAACCTTTTCAAACTGTAAAAAAAATACCTTATCTTAGCACAGTGCCTTCGCTATCCTTTATCTTCCTGTTTGTGTGTACGTGAGGTATCTCGCCAAGCTATTAATCTTTAAGAGGGATAGACGGAGTCAGAGGCCATGTCACAGTGTTTGATCAGAGTCGGCTGCCTGGAAAACAGCCTCGCGCTGCTGCACGGGTCTTGCTGGGCCTTGTGTCTGACATACTGCCATACACACTCAGTCATTGACCTTTCATTGCCTTTTTTTTCAGCTTCACATGCTTTTTTTTTTTTTTTTTGTCTTTACACTGTTCCTTATTTGAGCTATAATTACTATCATCAGTTATATCCATAAGTAGTACCTGCTTTGGCACTATAAATGTGCTTTTCATTCCATACATGCTTACGAGGAAATTTATTTCCATGATTTTGCTATAAAGACTGATCTGGTAACTGGTCTGATGTGGATTTATGTTTCCTCAATCCTTTGAACTTTTCAGTCTTTCAGTTTTTCCTCCCTCAATTTTCCACCTCAAATGTGCACAAAATTGCCTGATTAAATTAAAGTGGAGGAGATCATTAATATTAGTTAAAAGTATTGACAAACACTTTAAAGGTATAATTCCTGTAAATATTCAGCCCATTTTTGTGAATTGAACTGGGTAAATTAAATTAAACAGCATGATGTTAAAGTGTCATGTAATCTCAATATAAATGCATTTGTTCCTGGTTAGATGACCCTTAATGGACATTATGATTGTTTTTTTATGACTCCCAAGCCTTGACCACTGTACTTTTTTCGCCATTCTAGATTTATAATATAGCCTCTGTACGCCACCACGATGGATTGAAGCTGAGGCAATCAATATGTGATTAAAGTGTAGGCTTTCAACTTTAATTCATGGAGATTACCAAAAATATTGCAATTTCACAGACTCAAATGTAATTGGACATCTGACTGATAAGTAATCTTATGGCCATTTATGGCCTGTTTTTTCATTATTTCATGACCCATTAAGGAGATAAACGGTCAGGCATTGAGTCTAAATGTTGAATTTACATTTAGTAGCTGTTCATGGGAACTCTCAATTTGCAGTGCAAAGACGTGCTGATGCAAGGGAAGGTTATCATTAGTCTACAAAAAACAGACCTATCAGACGGATAGCAGAAACGTCTGGATTAGAAACGTCTACTCAACAACACCAAAAGACAACTCTGGTGAATGATTACGGCATTCTTTCCTTGATAAAGAAAAATCACTCCACAACATCTAGCCAAGTCAAGAACCTACACTCAAAAGACTCCTTCATGAATATAAATACCTCAATACTAATTTTTTTACCTTAAGATGCAAACCATTTTTTTTTTTTTTTTTTTTACCTTAATGAAACCACCGCTTAACTGGGTCACTGGTGTTAATTGCTGATGTGAATTGTGATAAAAGTAGCAAGATGAGTTCTGAAGTGCATAGTGTTTCTGCACAATTGAATTACATTTTGATTGCTTCATTTCAAATGTATCGTGTTGGTATACATGGTCAAAAAATTATGAAACTTGTGTTACTATCCAAATACTTATGGATTTAATGTACATACTTATAACATTGCAGCTAAAAACAAAGAAGAATTAGAGTAAAGCCCAAATAATTGGCATTTTTAAGTTTGTATGTTCCTTTACACTTAAGACCATTTGATGAGGATAGCCTTCTCTCCCTGACTGACCGCTGTCTGACTGTTACTTTTTTAGGTGGGGAATGTCTGCGCCTGGGGCAGATCCTTGATTGGTGGAAAGAGCGCAACATTGGCTTTTCCTCCCGCCTCATCCTGGTGTTGGATACAGTCAACTCTGGGCCGTGGGTGAAGGCTGTGCGGCGGGTGGAAGGGCTCTACGTGGCCGTGCAGGGAGCTGAAATGAATTCCGCGGGGGATGCCGAGAGCCAGGACGCCCCTCGACTGGGAGACTTCACCTCAGAGTGGGTGGAGTACAACTGTGAACCGGAGAGTGGTGTGCAGTGGGCGGATCGAGGCCGCCTCCTCACAGCCGTATATGGCGTGTCCAAACGTTGGAGTGACTATAGGCTCCACTTGCCGACTGGAAGTGACGTGGAAAAGCACTGGAAAACACACTTCCCCCGTGTCACTTACCCGCTCGTGTCCGTGGCTAACTGGTGCTGTGGGCTAAATCTGTTGTATCTGTGTGGTGCCTGCCTTCGCTGCTTCAGGAGGCTCAAAATGGGCTGGTTTCCTCCTGCTGTCCTCGACACAGGCCAGGGGATCAAACTTGTTCGGTCATAGACCTGAATAACGATTGCTGAAACATATTGACATGGTGTACGCCTTATTTTATGTGTCTTTTCTTTTGTTTGGTGAAATGACTGTTGTTTGTTTCATGCCCAGCCGTGGACACATTTTGCAGTACATGATCTAATTTTGGTGCCTGCCTGCCCCTTCCCGTTGCAGTTCCTTTTCCTGGTCACAGGAATACACTAATATTGAAATTCTGGCCCAGTCCTGGTAATTGACCTATTTCCTATTAATCAGAAAACAAATTCTAAACAAGCTAATTCCAACGTGGTAAGTGTTGATTAATAACCATTCATACACATGGTTATAAATCTGTCTACAAATTTGGTACAAAACAATTTCCTATTGTTCATACTAAATATAAGCAAATGTAAAATATTTGTTTTTGTTCAGAGTGGTTATTTTAGGCCATTATCGTTATTTCTCTAAGAATGCCAAATTGTATTTTCTCTAGCTTTTTAAGTGCCTTTGAATTTATGCTTCCATGCGAACAGGTTACAAGGTGGTTATTTAAGTTTAAAGTGCCTCTTTAAATAAGCCATTGTTAGGAAACCTAAGGAAATGTGTTTTTAATTCATGAAACCCATTTTGCCTCTTTGGTAACGAACGCATGACAGCGAAACAGGAATTGATGGATGTGATTGGTGTGTGTCATGTAGTATCAGTTCCTCTCTGCATTAAATGATCTTTGGTGTTGGTTATGGGCTCTCACTCTGAACCAGTGGGTTTTTCACTTACACCATGCTTTGGTATATAATTTATTGTATTCTCATATGACATGAATAAATGTTTTAAGTAAAAATGTTTCCTACAGTGCATCATGATCATTGCAGTGTTAAATGCCTGTTGTTTATAGGTATGATGCATGAGCAATACATGAGCAAGGTTGTCCTAGTTCAGTACACACGCAGTGTTCTTGCAGTGCAAATATAGTATTTCGGTTTTGGAGATGAGGCTCGATGAAATCCCCGGACTGTGTGATACTTCTTTTTTTAGGGACAGTGACTGAAACCTTGTTTGTCTGCTCAGAGCTGCATGTAAACATCCCTCAGAGGCAAAGCTTTTAAGAGCCATTTTAATGCTTTTTCTTATATATAGTTCAGGACAAGGGGTCTGCAAATAGCTGTTCCCTTGAGGCTCTATTTTTAAACAGCAGGGTAGGGGTCAGTGTTTCTGCAAATCTTGAATGTATGCTCCTGAGTCGATTGTCAGTGAGTTTTTATTAGCAGCAGTCCCCAGCCGCCCATGTGAGGGAAAACCAGTGTTTTCTCTTTCATTATCTGTGGCTGGGGACAGCAGGATTGGCTAAGGTCAGTGACTCATGCATAAAGCCAGAATCATTTATGAGAAATTATCTCTCTTCCATCTTTCATTTGTAATTTAATATAAAAAAGTGAAACTCCTATTCTAGATTTGTTTTTTGCTTTGTTTTAATTCTTAATTTTACTAATAAGCATGCTTTGAAGACTAGGTTACTTTGATAGCAGCCTTCAGATCGTCTGTGTTGTTGTCTGTATTGTTGAGGCAAGTTGGCTGGTCGGTCAAGCCCTGTAACATCATTGTCAGTACAATTAGTAGTAGTTTGGCACTGTGGAGTCCTGATCAAGTATTTAGTGCATAAATGAAGGTAATTTTCAGAAGTTGGACATTTCTGTATTGTAAATCCTTTTCTGAATAGTCTTAGGAAACGTTCTAGTATTTGGAGATACTGGATTTTTGATTTCCGTGTAATCATCAAAATTAAAACAAATATAATTATGAAAAACATTTCCGTGATATGAAATTTTTATTTCATATTTATTACAGTTGAATGTTCATCACACTTGTATGTCATGCTGGATCGTGTACGGGGCCTGTTTTTTGCACTGAAGGGAAATTAATTGTATATTGTGTCTGTGTAAAAGATGTCAAGTCAGGCTCTTCAATATACGGTACAGTAATTACAAGAATCACAGCATACAAGAATTATAGAAGAAGCTAGTTTCATTTAAGGGGCCGATGAACCTGCTGACCCTCTCTGAAAAAAATAAAAATGGATGTGCTGGTTACTGATGTCTGTTCAGGTGCCTGCACTTATGATATTTTTCAAGCATTTTTTTTTGGCTGTACTAGCTGTGGTTACTGATGTCGCTACATCCGAGTCAGTCATGAGGATCAAGGATCAGTGATCTGCACATTTTATATGCTTTGCATTTTACCAACGTCATGAGATAGTAAGTAGAGCTATGCTGAGAATTATGATCCACGGCATTCAAATGGATGCGAAGGAGGACAATCTCCTAGGTGACTCACATGACTCATATACAGTGTACACCATAACATTAAAACCACCTGCTTAATATCGTGGTCCTTGTTGTACCACTAAAAGGTCTACTGCGGTATCTGACACCAAAATGTTAAGCAAATCTTTTCAGTTCTCCAAGTTGTGCGGTGGTGCCACCATGGATCGGACATATTTGACCAGCACATCACACGGAAGCTCAAACCTTTCCTGAGCGACTTTTGACGTAGCCCAGTGCGATGAAGAGGTGTAGATGATCTGAACCAATGTTCACGTGATTCGTGTCGAAGTGACATCCAAAAGAGTACCAGGAGATCATTCCCCAGAGCAAAGATCAAACCAGCTTGCCTTCATCCTATACAGTAGGACATATTGCCACATTCCTCAGTTAAGCGACACACACATACATACTACCATCCATATGATTTAAAAGCCCAGTCCACCTTCTTGCATTACTTTATAGGCCATCCACTTTGTGTTCTGACACTTTTCTGTGGTAACTTTTTCAGCAATTTGTGTTACAGTAGCACTCCTGTGAAATCGAAAACAGATGGACTAGCCTTAGCTTCGCACATGCATCAGTGAGCTTTGGGCACCCGTGACCCTGTCACCAGTTCACCACATGTCGTTCCTTGGACCTCGCTTGGTCCGTACTGATCACTGCATGCTGAGAACACCCACAGATCCTGATGTTTTGGAGATATTCTGACTTAGTCATCTAGCCATCACAAGTTGGGTCACAAGTCAAAGCCACGACTTGCATTTCCCCATCTTCCTGCTTCCAACACGTCAACTTTGAAATCCGAAATAACACCACAATGTACTTTTATGTTTTTTCATTTGTTTTTTTTTTTATCTCTTTACCGACCATAAAGACAAAGAGTCCTTGTATCCTTATTTCATTTTTCTTCCTCCATGCTCTCTGAGAAGTAGACTAAGCTCTTAGTGACCACAAAGACCATGTTGCTAAGCAGCCTCATAGGGTTGAGCTATTTTAATGACACATTCTAGAGTGTGCTTCATTTAATTACACTTACATGGTGGAGGCAGCAGCAGCTGTCAAAAACTGACTTTACGACCTACTGTATATGGGATGTAAAGAAAATATGTTTTTTTTAATTGAGTGGATCATGATTTTTTTTTTTATTGTTGATTTGCATGGTTAATTGACTATTGCTGTAAATAACTATTTTTTTTTTTTTTTTGCTTTCTACTATGTAGGAAGGCTCTTATGTAGTATGGTGCTTTAGCGGATAGCATTAAGTCACGCACACAATACACTTACACACCTACAGTTTTCAGGTTCAAAGTTTGTACTGTACATACTCATCATGGATATGAATGTCATGAAAATATAGAATTTTTTTTTTTTTTTTTTTGGATAAGCGGTTGTACAATATATGAAGCCAAAGAATTTCAATATTCAAGATCAAATTGAGAGTTATCTATTACTTATTTATGGTGGCAAGTGGTGTTCCACTATATGACAACATTTGAAATAAACGTTAAACACATATTTAATTGAGTTTGAGAGATTGCATTAAATACTTGTAGATTAAACCGCAGTTGATCTCACCCCCTGTTTATTTCTCCACTATTTTCTTTCCTGTTTCCAATTTTCATTGTCTTCATTATCTGTTGCGGCCTGACCCTAGACCAGGACGTAACAGAATATTGAAGACAATGATATCTGCATGGTCCCACCAAACCTCAGTGCGGTATCATGGAATATAATTGCAACAATATAACATTAGTAACACCAATAAAGTGGTTATATTGTGAATATAGATATTATTAAACATATTAAACACATATGTATTGGTTTAAAAAATACATATTTTTTTGTCTAAGAAATATCTAAGAAAAAAGTGTCCCCCAAATGAATGTCTGTAGTGTTACACCAATGGATGTCTCCAGTTTAAGAAAAGGACGTGTGTGTGTGTGTGTGTGTGTGTGTGTGTGTGTGTGTGTGTGTGTGTGTGTGTGTGTGTGTGTGTGTGTGTGTGTGTGTGAAGGTCATGGCAGGTGCTGGTTGATCCGAGGGGTTCATAGTGAGTACGTTCTCTCGTATTAATTTTCTAGCATTTCTGACTATTTCATGTGTCGCACTTTATTAGTGTCTGAGGTGTTATGTTGATAAGTTGCAGATCTGACATATTTTAATCAACTTTGATATACTTAGATTCCCAAAATGTCCCCAGATCTTGAACTCATCATGATGGCAGCCTCCATTTTAGAGAAGTCTGGATTCAGACTATGGTGTTGCTGTTTTTTCTGGTAAAACCACAGACTTTACAATATACAATCAGAAATGTTCTAGTTTTAATAAAAACACATGAAACATTCATAATCATATAATTGTATCTCTATTATCTATTATTTTGCTCAATGAACTTCTAATTGTTAAACCTTTCATGCAATATAAAGTCTGCTGTTATATTATTTGTACGTCTGTGGTGTTACTTCAAAATGTATCTAAAATTCCTTTCCTTCAGAGCCATTTAATCTTTAAATTTTATGTTTTTAGACTGTAAAGTGGTTTTTATTCTTTACTATAAAGGTACCATCGTCCATTTTCTTTTCTTTTTTTTCATGTATATTCAAAAGAAACTATTCTCCTTTGGCAGAAATAGGGGCCAAGTTGAACAATTAAACATTACTTTTTTAAAAAATCATTGAAGTAATTTAATTTATTCATTATTACCTAAAGTTGCACATCCCTGCTCATTTTAGAACAAACCAAAATTTTACTTCAAATATTGGTAACATAAGTGGTTATGTCACCCGTGTTAAAATTATATGAAAATCAAACTTTAATGGATATAGCATATTAAACTAATTTTACATTTTATTAAAAAAAAAAATATATATATATATATATATATGCATTTTTCATTTGCCACCGTAATTGAAGAATGACTCATAAGCAAGGTTAAATACACACAAATACACTTAAATTATTCATTTATGAGTGCGGAACTTCCCAAAATGTCTTTTAATTCACTAAATCCAAGGCCTCTTAACTCCCTATTGATCATCATGGTAGACTACAGCTGGTCTGTTTGACAGCACATCAGAACACAGTACAATGGGAAAGTCCAGATCTGAGAAAGAGGATGGTAAATTTACACAAGTCAGAAATGTCTCTTGGAATCGATTCTACAGTAGTGTCAGTTCAAACATTTGTACATAAGTGCAAGTTATTGGTACTGTAGGTGTAGCCAATTTGCCAAGGTCTGGAAGAGATGATAGGAAATCACCTCAGATGATAGGGAATTGTCCTACTATGAACGGGAAGTCATTGGAACGCCAGTGTGACTGACTAATGTCAGGCAAGTTTTAAATCACCATGACAAAAACAGACCTTCTGGAGGAATGTTTTTACCACAGAAACGTTAGGAGGTGTAATGATAAGGTATTCAGTTAGAAGACCCCTCTACTAACTATGGATCGTGGTGGTGGTAGCATCATTCTTTTGGTGCACTGGTGCATTTTACAAAGGGGATTGAATAATGAAGAACGAGGACTCCCTCAGACTTCTTCAGCATAACCTCAAATGATCCGCTAGCTGATTGAATCTGGGCAAAAGAGAGTGTTCTAACAGAGACCCCAGTCGCACATCAAAGCTGGTTGTGAAATCGATAAAGCAGGCTAATGTTAAGCTTTGTCAAAAATTTGCGGAACAGTCTAAAAATGTGGCTCAGTGCCAGGAAACCAACATATTTAATTAAATAACATCAATTCTATCACTTACCATCTCTTAGTCCAACAAGAATTCAGCCAGAAGTCTGATGAAAGGTTGCGAATAGCTTGCTTAGTGATTTTGACCCTGAGTGAATGTTAGAAAATTCTAAATGAATTAAAACTTGTGCAACATTCATCGCAAGCCCAATTTTCATGGTCATGAAAAGTGCAAATAAACTTCTGACTGCAACTGCACACACACTCACACCCCTTAGGCAATTTAGAGCAGCCAGTCCACCTACCAGTATGTAGAAGATGAAATGACCAGTGATTTAAAGTCCACGAACCCTGGACTCTGGATGTCTGAAGCATCAATATACCACCAAACTCTGGCTGTTCTCAGACATCTGGTGCCCATGTTCAAACCACACCCCATCATCCAATTGTCATCCTTTCCTAGCATACTTTATATCTCTTACTCATGAAGACAATCCATTTAATACGCACTTTATATATGTTCTCCTAGAGAGGACGTCACTATGATGAGGTGTCCTGATTCTGGAAGTGTATTTTCTGCATGGCCCTTGTCACATTAGCATTACTCATATAACATTTCTGAGAATTAAGTGGCTGAGTAACCTAAGCTTGGCCTTGTAATTAAAACAACTTCTCTCAGACTAGTGGGGAAGCAATAAAATGCTTTAATTAAATTTGGAGAGATTGTGCTTTGCTTTTTGGATAGGCAGTTTGCCAAATTAACATTGGCAAAGCCCGTTTGTATAAACAATCCACCGTGACTCTAATTTGCATTATCCTAATATTTACAAGTACATGCTTTTTAATATCTGCCTTAAGATATACTTTCAAACAAATTGGATTTATCATGCTCAATATGGTGAAAATAATGACTGCTTAAAATGTGTGTGTTGTGTTGTTGAGCATCTATGTGTTTAACTGTTAACTAATTGAACGAGTACCTTAACCAAGTAAACATACTTATCTCATGGACTTTGGCTGAAAAATGAGCTGTGCTTTAGACAAAACCAGAGTCACCACTGTACCAGTTTCAACATGGCTATGAATGTGCAAGAGGGTGCCTAATCATGTTGAATAGCAATTTCCTTCGTGTTTGGCCCAAATTCTTTTGTCCTTTTCCCCCTTTGGTGAATTTTTAAAAAAAAAAATTTTTTTAATGGTAAGCTACCCAACGGCTACTTTACAAGCTTGCACATGGTCGAGAGAGCAGCCATAGATCTGTGGTCAGTAAGCATGCTACAGTAATATTAGTGAATTGATTTATATGTTCAGAACTGCTGTGCACTCCCCATAATAGAAGTTTAGGACAGGATGATGGAGGGCCCTCTGAATGGACTGCATTTCTCCCTGTTAAAAGCTTGAAATTTATTGTCGTGCCGTCATGATGAATTAAGCGCTCAAGCAAATTTTGCATCAAAGGCTTTTCACTCTAATCAACCGCATTGTAGCTCAGCCAAATCTGTGTCCATGCTGAGCACTTAGCATTGCTTTCTCTCTTTCCTGGCAGAGTAATGAATGTTTTCATGGTTCTTACTAGTCCTTGCATCAGCTGCCCTGCTTAAAACAGTTATAAACACATCATACAGCATAATTATGAACTGCAAGTCTGTGGTTGTGGTTAAAGAAACTGTGCAATGTTATTGTGTATCCTCCAGTGCCGTATCGGTGACGGTCTTTTATCCCACTTACTGATGAATCGTGATTCCATAACCCTTTACTACAGTGCTGGTTGGAGATTTTCATACGTGATACTGCTTATAGAGGGTTTTCCCCATTTAATTCCTCTGCCTTGTTAAATCTAACCGGCACAGATTCGTTTATTTTTGGAAGGCTTACATTGATGCATATGTAATCCAAAACTCCCAACTCTTTAGTATACAGGATAAAGAGGTATATACAAAGAGTCACCGGGGGGCCTGGAGCCTATCCTAGAAAACTTGGGGCAGGAGGTACATGGTACTAATCCCTCACATCGCAGACACATACACACAATACAGGCAATTTGGGAACGCCAATTAGCCTAATCTGCATGTGTTTGGACTGTGGCAGGAAACCAGAGTACCTGGAGGAAACCCACCAAGCACGTGGAGAACATGCAAACTCCATGCACACAGAGACGGGAATCGAACCCAGACCCTGGAGGTGCAAGGCGACGGTGCTAACCGCTAAGTCACCTGTAATCCAAAAGTGTTAGGGTAATTCAGCTCATTTCTATCAGCCCTCATTTATATGACAGGAAGAGAATGATTAGCAATCGTCAGTAGAGCAGTGGATGATTGACCCCTGCAAGATGTCTGCAGAGTCCCAGCTGAATGATGCAACATTGCCTTGGAGCTATGGGGTGGCTCTTTTGTTTCTAGTAAAAGAAAGGAAGGCTGCCATCAATGTACAGGGTTCACTGACATGGCATTTATAAGTGGAACAAAACAACAGATTTGCTTAGGCAGAGCTGGGTTTAATCACTTTAATTTAAAAAGACCTCCTGGCACTTACCAGCTGTTCTCACCATGTGCCCTTGTGAGTGTAATGCCATTTTTTCTTTGCTGCCAGACAACCTGACTGAGATGCCCCCTTTGTGGATAATGTGCTCTCTGAATCATGACACCTCTTCAGCTCCTGTATTTTAAATGCAGATGCATTGTGAGTTTCCACTGATGTAATCTCTGATCTGCTCTGTAGCGTCTAAGGCGAGGAAAAGTTAAAGCCCTACAGCGTGATTCATGTCATCTGTGTAACTTTGTTCTTTTAGGGAAACGATTTGTTTGCTGCTGTTTTGTTTGCAGCAAGGCTCAGCTGTGAAACCGAAGCAGACGTTGTGAGCTCATCTGGAGAAACAGATCTCCTGACCTTCACCAGAGCTTTATTGTCCATCTCTAATAGCCCTATGGGGTGCCATCTCCACTGAAGCACATCTCGGCTCCCATACTTTCACTTTTTCTCTTCCGTCACAATGACCTGAGATCCACAGCATATTTCCATTCTTAGAATTGCTTTGGGTACTGCAGTGCCTCCCTCACCCCAATCATTTCACCCGATTTCATTTTAATTTGAATGATTCAGCTGGTACTAGACACCCAAAATTGCATTGTACTTTGCTGTGTTCCTGTGACTGGACCTGACCAGGCCTGAGTTGAGATGTCCAACCTCATGGACATAGATGCCTTTATGGGGTCAATACACAGAAGCAGGTTAAAAAGCCATGATATTAGAATAATGCTGGATGAGACCAATCTGTGCACTAACCCACGGCTAGTTGAGACCCCTACTTGTCCTCCCTTTCAGCTCCGCTCGTCCAGAGAAAAAGAATACATGAGCTCCAAGGTTAAGTGCCAGTGTGTGGTTAGGCTTGGCTGCGTCTCCTCTCATGTGTAGGTCACTCCAATGCCTGCTATCCTATCACAACCTGAGCCACCAGCTTTAGAGAGAAATGCAAGCAAAGGCAATCGATAGGTCCTTATATGCCATCCCCCCCTTCACCCGAATGGGATAAAACTCAATTTTATTTTGCAGGGTGGTGTGTTTATTAGATGAGAGGATATCGACAGCAAACACACACAGATGGAATATGGGTAATAGGTGGATGAAAAACAAATATTGGATGCTGGCCGTGCATATATTTTGCACAGTGGTGAACAGCCATGAAATAGGCATTTTGAAAACAACCATTTTAATCCCCTGCTGCATTACGGTATTTGTCCATTTCAAACCACATGCCAGCTTGTATGAATATAGGAGATGTTTGAATTACTCCAGACAGGCAGCGGGACTATGAGAATTATCTCAGAATGTCAGACTACAGGGTCACAGGAGGATGGCTCCAGGTTCAATACTGATCTCAAATTACTGTTCATGTGCAGCTTTGTTGTTCATGTTTCTCTCCCCTGTCTGATTGGGTTTTCTCTGATTTCATCTCTTCTCCCACATCTTGCCTATATAAATGAGTGTGCATGGTGCCCTGAGATGGACTGATGGTTCTTGCACTTTGTGCATGTGATAGAAAGATCCATGAAAGCCCACAGCGCTGTGGCATAAAATGTAGCATGTGCTGCGGTAAACAACAAAAAACCCAAGAGCTTAGAAATTACACTCCATTGGTACACTCCATTGATTTCAACTAGCTGTGAGTGCAGCATAACTAAGCATTGCTGATTTACACATGTTCCACCACAATCCATTACCTCATCTTCCATCCTAGGCCCTTTCAGTCACACCTGCCCCACTTTTTGCTCTACTTCTCTGTAATTCCATCTTTTCCTGAAGACCAGGGTTGCGCTTTGAGTAAAAATGTGAGCTTTGTGGCATCTCAACATTATTACCATTTTTTATGTCACTTCATTTCAGTTCATAAAATTATCTATTCGATTTTTTTCCCTTTTTGTCCACCAGCTTACTGGAAGTATAGGCTGAAATTATGAGGTTTTTCTTTTTTTTTAAATAAATGCTTGATGGCCTTTGGAAACCCTTCTCATTGTACAGTCTGTCCATTTTTCTACTACAGGTTGTCCCCGACTTATGAACATTTGTGTTACGCATATGAACAGAGAACGGATTGCTGTTCTACAAACATCCATGCAAACAAGTCATGAAAGTAGCTCATGTGTATTGTACAAAAATACGCGCTGCAGTTATATACAATATTTTCAGTATGTAAGTGAAGTTTAAAGTCTGGTATATTGTATGTACGTGCATGTGATGGTGCGGGAGAAATGAGTCTATTTCACCGGGTTCAATGAATGAGTCCGGGAGCGCAATAATAGAAAATATCTGTCCTGTAAATCTGTCCTGATGGTGAATAATCCAAATTTTTGGAAAATCCTCAACAAAACAGTGTCCACAGTCCAATAGAGTAGAAAACAGCTCTGTGACAAAATGGAGTCCGGGATTCTCCTTATGATTTAAAGGCGCAAAGACAACACTGTTACACTGTTTGGCATGTCTGAGATTAATTTCTTTAGGTGCAGTTACAGTTTTTGGCCATATTTTTGGGGCAAGGGGATTTAGGCAAGTGGATTGATATGATTTATGTTGTACATTTGTTTCAAAGTTGTGTAAGACCAACTTTGTCGGACTTAAGAACAAATCTGACTTACAAGTGCGCTCCCTGGAACGGGACTCCATATACGGACTACCTGCATACATATTTACTAAAACCAGATTGCAGCAATTGCTACAAATGGGGTACACAGCGGGATATACTCTTTACAGGGTTCCAGTCCTTCACGGGAAATCGCAACAACCACCTTTAAAGTATTTCATTTCATTTGTCGAGCATGAGCAGAACAGGCATTTAACAGACTATATAATGAGTTGTTTTGGATTATGTCCATTTTTGCGATGGCACATAACCAACTCTCCATCACCTTGATCGACGTGTGATATTTACTGTAGACACTAGCAAGGCTTTAAACATCTTTAACAACCTGGATGTTACTGGTCCCTAGTCCAACATGACCTTTGCAGAATAATAGGCATGGCAAGGTTAAAAAGTATTTTAAATGGTTACAATAAAACATTTGGAGGGTCTTTAAGTCAAGGCAACATTTTGTTCAAAACCAGATTTATCTTTTTTTTCCCCTGCCTGCCATGTGAAGAATTGACGTAGTGATTCTGAAAGCATTCACTTTTTTGGAATGACAAGTTTTTAGAAAAAGTGTGTGGGCAGGAAATGGGCCAGAGAAAGTAGAAGAGCAAAATAGAGAGGGACAAAAATGGTGTTTATCTAAGCATGTGATTAGACGTGAGTGGGTGTTTGCGTCGCTGTGTGACGTGATGCAGTTAAACACCTGCAGTGGGATTTAGGGTGCCTTGTGCTACAGATGGTGTGTGTTTGGTCAATAAGTGCTCATACGATGACCATTAATGCAGCAAATGGCCTGGAACCAGTCGGACATGAAGCAGCCAGGAGGATTGTACATTTCACTGCTAACCTTAAATCACAGCCACATGCAGTACTGCGTTCTGTTTGTCCTATCATGTGTATTGATTTGTCCTCTTTTCTAATAAATGTCTCTTTTGCAACCATCTGAATTCATTGTGTCTGTGCAAGGAAACTGGTCTTTTTAAACGATCAACCTTTCAGTACAGAATTGTTCACAAGGTCTTTATTCGTTGTTCCTCCCTTTTGTGATATTTACCTATTGCAGGGAAAGGCACACAGCCTATATATAGACACGTCACTGCGTGTGAATGAGTTACTGTACTCAAACTCTCTGTTGTCTGCACCCATTTCCATCTTTAATTACTTTGACAGCCTCTCGCCACACAAAAACTCAAAATCACCGACGGAAAAAATGACTTTGCAGGTTCCAGAAGGGCAGAAAGACTCGGGCAATGGATTGGTAAAAGGAAGACTAATTACAAGACATCAATATTGAGGGAGTGCGGTGGGGGGGTGGGGTTGGGGTAATCAGAGGACAGAGCAGGTTAAGGTTAATAGATAAAGGCACTGTAATCCTGCAATGTCGATGGTAGTGACTGTTATCTTTAGTTTAAGACCTTTGTATCTGCACTCCTCACTAATTAGCTGAACTCTTTTTCATGGATGATGTACAAATACGTTTGAATTGAACCAGGTTAGACATTCGCATAACATGTTGGACATACGAGTCATAGCATTTTATTCATTACATAATCTGTTCACTATAAATTGCTGTTATTCCCAAGATTTTCAAGATAAACCTATTGGCTGAAAATGAAGTTGCCAATGGGATTTAAGAAAGCAATTACACTGGAGGCAGAGCATGACTAAAAACATCCCTACACTTTTACCATGCGAAAATGGGACTACTCTAAATTCCGACACAGTTACTGCAACATTTTCAAAACCTGTTGATTTAAAGCTGGAAATCTATACTTCAAACCCATCTTCATTACCTCATTTCAAATCCATTGTGGTTTACAGAGACAAAATTACATAAATTCGTTCATTGTCCAAAAACGCATGGACGTGACTGTATGTACTGTATGTTATGAAATTATGTACTCTTTGTAATTTTATTTAAATTACATCTTTGATTTTTGGGGAAGTTTTAAAGATTTTTTTCTTAGTTTAGTATTAAGTAAGGACGGCACGGTGGTGTAGTGGTTAGCACTGTCGCCTTGCACCTCCACGGTCCGGGTTTGATTCCTGGCCAGGCTCGATTCCCGTCTTTGTGTGCATGGTGTTTGCATGTTCTCCCCGTGCTTGGTAGGTTTCCTCCCACAGTCCAAAGACATGCAGTTTAGGCTACTGGCGTTCCCAAATTGCCCATTGTGTGTGTGTGTGTGTGTGTGTGTGTGTGTGTGTGTGTGTGTGTGTGTGTGTGTGTGTGTGTGTGTGTGTGTGCCTTGTGATGGATTGGCACTCTGTCCAGGGTGTACCCTGCCTCATGCCCTAAGTCTCCTGGGATAGGCTCCAGGCCCCCTGTGACCCTGAATACAGGATAAAGCAGAATAGATGATGAGTGAGTGAGTGAATGAGTGAGTATTAAGTAACTGCTGAAGAAATGACGGATGTATCCCCTGGGTGTTCTGGGAGTACCCGTTGTGCCGGATGGGACATTGATGTATCAATTCACCAAAAAAATCCAAATAAAATATAAAACGATTATGTGGATGCAATGAGTGTCATAAGATGAGTTAAAAACTACAGCTCTTTTGCTCCCAAGTGGTTTATGTGGTATTTTATTCCATTTTCTGTCCATCGCTATTGTTTTCGCAGAATGAACTATGCTCTAACAATATTTGGCAGCCCTGAAGATGTTTCCCGTGGACCTCATTTCCATAATGTGATTATCTTTGCTGATTTATGCTTGAGTCACTAGATATGGTCTGTGGGGTATGGTGTTCTGTTCAGCAGGGAATGAGCATCAATTAGATGAATAAAATAGTAAACTTATTTTCAACCCCCACATCCTCTGTCTGCCTGTCGCTGATGAAAAGTCTGGGTAAAGTCTTCAGCAGTACATTTCATCTGGTTATAAGGCAGATTTCCTTTTCTTTCGTTCTTTTGTGTGTGTGTGTGTGTGTGTGTGTGTGTGTGTGTGTGTGTGTGTGTGTGTGTGTGTGTGTGTGTTGTGTGTGTGTGTGTGTGTGTGTGTGTGTGTGTGTGTGTGTGTGTGTGTGTGTGTGTATTTTAAACATTTTCTTTCTAACCAGGAATACTTTCTGAAAGTGAAGATTCAGAGAGGGTGGGGATTGTTATGTCTAGGTGGAAGTGCTCAAAATAGACTCACTCGTGCTATTTCCAGAAGTTATTAGGCTGTAATGAGCTTCATGCCAATCTTTTTTCACAAAGGGGGAGGGGGGGCTTTTCATAACTGTGCTAGAGTCATACTGTAACTTACGACTTTCACGTCTAAACTTGCTGGCCACTTTATTAGGAACGGTACTTGCTAAAAAGACAAATATGTGGCGGCAGCAGGAAAATGTGAAGATGACATGTCAAGAGGTTTAGTTAATATTTACGTCAATCACTCACTCACTCATCGTCTGTACCACTTTATCCTCTATGCAGGGTCACAGGGCCACAGGAGACTTACAGCATGAGGTGGGGTACACCCTGACTGGGGTGCCAGTCCATTAAAGGAAACACACATACATACATACACTCACGCGCTCATTCACACACTACGGGAATGCCAGTTAGCCTAAACTGTATGTCTTTGGACTGTGGGAGGAAACCGGAGAACCCGGAGGAAACCCAGCAAGCACGAGTTTTATACATACACACAGACCTGAAAGCGGACTTTGAGGTGCAAGGCGACAGTGCTAACCACTAAGCCACCGCACCATCCATTTACATCAAACAAAATTTTTTTTTAATTTTATAAAAAGTGGTCATGTCTCTGTCCACATCTGGTAGTATGGTAATATTTGTCTCAAGTTATTCGATCACAGGTGGACGGCTGAAACACGTTTTTGCTACTGCTACATATGTTATGTGGTCATATTTCTCCCAGACCACCTCCAAAGATGATTCAAGTGATGCATTGTGATGGCCCGTGTGAACGGCCACGAGTCTTTGGCGGTGGCTTGGGGTTTAGTCGCAGACAGGCGGGTTCGAATATCTCGGAAAGCGATGATCTCCTGGGATTTTCACACACAGCAGCCCCTAGATTTCACATACAAAAGGCATTCATTGAGAAATGCCTTGTTGATGAGCAAGGTCAGAGGAGAATGGCCAGAGTTGACAGGAAGCCTGCAGTAACTCAAACACTTTTTATGACCCTGGTAAGCAGAAACGCATCTCTGAATGCAGGACACGTTGTGTAGCCGAGGACCGCATCAGGTTCTGCTCCTGTCAGCCATAAACAGGAAACGGAGGTAACCGAGGGCACAGGCTGACTAAAATTGAACAGTTGAAAATTGGAAAAACCTCACCTCGCCCGATGAATCTCGACGTCTTACTGCAGCACAACCCAACCCGGTGTCAAATCTCTAGCAATTACGTTATGCAAAAATGTCAACATGTCGAGCGGAATCTGAAAGAAATGTTTCCCAAACCTTGTGCAGTGCATGCCAGGAAGAATCGAGGCTGTTCTGAGAGCATACCAGGGCCCTACTGTATTAATTAACAAGGTGAGTGAGTGTATCCAGTATATAGATATTGGCAGTTCATACAGATGATAATTGTGTATTAGTGATTTTACAAAGACATTCACATAATGTAAGCTGATTTATTTTGTTTGGGGTTTGTTTCCCCTCTTGTCCTAGCTGTATGATTTGCTTGTATTACTTACGCATCAGCTTGGGGAGAGTAACAGATAGTTAACGCAAGAATGTAGGTGTTGGTAGGATTTGTTCCATGCACATCAACTTTGATTGTGAATACGGACAAATGAGAAGGAAAGGTAACATTTGTGTGTGTGTGTGTGTGTGTGTGTGTGTGTGTGTGTGTGTGTGTGTGTGTGTGTGTGTGTGTGTGTGTGTGTTTATGTCCCTGAGGAAGATTGAGTGTGTGTGTGAGACAGAGAGAGAGAGAGAAGTAGCATGAGTAAAAGTTGTATTTAAAGGGCTACTAAGGACAAACTAAATGCCTGCAGCCTTTTAAAATGAACCTCAATGTCCCAAGAAAGCATTTTTCTTTGGAGAGAAATAAGAGCCTTAAAGACACCATCAAGCCCACAGCAAGGTCCTCCCTGATGGAAAAAAGCTCAACCACCCAATAAACAATGCTGAGAAATTCACTAAAGCTGTAAGAGACTGGGGATGGAATATATTCGAAGGCTGAGTGCATAATAAAATGATATATGACGGGGACTATGAGGGTGCTTGTTGATCTGGGTAGTTTTCTACAGTATGATGTGATATGTGTTATGAATCGAAAGCCATCTACTAAAAAATGTTGCTTCACCAGGACCTTCTGGTATAAATGGCCTAGCATTATTTAACCCTGAATTTCATCCCTAAAGAAATAAAAAAGTAAAAACAATAAATAGTACTAATGATGACGAGTGGTCAGCATTGTCGCCTTGCGCCTCCAGGGTCCGGGTTTGATTCCCACTTCAGGGTCATGTGTGCATGGAGTAAACTTCTTCTCCCCTTGCTTGGAGGAGGGTTTCCTCAGAGTAATCCGGTTTCCTCGCACAGTCCAAAGACATGCGGATTAGGCTAACTGGCGTTCCCAAAATATGTGTTCGTGTGTGTGTATCCAGGGTGTATGAATGAGTAAGAAGGTTTCTGTGGTTTTATTTGCTGTTACCTAAAGGCGTGGCTTTAAGTAAAAATACACATACTGTATAAAGCTGGGTCTCGGGCTGATTTCTTTTAGCTGTAGATTTACTGGAGCTCTCATACTGTCTGTCCAGCTCTCATACTGTCTCATACTGTCTCATACTGTCTGATTGCACGCCCCATAGATTTCATGTCCACTATCATATCTAAGCTATTTAAGCCCACTTTGTTGTCACATCAATAACACACCAGTGAAATGCAGTCGTGGATAATAAACACAGTTGAATTACTCTCTTGATCACTGATTTTTTTTTTATCCCTATGTAGAAAGTAGACATTCGCTGCAAAATGTGCAATCACAAAATAGTGCTGCATGTCTGTATTCTAGAGAGCGTATTTGTGGACGCCTGTAATGAGACCCTGTAGTATAAGCCTCAACCATGATGGTTTCATTATAGTAGGACAGTCTTACTGAGAGCGAGGAGACATTTTAAACCCTCCCATTCCAGATTGTGGCCTGCCATCACTGTCCATAGATGCTGAAGTGGTGTGGACCCTCCGGGGAACACTAAGGTAATGAATAATGTGTTTAATTACACATTAGAAATATAAGACTGTATGTTACAGCTGAAAGATAAACAGATGCACTTGAGGTAATTGAAGTAGATTTATTGGAAATGTACTTGAGTGTATAATATCATTTTGGTGAGACACTTCCGAAACACATACAATTTATTTCCTTTCATCGTTGAAGTAGTAAAGGTATTAGTGTGCGTTGGGCTTTCGCTTCTGGTGAGGGTCTTAGTGCATTGAGATCTGTACTTTAATGAAGTATACTGGACATACAGTACTTAGGGTCATGATGATGGACATGTTCACTGGCTTATAATGCTGGTGACTTTTCTTAGATTAGATTTTTATAGCTGTATATTTTTGATGTGCTAAAATGAAATAGCTTGAATGTCTCTTGGATTAGAGTGACTGGATCAGCTCAGCCAATCAGCTGCAATTACCAATCAGCTCATTTTCTCTCACACTGTCAGAGCCTTGGCAACACTCCTGTGAGCATGAGCTTTAATCATTCCAGCAAGTAGCCAATGCTAGGAACACACACATACACACACACATACACACGCACATATATACACACACACACACACACACACACACACACACACACACACACACACACACACACACACACACACACACACACACACACACACAAGCCAGCTGGAGGTATATACTGGGTGTCCCAAAAGCCTCCATACATAGGGGAAATTAACATAATTAAGCAATTACATGCATAATACCAAATGTGTTAATACGATTTCATCAAGAGTGGGAGCGATGGTTCCGGGTGTTTACAAAAAAATGGCAATCATATAGACGCGGTTTTGTAAATACTGTACATAAAGATAAATTTTGATAAAAACTGTAATTTTCTCCCCTGAAGTATGGAGACTTTATGGACACTCTGTAGTACTGTATGTGTCTTACTCACTTATTCACTCCATCACTCACTCATTTATCCTGTATCCAGAGAACCTGGAGCCTATCCCAGGAGACTTAAGGCACAAGTGCCAATCTATCACACATACACACTCACACTACAGGCAACTTGGGGACGCCATTTAGCCTAATCTGCATGTCTTGGACTGAGGAGAACATGAAAACTCCATGCACTCGGAGACGGAAATCGGATCCGAACCCGAGGGCGTCGGCGCTAACCATTACACCACCGTGCCACCAGTATGTTTCTCTTGCAATCATATTTGAATTGTTTACACCTGCACACCGTGCAGTTGAATAGCATCCTGTCCATGGTGTCTCCAGGAAATACAGGATAGATTCGGATCCTGGATAGGATCCAGACCCACTGCATGTCTGACCAAGATGAATCACTTTACTGAAGCAAACTGAGTGAATAAATTACCTTAATGATAGACTATAGACTAAATCTAGACGGTATAGACTGAAGACATACAGATGAGACCAAAGTGAAAATGGTTTTTTGAGGATTTGTGCTAATTCAGAATGCTACTACAACATAAATATTGGATGCTACCAAATATCACATGTTAATTCATTCATTCATGTTCTATGAGTACTCCCACCAAGCATGGGCACAAATTGCAAACTCCACACACACACACACACACACACACACAGACAGACCCGAGACCCGAATCCTGGGTGTGCGAGGCCGCACCATGCCACGCTGTGTGATACATATTACTCAAAAATTGCTACTACTACTACTACTACTAATATTACAACTAATACTAATACTACTACTGATACTAATACTAATACTACTTGTGCTACTACTACTACTACTAACAATAATAATAATAATAATAATAATAATAATAATAATAATAATAATAGTAGTACTAATAATACTACTAATACTACTACCAATACTATTAATAATACTACTAATAATAATACTATTACTACAACTAATACTAATACTGATACTATTACTACTACTATTACTACTAATACTACTTATGCTACTACTGCTACTACTAATACTACTACTACTATTACTACTAATACTAATACTATGTCAAGTCAAGTAGTCAAGTAGGCTTTTTATTGTCATTCCAACCATATACAGTTAGTACACAGTGAAACGAAACAACGTTCCTCCAGGACCAGGGTGCTACATACATGCAACAACATAAATTTACAACATACATTTTACATTTTTTAAGTTACTCTAAAAGAAGAACTATCAATATCTATACAAAAATACACAATAGACAAAGTGCACGTGCAAATGTGCAAACACTACTTATACTACTTATACTACTACTACTACTAATAATAATAATAATAATAGTACTAATAATACTATTACTACTACTACTACTAATATTACAACTAATACTAATACTACTACTGCTACTATTACTACTACTTTAATATAATATAAGTATTATATTAAATATTAATTGTTGTTGTTGTTTGTTGTTGTTGTAATAATAATAATAATAATAATAATAATACAGTGGTTAGCACTGCACCTCCAGGGCTGGGGGTATGAATCTCCTGGAGGGTTTCCTGTGTGTACACGAGTTTTCTAGTAATACGCAATACTAATACTACTATTACTACTAATACTACTTATGCTACTACTACTACTACAACTAATAATAATAATAATAATAATAATAATAATAATAATAATCATAGTAGTAGTAGTACTAATAATACTACTACCAATACTACTACTACTACTAATAATAATAATAATAATAATAATTCTAGTACTAATACTACTACTAATGATAATACTATTACTACTAATACTACTACTACTACTACTAATAATCATCATCATCATCATCATCATCATCATCATCATCATCATCAGGTTCGGAGGTTGATTTTGGCCTGCAGCCGTTGATTGACCTCCACTGGACACTGGCATATTCTATGGCATGAACATGTGACAGAGAGGTGGCTTAGTAGAATATCAAAATGGGAAAGAAAGATATGTTCTTCCTCAGTTAGAAAAAGATGATGGAAATGCAAACACATGTACTTTATGGGGATGATCCTGATCCTGATCCTTGGGTTCGTGTTCTGCAAGTTCCTCACTTGTCACACTGTTTCCTCCCAGTCTATTTGATGAACTGGTGATTATAAATTGACCTTATGTGTGAATAAATGTGTCCCACATCGTCCTTCACGTTTCTGAGTTTGGATTCAGATCCACTGCAGCCCGAAAAAGAATAAAACCAGAAACAGCTGCTGAAGGTGAGCAGATAGTCCTGTTAGAAAGTGTGAACAGTGTGTACACTGTTGTTTGTTTGCGGCTGTAATGTGTGTGAGAGGACGACCTGCTGAGCTCTGACAGTGCTGCTGTGTGTTTCTAAAGAGGAGCTAAACTTTGGGCACCCACTGTGTGGGCCACACCCTTGCCAAGAAGCTGCTGGCTCATAAAGCTCAGGCGCAGGTGCCTCCCTCTGTGACGCGGCTCCACCGTTGCCCGTCACCACCTGCCAAACAGTTGTCAGACCCAGTAGGTGCTTGAACGTGTGACTGTCACGAGCATGTATGTGATACTGGCCTCCATTACTGACTGTGGGCTGCTTACTCTGGCTTTGTGTCTGTGTTTGTGTGTGTGTGTGTGTCTTAGGAATTGGCTGCCAAGTGAAAAGTGGGTCTGTGTGTGCCTTTAGTGTGTTAATGTGTCATACGCGGTAGGAATCAGATTACGTGTGTGCTGGGAATGAGAAATGTGCACACGTGGGCTCATCGGACATGTGAATTTTATAATCTGTCTACACAGACGTTATGGATATCGTACAGGCTAAAGTTTAAACAAAGCTTCAACGATTTATATATTGTTGTTTTTTTATTTATTGTTTGTATGTAGTTTTCATATTCTTATAATAAACTGTGTGCTGACAGCATTGTAAAATTATTCATACAGCATTGTAATATTTAAGAGAGATGTCCCTGCTTTTGGACAGACTGAATTAATTGCCTTGTGTTACAGGAACTACTAACTCTCCTAATGCTTCTCTGGATGATAAATGCTGTGACATGATTAATAAAGATGCTGCTTGGAGAATTTAACGAGGAAAAAGTGCCATCTACTGGATGCCCTTGGCACTGCACCCTGTTAATAGGCACAAAGCAAATGCAGTATTTCTGTCTCAGTCATGTGTTTCAGACGCCATACGCAAACTGGGCCCACTCACAAGTTAATGCAGTCAGGCACCGTGGACATTTTCCATCCTCCAGGACAAATTACCTGCCTGAGGGTCCACTTGGGGCCACATGTCTGGTCAGGGCGCTTTGAATAATCCATCATCTGAGCCTCCCTGTACAGGACCTGCTACGTTCTGTTTTCTCTGTAGTTGTTTATGTGTGTAGCTGGTCATGCATCTGATTATGTTTTCTATTACGTTTTTTTTTTTTGTTATTATAATAATATTTGATTATAATTTTACTTCTTTAATCAAGATAATTGAAAATAATGTTAGCTTTTGGCAGAACACTACATTAAGCAAACACAAAAAAGGCACTGCACACATATGCTTGTTTTAATCAGTACATAACATAATAATAATATAAGTATTATATTAAATATTAATTGTTGTTGTTGTTATTATTATTATTATTATTATTTTTTTTTATTATTATTATATAATAATAATAATAAAAAATAAAATAATAATAATAATACAGTGGTTAGCACTGCACCTCCAGGGCTGGGGGTATGAATCTCCTGGAGGGTTTCCTGTGTGTACACGAGTTTTCTTTTGGTGTTTCCAAATTGCCCATAGTGTATGACTGGGTGTGTGAGTGTGTGTGCTTTTGCACCCAGGTGCTAATCCATCACATGGCGCGCACACACACACACACACACACACACAATGGAGAATTTAAAAACACCAAAGACCATAAACTGCATGTCTTTGGACTATTGGAGGAAACCGGAGTAACACAGACCTGCGGTAGTGTACAAATCAAACCCTTGACCCTGGAGGTATGAGGCCACGCAATATAAATATGATTATCAATTCATATCTATTCATCTTTGTGCAGCCAGTCTAAAGCGCAACGATTACATGCATTTAAAATATTTAAGTCACCTTCCATTCCCAGGTGAACGTCTACTGCACCCTGTGCGGACTATCTTCACTTGTATAGCATGCAGAATGCTGAAAAACCTTCAAAGAGTCCCAAGGACTCTCCTTTACTGCTTTACGATGAAGCATATTTAACTTTTTTATGTCGTCTTCGTGACGGAGCTCTTGCATTTCTGAATCTACTGCGGTTGTTCATAGGCTATATATCACCTCGATCCTTAATCCTTGTGCACTGAGCTGACTGTAGCGCTGTGAACGTGTGCACTCGATGTGTCTCAGCCAAGCAGCTTTTCATTCAAAATGCATACAAACAAGACAGAAGTAATCGGATCACTCGCAGCAAGGATTTGGAGGTTTCCTGTTTCCCTGCGTGACTATATTTATAGGCTGCTGACAGCTCGACTTTGTTCGTTTACGAGAACACAGCAATTTCTTTTCTCTAAAAGGCGCATTCTGTGCAGGCCCAGGCACATTCACTTGGTGCCTTCTGAACAGCTACACACACAGCATCAGACAATCACTCTGTCACCACAGGGTTGGAGTGATGAATGACCAGCTAAACTATAAATTACATTTTCACTCTCTGATCTGATCATATCCCATGCAGCAGGATGCTCCAAACGTTCTCTTTGCTCTGCATCAGAGACGAAGCATTACATGAAAACGGGCTTCCGTGGAACAGCTCCGAAGCTTCTTTTCAGCAAAGTACTAAGGCACGGAACGTTTTATTGTACAAGCTAAGAGTATGAATGAAGGTTATAGTGAGTCTAAATCACTTAGCTATATTGTCCCTGTGAACTGGGAGCAGACTGATGCATTATTAAAGGTTGTAAAAACAAGTGAGGATAACAACGGGGGGCAAATCAGAGATACAAAGAAGGGATCAAATCTATAGCCTGACATTAAAACAATCAGAGCTAAGCGGTGCATTACATCATGAAGACTAGAATAAGAATGCTATAGGGCAAACTGTAACACGGACACATTTCAAGGCAACAAATGCTTATTTTTGTGTTTCTGTTCATGGGATTTTTTTTTTTTTTATCAACCCAAATGTTAATCAGATCTAGGGAGCATTTCACTCTGTGTAACCGACACACCCAGCTGTCACTAGGCTAGGAAGAATTCAGCCCCGTCGCTATAGAAAGAATAAATCCCCTGACGTGGATGAGCAAAATACAACTGTTATTAATGTCTTTTTATGTTGGAAAGCCAAGTGTGCTTATCCTGCAAGTCCATTTCTATAAGCTGCTGTGTGGTATTGAACACAAGATGTAGAGAGCAGAGGCAGACCGCTCCGGCCAGCTGTACGGGAGTCAGGATGAGTCTGGTGATGAGAATATAATGGGCTTTGCGATGAAATCCATCACTGTGCCCGTGTTCATTATCCTCAGCTGACGATGTCTCTACTATCCACTAAGCATTCATCCAAAAGACATGAGGAGGAAAACAAATTTGTTTAAGGATTTAATAAAATATATAGTTTTTAGACTTTTTTGGGGGGGGGAAAGGCACAATTCCAGAAGGGCCGAATTATCGGGCTGCAATCAAGCAAAGCAAGTAAGGGGATTCGATTTAATGGAGCATTATCAAAACCTGGAAGGATAGTGCTGAACCTTCAACTTTGAACGCATGGACTGTGCATGATAAAAACAAAAAAAAAAAAATCCACAGTAAAAACTACAGCTATATTTATTAGTGAAAGAAAAAGCATCTGCATATGCACACAAAGTGATGTGAAACAGCTGTATGGCCTTTTAAAAAAAGACTAATGTGAGACTAATGGAGCAATGGAAAAAGGTCTGATGAATCTAGGTTGACCCTGTTCCAGTGTAAGAAGGGAACAGCATGAGTCAATACACCCATCATGCATAGTGGCCACTGTACAGGCCTTTGGAGGCAATGCTATGATCTGGAGTTGCTTTAGTTGGTCAGGTCTAGACTCATCAACATTATGTGGAACTAGATTCGAGTCAGGCGATGATCTGAATGTGCTAGATGACCTGATTATCACATTAATGGAGTTTTTCTTCCCTGATGGTACTGGGATATTCCAAGCCTCACATTGTGTAAGATTGGTTCTGGGTGTATGAGGAAGCACTCACTCAGTCACTCACTCATCTTCTATACCGCTTAATCCTGTATTCAGGGTCACGGGGGGCTTGGAGCCTATCCCAGGAGACTTAGGGCACAAGGCGGGGTACACCATGGACAGGGTGCCCATCCATCGCAGGGCACACACGCATACACACAATCATTCACACACTACGGTCAAATTGGGAATGTCAATTAAACTAATCTGCATGTCTTTGGACTGTGGGAGGAAACCGGAGGACCCGGAGGAAACCCACCAAGCACGGGGAGAACATGCAAACTCCATGCACACAGAGACGGGAATCGAACCTGGCCGGGAATCAAAAACGGACCCTAGAGATGCAAGGCGACAGTGCTAACCACTACAGCACCGTGCCACCGCGTATAAGGAATCAATAAAGCGTTAAAAAGGCACCAGAACACACAGTGCATTAGAGTTGGCGGTGTAAGGGGGCTTAGCATTGCAAAAGGTTCAAGGTTCTTGATCTAGCCTCCAAATTCCCCAGATCGCAATCCGATTGAGCATCCATGGAATGTGGTGGACAATCAGGTCTGATCCATGGAGCACGGCATAATATTAGTGATGTTTTACTTTTCAATGGCAAGGCTGTTCGGTGTATACTCGGTTATAAAAACAGTTCAAAAATGAACTGAAATGAAATGCGCAAGATTCAAGGTAATCGAAGGAGAGGGTTTTTTGATTACCCCTTTGTCACAATGCGGTTTAGATCCCCTTGTATAAAAAAAAAAAACTGTAATATATAAAGGATAACTGCAAAAACATAATTACTTACAATGACAGCTAGGTTTATGAACCCATAATTGCTGTGTATGACAGATTTCCTCCATTCATCTGAGACATTGATGGCCTAATTAAAAATGAACATGGGTAGGAAAAAAAAAACAGTGAGTCATTTTATTAAAGGCACCCATTTTCAGAATAGTACGCACTTTCAGAAAATCAAATTTGTCTCCTTTAGTTCACGAACCCCACAAACGTGTTAAAAGGTCTTAAATATTTATGATATATTGTACCATTAAACGGTGCAGCGGGTAGTGTCGCAGGAGCACAGCTGCAGGATTCCCAGTGTGATCCTGAGTTGTGTGTGTTGTGCCCTGCAATATATTATGTATACCATAAATATGCATAAGGTTTATAACAAACCTCTATGTTAATCCATTTCTTAGGCAAATAATTCAAATAAGAATTTACTACTGAGTATAAATTTAATAATGGAACATTCCAGTATTTCTGATATAGTTACATTACTGTTCTATCATATTATAAATATTTCAATTGTTGTACTCTATGATATTATACTTGTATAACTATAATATCATATAATATCATTATACTATATATTTAGTATAACTACATAATGTAATTTCTAAATTCGAAATTCCGAAAAGTAATGAAAATCCTCCTGAGTTCTGTGTAAATATGTATTAATATCACATAGAGACTTTTTCCACTTGCTGGTTGAGTGCACATAACTCATGATCATCCTTTCCACTGTGACTTTTTGCACTTACATTATGACTTGAGGACAATCCCCTTAATAGGATATAATCAATCATCGCTGGTCGTCTGGAATATAAACCTCTTTCACGTTTGCTGTTGTGCAGGATCATTTAAATATCACCGTTGCATGTAATAAAATAAATAAATAAATAAATAACAGGTGGCCTATTTCACGCCATCCCTCAGGAACACACTAAACAAACAGGTGAAATGTATTTATCATCTCGTTTAAAGACGCTGAGCAAAGAGGGCCTTAGTTGGTCTGCTTCAAAATTACACTTGCACACCAGAAACCGTGTCGGTGCTGTGAGTAAGACACGAGCGCAGCATGGCGTCTGGGTTCTGTCCGTGTTAGAAAGTGCAGCTTGCGAGGCTGGTAGTCATAAACAGTGTGGTCTGGGCATCTGAGGCCAAAGGAAGATTCTGTAACAAAGTGCCTGTGATCTCTCGATCAATCTTTCATGCAGGCGGGACATAGTTCTGGCCACATGCTAGGGGAGAGAAAGCAGACAGGCAGGAAGCAGGCCATTCTGGATGATTTATGGAAAACGGCGAGTACAAACACCTGCTGGAGAGAGTCAGAGAGAGAGAGAGAGAGAGAGTGCAGGTTTTGCTTTTTGTACATTTTAATGCGTTTATGTGTACTAATATTCAGTTACCCACCAGCCTAGTTCCTAAACATCCTGTTGCCAAATCTCTTCCTGTACATGTTCAGCAGCGTGGAAACTTCTATCCTCGCAATCACTTAAACCTGAATCATACTGAGACCGAGCCTGAAGATGCATGGCCATGCCTTAATCTTAATGTCTTTGACAATTTCCTGATCAGTCCCTTGTAGAACCACAGTGTGACTGAGAATGACTAATTATCATTCACTTCATGTACATTAAGAGGATTCTCTGCAAAAAAGGCCACTCCGGTGCTTATTTACTGACAGTGCCGTTTCCCTGAGAACTGACTACAACAACACTCTCCTGGCTGATCATCTTTCAGACAGCTGATCAATAAAGCCTCACATTTTTTACACTATATTTACAAAAGTATTTGGCCAAAGCTGATAATTATTGAATTCAGGTCTTTCAATCGGGCTTGTTTTCCCCAGCAAAGGACGTAATCCTTTACCCCAGAACAGTAAATCGTAATGTTTCAGCATAACAAGACTTCTTGGACAATGCTATACTTCCAACTTTGTGGCAACAGTTTAGGGATGGTCCTTTTATATTCCAAAAAATGACTTTGACCCAGAGCGCAAAGCAAGGACTATAAAGACATGGTTTGATGAGTTCAGGGTGGAAGAACTTGACTGGACCCAACATAGAGCCCTGACATCAATCCCATCAAGCACCTTTGGGATGAACTGGAACGGATATTGTGAGCCAAGCCTTCTCGTCCAACATCAGTGCCTGACCTCATAAATGCTCCACAGAATTCCCACAGAAACAGGCCAAACTCTTGTGGATAGCCTTCCAAGAAGAGTGGAAGCTGTTATAGCTGCCTAAGGGGGACCAACTGAAGTATATGTATTTGGATACAATTCATCGCAGGTTTGGCCAAATACTTTGGTCTATATAGTGCATGTGAACCCCTGTGTAACACCATTACTGCAGAATTCAGGTTGAACTATGATGCTTGCGTACAGAACAATTGCAAAAATTAACTTTACCATGTCTGATAAAAGTAGTCAGCTTTCTTGGAAGCTCAAGTACAGCTCGGCTTGTCTCAGCTCACTTTAAAAACACAAGGAAGACAAACTGACTGCACTAGTGATCAGAAGTTTGAATCATTTTAGTGACTCGGTTTTTTAAATCTCATTCATCAAAATAAACTAATCTTTTTATGTGTCATTTAGTTCAGTTCGTTCTTTGGATCCGAAATAAAATAGAGATTACTCGTTCGTTTGAGTCAATTTAAAGATTCGTTCAAAAAGAACGAACCGTTCATGAACGACCCATCACTAGACTGCACTGGCCCCCATGTGAACTTTCCCTACTAAGTAATGTAATGCTACGTAAGGGGAATAGGAATTCATCTGATATGAACAGAACATTGGTATGTATAACAATTACTTTGTAACCAGTTCCTCAGCACTCTATAAACTGGCGTTTAAATTTCCCAGTGCCTATGCAAAATGATCTCTCTTTGCTTTTCTTTGAGAGCTAGGAAATGTATAATGATTGTCAGTGAGTATGTCCACTAAATGCTGATATGCAATCCAACTTGATTGCTTAAATGCATATCCAGTACATTCTGGTTGACAACCTTTGGTAGTGTATTGTTTTGTTTTCTTTCTTTCCACTGGAGACAGGAGTGAATTTGACAACGATAGCATTTTTTCCAGATGAAAAAAAAAAA